>OX421463.1:7024566-7624566 GCA_949126895.1 Eilema caniola | reverse complement strand
GGAGTGCAGAGAGTCCACGTTGTCTTTACACATGTACAATGCGTAATAACATTGAATTGAAATTTAATAAGGAATCTAAAAAGTTATAAACTTTGTCTTCTTTCGATTGTTTTAAATTTTTGTTTTAAAATTTGAGATTTAAAAATATTGAAATGTCACAGTTTCAGTTCAGTTAGGCAATATCTTAGTTTACTATGCATATTTGTTGAGAAAAAACTACGTCATTAATCACTATTGGTGATGATCCATTGACTAGGCATTTACTAACTACTACCTCCAGATTTTTTGGTTTTGTAAAATCTTGTTAAATTAGGTACCAGAAAGACCTCGTAGGATAGGATAAGTAGAACTTTATTACACATAGACATAACCTCGATACCTTTGACTGATTGTCATTAACGAAAGGTTTAATTAGTACGGTACCCCTAGCACGAAAAGCTATCGTAAACGTATTGAGATAATTGAGAATTGTGATTGGCCGCCTGCCTGCTGCAAACCTGCGTGTGTGTGAAGCCGGCCAATCACAATGCTCCGTTCTCTCAATACATTTACGATACTATTACGATATTTTTTTGTACTAGGAGTACTGTAGAAGGTATCGTACAGTAAAAACACGGTATTCACGACTGTATATTCCACACGGGATATACAGACATGTTTTTGGTCCTATGAAATAGCGAACGCGTTTATGCCCGTCAGTACTTACTAATAGAAAGTTACAATAGCAAAGCGGTCCGACACCGCTTTGTAAATGAAATTTTAAAAAAAAAAAACCCAAAAACCCTATGCCTACCCAAAACTGAAGTCTAACCTTCGACCTGATTTCACTACGTATTTTTATGGTCTGAGCAGGTAAACCAAATACCAATAATTAAAAATTACTTTCCAGTTAACCCTAATAGCAGCGTTAGCCGACGTGAACTACAAAAAGACTCTCCGCAAGATGTTATTAGACCCAACAATGAAGTTCCACCCAGACGCGTTGAGACGTCGATGCGAGCGATTCGCGGACGAAAAGAAAGTACAAGCGTTGGAAAATATCGCTGAGTGCGCCAAGGGCCTGAGGCATATCGACGTGGATGAGATATATGAATTAATACTGGATGTACACGGTAAGATTTCAATACTAGTTTATCACATTACTATCCATCCCAAGGTTGCCTGGGAGAAATCCGGCGAAAAGGCCGACTGTTGTAAATCTGTTGGTGTACAATAAAGAATTATCTGTCTATCCATTTATCTATCTATCTACTAGTTTAGATGATGGATGAAGTAAAAGTAACAGTAAAATATGCTTTATTGTACACTAAAATACACAAAAAATGAAATAAAAAAAATGAATGGAAATATTTCTACATAATAATGTACAATGGGCGGCCTTATTGTAACCAACATTCTCTTCCAGGCAACCTTTGGACGGACAGGAGTGTATAGAAATGAAATGTGGGTTTTGGTGTTAGAATGCAATTACTGAAATGAAATAATAATAATGAACATGATTACATAATAATATACACTACATACAATACCTACATATAATATACATAATACCTACATACAGTACGTACAATGCCCGTACACAATATATACAATATGTACAATATATACAATATATACAATATATACAACATATACAACATATACAACATATACCTGTTCAGACATGTACAGTTATAAAGTGTAATATGCTTACTTATATTGAAAGATAGTATTCAGTTACCAACTTTTTGAATGATCTCGGCTAATAGACACCGGTAGTGCATTCCATAGGCGTGCAGCCACAATAGTAAACGGATAGACAGTGCCCCAGGATAAATCTTAACTCAATCTAGTTTGTCACCATGCGACCCATGGAAAAGCCGACAGGTATCGGATTATTGTATTACAATATTTATTTATATTGCAAATACAGGTAGAGGGTTGGTATAAAGTTGTTTCTTACAAAGTATCACTATATTTCGCCTTGCGGCATGCAACAAACACACACATGGTTCATCCATCATGGGCGAAGGATCGCCAGTGATGGATGAATTGGTGTTTGTTAGGCTATCATGTCAGAATGGCTGAACAGATTTGGATGATATCTGGCATTATACGGATGATAGACATATACAGGGCACATCTGCTGATTGGCAGAACGAAGTCCTGGCGCAGGTTTTCCTCTCAGGTTTAAGGGGTCAAACGGCAATCGATGCCGAAAAAGCCAAGATAAACCATCATCCTGTATTTTTTTTATCCTAGAAAAAAGGAATAGAAACCAAAATACTACTATTCCTATTAAACTCTCCAGCTAAGCTAAATTGCTTGTGTTCGCGCCGCGAGGATTGGAACTCAGGACCCCTCACTCGTAAAGCTGACTACTTAACCAATAAGCTACCGAAAGTTCCGGAAAATAGGAATACCATAGTAGGCCCCGGATTCAAGAGATCCAGGTGGTGAAGATACATTAAAATAATAAATAATCATTTATTTCAAGTACCAAGACTCATACATTATAATTATTATAAATTGTCACATTATTATTTACTAGCTGTTGCCCGCGGCTCCGCCCGCGTGGATGTCGGTTATCGTTGAGTGTTGATCCGACGCTAATGAGCATTAAATTCGCCTCTCTACTCAACTTTGTCCTCGACTATGTACTCACCTCTGTTCTCGACTTTCTACTCGCCTCTATATTCGACTCTACTCGACTTTCTACTCGCCTCTGTATTTGAATTTATACTTGACTTTCTACTGACTTCTCGGTTCCCCTCTCTACTCGACTTTGTACTTTTCTCTATACTCGCCTTTCCATTGGCCTCTGTACTTGCCCATCCATTCGATTTTCTTCGTCTACTTGACTCTCCACACTTGCCTATCTACTCGCACCTCTACTCAACTCTCTATTCGACCTCTACTCGCCACTACATTCATCTTTCCACTCGCCTCCCTATTCGCCTTTACAGCATTCTATTTGATTCTATACTCGCCTCTCCACTGGCTCTCTAGTCGCATATCTACTCGCCCCTGTAGTCGACTCTACTCGATTTCCAATCTTTACACGCCTATTCACTCGTCCCTATAACAATCTCTACTCGCCTCTCCACTCGCTTCTATATTTGGTTCGCTACTCGACTATACCCGTTCCGAAGCTCTAATCCACCTTTGTACCATATTCCATGAGGACATCTTAAAAGAAATTCTTACTTTTTATGCCATTCACCCCCTTTTTTGTGCCATTGAAAAATTAGAAACTTTAATCCCAACGCCCTATTCCCCTCCCCCTTCTATCCCTTTTTTCGCTATAAGGGGTAGCCTATGTCCATTTCCAACCTCTAATCCATCTCTATAACAATTTCATCAAGATATCTTCAAAATTGTCAAACTTACATTCCTTTGCCCTATTCCACCCCTTCAACTCCCTTTTTCGCAATAAAAGGTAGCCTACGTCCATTTTCGAGGTCTAATCCATCTCTGTACCAAATTTCACCAGGATATCATCAAAAATGACAAACTTTCATACTATCTAGTCCTTAACCCCCCCTTTCACCACATTATTCACGATCAAAGGTAGCATAATGTCCGTTACCAAGCTCTAATTAATCCCTGTTCCAAAATTTCATCATCTTCAAAACTTTAATCCCTTATTACCCCCCCCCCCCCCATGCCTCCAGTTTCGCGTCAATAGGTAGCCTATGTTCGTTACCAAGCTTCAATGCTTATGTTCGTTCCCAAGCTCTAAACTATCTCTGTACCAAATTTCATCAAGAAATCTTCAAATATGACAAACTTTCATACCAAGGCCCTAGTCCGCCCCCCTTCTACCCTTCTTTTCGCGATAAAAGGTAGCCTACTTCCGTTTCCAAGCTCTAAACTATCTCTGTACCAAATTTCAGCAAGAAATCTTCAAAAATGACAAACTTTCCTCCCAAGGCCCTAGTCCCACCCCCCCTTCCATCCCCCTTTTCGCGATAAAAGGTAGCCTATGTCCGTTCCTAAGCTCTAATCTACCTCTGTACCAAATTTCATTAAGATATCTTCAGAAATGACTAACTTTCATAAAAACTTTCATCCCCTATTTCCTCCCCTTAAACCCCCTTTCTCGTGATAAAAGGTAGCCTATGTCCGTTCTCAAGCTCTAATATACCTCTGTTCCAAATTTCATCAAGATCGGTTCAGCGGTTTAGGCGTGAAAGCGTAACATACAGACAGACAGACAGACAGACAGACAGACAGACAGAGTTACTTTCGCATTTATAATATTAGTATGGATTATTATTATTACACATCAGTAGTCACAGTAATAATAATTGTCTATAATTACAGAAACACTCAAAATAGGAAGTCTATTAATAGTCCATTATTACCCTTTAAACATATGTTCGACTATCTCGGCTAATAAATTTCCTCCGTTTTCTTCCTCAGTACGAGATGACAACTATACAGCAGCCAAGACCCTCTGGATACGTATGCAGGAAGCTGACATCCCTTTTTCCAAGAAGTTTGTTGAGAATCTACACGGTTTATATAAGGCTAATAATAGGGAAATTCCTCCCGAACTGGCAGTTCTAGTCGAAAAACAGGCAAAGAAAGCTTCGAAATCATAATCATATTAAACAAAATGTGGATTAAAAATAGGCTAGTTTCAATCGTCTCAAAACGAAAACCAATATTATCAAAACGTGGATTAACAAATAAACTAGGTTTAAACTATCTTCTTTATTGATTTAGCGTGGTTTAAATGTAGTTTTATTTTATGTGGGCGTTTAAGATTTTGGGAAACAGCTACTAAAATATTAGTAAATGAGAAAATATGCTTCATAGTGTGACCGCGAGCGTTTTACCGATGATTTGCGCGGTGTGGTGGAGGATGCGGTACAGAAAGAGAAAGAAGCAGCATGAGATGGGAGCGAGCGAGATACCAATTGCATACATAGGGTCGGTACAAACTCGCGGTCACACTAAAGTAATGTTATTAAACAGCTACTAAAACATAATTAGTAAATGTACCTAATAATGCAGAATCAGAAGTCTTTTCACAAAAGTTGTACAATCTTCGAAGTTTAAATGACAAGAGATTTCGATTTCTGTGTTGCCAATGATAATTAAATTGTGTTGTAAGTTGTAAATGTTAGTAGATATTTACGTTAAATATCTAAAATGTCTGTGATATTAAAATATTGACGTAATAAAATATTTAGAAGACAACTGATTTTTTAATTATATTTCATTCGTTTCCCCACATGATAGTGTAAGAGATAACGAGGCCATCAAAAATTATTAATAACTATCTGATTTTTTAATATTTCTTCTATACTATTATGAAATTATAAAGTACTCATATTTAATTTAGCAATTAGTTGAGTAGAACCGGAGGTAGGTAAGATTAAAAGCCGTTAAAATCGACATCCGCGCGGAGCAGCATCAGCTACTTAGTAGTTAATATCCCTTAATCCTCCAACTTGTGCCACGATAAGGAATTGTCATGCCTCGTCGAACCACTGAATGAACGTTTCCGGGTAGTTGGCACAATTTCTAATTTGTACAATTTTTGAAGTGAACATTCGTGCAATATTTTTGTTTTCCTAATTCGCTCAGTTCCTAGACTAGCATTTACCCGCGGCTCCACCCGCGTGGATGTCGGTTATTGCGACCAAACATAGCCTATGTCTTTTCTAAAGGTCTAAACTACCCCTATGCTAAATTTCATCAAAATCAGTTCAGTGGTTTAGGCGTGAAAAACGGACAAACACACACACACCTATTTATAATATTAGTATGGATCCCGGCCCATTTCTCTGAAAATAAATCCCATTTCACATCCTTTAACAATTTTTGTTAGACAATACTATACAATTTCGAGCATCGTGTCTCTCGAGTCTCGATGGGAAAGTCCTAGGACCCGAGTCAACTAAATTACGCAAAGTTCCGGGACTTCGAGAGACGAGACATCCCGTGACCCAAAGGCGAATACACGCATAGAGTAATTGAAACCGTTTATAAAATATTGTTACAATAATGTGGAAATAGGGAAGATAAATGACACATCGAAAAACTTACAAAATTATAATTAAACACAAACAAAAATAAAACCACTAATAAGACTTAATGTTATTCAAGTCCTCAATGATCTTCTTATTCAACAAAGCCAGTTCCTCCATAGCTTGTTTCTTCAAAGGTTCGTAGTCAGCTTTCAAAGTGATAGAGGCTATATCTTCTTCCAATACTGTCCTTCGTGTTTCCAACTGTGCTAGTTGGTCTTCCAGAGCATTGAGCTTGGCATACATTTCATTGCCGTCAAGACTAGCCTGAAAAGTATACAAAGTAGTCAATGGAGCGATGATATAAGGACAATGTACAGGAAATGTATTTTTGCGAAGCTGTACGTAAGGAAACGTATAAAAATCACTCTGGCCTGCTTTAGGGGGCGCCACACTGCCCGATTTAGGGGAGGGCAACCGGAGCGGGAGCCTCGAGGCCTCCACAAAAGAGGGGCCCTCACAATAGAGACGTCAGATTTTTTTTTAAATTCCACCTAGTGAAATCATCAACGATTTTTTGGCGAAAAAAGCTCGGAAGGTTCCGTTATTCTCACAGGTCTGATGTCAAAAGATACCATATGGTTTCAGTTGGTTCGTTTTCGAGATGACTAGTAGTTCGTTTGTGTTACCCTTAAAGAAAGTAATTCAGCTCAACAAGTAACAATAATTATTTAAAATAGTAACAAAGTAGGTATGGATATAACTTTTATGAGTACCTACATTTTTTTTCTATAGTTTGACTGTAACAGCTGTTTGTCTGCGCCTTGGTTATGTACGTGGCCAGACGGGTCAGATTTGGTCAGTTTGACCGCGCACGGCAGTATATCGCTCGCTCTCGACTCATGCTCTGAATTTCTCTTTATTTACCTCGTACTCTGCGACGCCGAGCATACCTAGGGCATGGTACAACGGTTACTTTCGGTCTATAGTAATGGTCACAAACCTGTAGCTTTGTAAGTTTGTTAGTAGCTTCTATAACAGCGCTCTCGGTTGGCGCTAATTTCTCTCTCAGCTGCCGTAGTTCAGTCTCCAAAACCTTTTTCTGCTCCTCTCCTTATACGAACAAACAAAAATGTCATAAACATGGTCATCATGAGTATTTTAAGTAATTGTTTACTTTGATTAAAGCTATGGTTATAACGAAAGAATAAAGATAACTAACCGCTTTCTCGAAGCTTCTCTAAGTCAGAAAGTGTGACGAGTTCTTCTTGCATGACCTTAGTTTTCTCAGGCAATGTTTGCAGTTCAGTTGCTAATCTTTCTCTTGTAGCTTCTGCCTGGAATTGCGATAAAAATACAAAATTTATAAAGGACGTGTAAGGACCTTACCAACATCTTCAGGGCCCAAGTCTGCGTCTCATGCTAGTCAGTGTACCTCATAAACAAAGAACGAGACTCTGGTGTAGCCTTTGCTTTCAGGGTTGGGAAATCGGTTTACCCTTTTATAAAAACAATAAACCCTTAACAAGAGCTCCAGCACTCCCAGGAGAGACACGAGGCTGAAGCCAAAATGTTGAACGCATTCGGGAAATCGGTACGAGGAAGATAGGAATCTTTTCCGATAAAATTAAAGAGATCACTTACCTTTTTCAAATTACTCTGAAAACTTTCGTAGTCCTTAGTCAGCGTATCAATGGACTTTTTACTATCATCGTACTGTGAAACGTATCCTTCCTTCTGTTTCAAAGAGTCAATTTCACTCAAATCTAAGTCTATATTAGAACTGCTATGTTCCAAAGAGAAGACGATGTCCTTTTCATATTGCTCAATTTTCTCTTTCTCCTTTTTAAGGTTTTCTTCGTATGTTGACATGAAAGCATCCATTGTATCTTCCCTTTTCTTTAGTTCACGATATTTTTGATGGCGTTCAGAATTGCCTTCTTCGAGATCCTGTTATGAAAATGATCAATTGATTAGACGGCTATGAGGTTATTGAAGAAAGCTGCTAAGACAATATTATAAACCTCTGTATACCCACCAAGCACCAAGTTACCAAGTTATGAAAAGTCTCTATTTGTTATATTCATGTTCTGTGGTTGTCTCATACTCTAAATATATTTATTTGTTTGAACACGTACTACATAAGTTGTATGTAATAATGACGCTTCTTTGTGTTTGGTTTACTTACTTGCTCAGCCTGCTCGATTAACTCCTGCACTTTCTTTATTTGCTCTTTTAAGTTAGCGGCATTGCTGTCCAAAGATGCAATCGCAGCGTTATCTTCACGAACCTGCAAGTGAGGCAGTATCCGTCTGTATTCGAAAGCTTTTTTACTAAAACTGTAATGACTAGATATCTGAATAATGTGGTGCATACCTGAAGTAATAGTTTCTCCCTTTCTTCTTGAGGGTCCAAACGGTTGATCATCTCATTTTTAATATTATCACGTTTTTCTTCAGCTATTGCCAATCGTCGATGTAGTTCGAGAAGATGAACTTTAATCTGCAATAAATTGATCAGTTAAGTAACCTTCTATAGGCCATGCTAACTGCTTATCATTAGATTGACTATCAGTTCGTTTGCTAATTTTGTCATTACTACCATAACGGATTATGTTACCTGCGACCCAGATATTTCTTTATTGAATTCATCTTTTTCTCTATTCAAGTGATCTATTTGGTTTCTGGCCTGTTCCACATCTTCTCTCAGAGCAGTGGCAGCCGCTTCTAATTCGTTGTATTCATCTTTTTGCTCTTGCGTCATTTCAGACAGTAGTTTAGTTATAGTCGATTGCTCCTAAAATTATAAGATCAAAGTAATATGTTCGGTGATTAGCAGTTAACACTCAGAGCTCACACCCTCAATATAAGTACTCTGCCAATTGATCTATTCTGTCCTAGTTCAATATATTCTAGATACGTTATATCTAGTTTTATCTTAGAATTTTGTACAATAACAGCTAACTTTTACAACTATTTTTCTACTTGTTATTGCATTTGTGTTTCTCTTTTTTACGATTAAAAGTATAGTCCGTTTCTAAATGTAACAATTACCTTATCCATCTGTTCTCTTAGTTGTCTTAGCTGGTTCTCCTTCCTTTGTTTCTCCATGAAAACTTGCTCCACCTCTTCTTGCATCTTCAGGTTACTCGCTTCAAGGTCTTTGGTTTGTTCCTCCACTGACTGTTTCGTAGCCTCACCATTGGCTATACGAATAGCAGTATTATAGTCTGCCAGACGACCTTGTAAATCTAAAAACAAAAAAAATGAGCCTACCTACATCACATTTCTCGAAATTATTTTAATAAATGTTTTTTTTACGATACAAAGTGGTGTGGAAAAAAGAAACACGAAAACTGGTAGAGTAGGGGTGCCTCACTATAATCTCACCTGCTTGGCTCCTTGGCTCCAACCCAGCCTCGCCTGCAAGCTGGTGCAACAGGATTGGCAGGTCAAACAGAAGTTGCTATCATAAAAGGCAAGTCAAACGAAAGGACAAGAACGAGTGAGCAGACCAAGATAAGTCAAATGAAAAGACAAGAAAGGGTTGTATTTGTGGATTTGAAGTCGAATACGTCGAAAAATATATGACACATAGTACAATAATAGTTATTATTTAGCTATAGTAAAAAAAGTTTCAAATCTAATTAATTTAACAATATATTTGGTCGACTAACCAGTCAGTTCTTGAGCTAGTTCCCTAACCCTCTTCTCATAATGTTTCTTCGCGGACTTTTCTCTCTCACCAGCATCTGCTTGCTCAGTCAACCTGGCTATCTCTGCCTTCATCTCGCGTACTTTCACCTGCATGAGCTCTTCCCAATAGCGTTTGTCTTGCAGCTGGCGGGTGCGGAAACCACGAGCTGTACCCGTACGGAGCCCCGATATGCCTTGTTGGGTTATGGGCCTGTCGATCTGAGGTACGTAACAAATTTCAGCGTTAACCCCATTTCAATTCCAGTAATGTGTAGGTATTGGAAGCCAAATGGGATTCAGTTCAGAATAAGAAAAAAATTAACATTCTTTAAATAGTAGGTAAAGTGTAATGGCCAGGATTCGAACCTTTTGATTGTCAGACTCCTTAAGCACTCCTTCACCTTTTTCTTTGAGTTAGCTAAATTCTTGCACAGGGCGCTATTCAAGTCAATAGGTAGGATATGTTGTTTATATACCATAATTTGAATGTGATAATTGTTTTGGTGTGCTTACCATTGAGAATCCAGTCATCGCCGTGGGTTGTCTACTGGCAGTCGGTGGAGCTGGTCCAAAGCCAGCTGTCGATAGCCGCGATGCTGTGTTGCCTCGATAGGCTGAAGTAGGCCTCATTGTACTGCTTCTGAGGAATAAAAGTTACAGTAAGTGTTAACCTACTTTAAATTGCATTTTGTTTTAGTATTTCAATAAAGAGTTAAAGAGCACAAACACCGATTTCAACGATCAGGTATTATGACCAGAAATGTCGTCTAAATACACCCGATAATCAGACCGACTAAGACTTGAAAAAAACATTCTAGTTGTTTATGGCATCAATCGATAGTGTCACTCATACGGATGGTAACAACTTCGCACGTAAAAAAATCAATTAAATGAAATTGAATTTTTTACGTGCGAAGATCGCCACAGAACCCCCTTTGGGCGATTATGTTGGACCACAACCGATTAAAATCGCAGGCGGTCTACATTGCACACTTTATCAACGATTATTTCAATTGTTTTGCAATAAACTTAGCAGTATTTTTATAGAAACCATACTTATGATAGTGTATAGCAACAAGTAGGCTGATGAATCGGCATGATTCTAAATAAAACAGCTAAATGTTATTGGCTCACATCACGATACATACGTTAATATACATCTAGAATATATTGACTATATAGGAATTATGAACACGTGTATTTAATCAATACACGGTAGGTCGCCCGTTTATAGATTAACACCTATAACTTTCTTTAATGGCCCGGCGATACATACTAATGAATTATCTAGAAGTTTTAGGAAAACAATTGTCACATTATTATAAAATACATCATGAAATAATTTGATGAATGTTATAATAGCAGCCCACCTTGAAACCGCAGACCCAGTATTTGAAAAGTCTCTGTGCCCCCGTCTTGAGACTGGTCGGGAACCGTCGGCTCTCCTTAATCCGGCGCTACTGTCTGAATAATCCATAAATTATGCAAACTAATTAATTCTTTACTTTAAAAAATAGGGTCATATGTAGCGAACCGTCGACACGCGCATTAGCTTTGTTGTTATTGGCAGTTGCCATGGAAACGACATTGTCACTTATCGGGTCATTTTCTTTCGTAGACAGATAAAATTCAAGCACAGAATAAAGTCTTAAAGTGATAAAAGTCCAAAAAATCACTTATTCTGTATGGTAAAGACCGTTAAAATGACACTTACAATACAAAACGTCAAATTTAAATTTCTTTTACAAGCTTTTATTTATGAGTAAAACACTGGCCGAGTTATTTACTGTGTTTTTTAGTTATATCGAGGAACTGGAGTATTCAGATAGTTGTAATAGTAATATGACCATGAGAGTTACCTATAGATACGTATTTACTGTTTGTCAAGGATTCCAAATACGTCAATACCTATCATATCTATGATAATAATATAATTGTTACCTGTGTGACAGGAAAACCTTTACATAGTAAAAATGTGCACAGATAAGATACCTTATTTGATACTAGGATATTGTACTTTGTTAAAGTACCCGCATGTCATGTTGTAAAAATGTACAAGATATGTAAGGGAGGCGATGAACAAGTGGAACACTGTCATGATCATAATAAAATTGCTAGTATTAAATCAAGACTAGATACCAGTAACTACTAAAATTCAGTTGAATGTAGGTAATTATTCAGGAACTCATTCTTATAAAGTATATTACGGACCATTAGTGATAAATTGTGCTTTATTTATTTATATATTTATGGTTAATTAAAACTGTACATGACTAATTACAATGATTAACTTAAGCTAAATTACATAAAATATCTTAAATTACTATATTTGTATGGAAGACATCCTTGCATAATTATTCTCGCGAAACGTCAGACATACACGCATAACTTCCTTTCATTCATCTGCAAACACGTCACAGTCAGGGTTGGCCGATAGAAGGTCATTAAGTATAGTCGACCAAATCGATAGTATTCCACCTTTACATATAAAGTTGTATGTAAAGGTGGGATTCTATTGATTTCGTCTACTGTACTTCCAGTGTTCGACACACTGGGGACTCCGTTCTGGTGACTGTTCGGCAGGGAGGTCAGGCAAACAGACTGTGGCGACGGCTTTCACGGTGTGCTGTGTTGGGGAGATATAAACGTTATAAAACTTTATATATACGGTATACATAACGCCCGGTCATTATGACTAATGACCAATATTAGAGGCAGTGCAATGTAACTTACGGCATTCCTCGGGACCCTTTTTTTTTTTTTTTTTTTTTACGTGCGGGAAATCCCCACGGATACCCGCCCCTCCGGAGCCGGAGGGGTAGGTTATGTCGGACTCGAACCGACTAAACCGCACGCCGTCTGTGGGTCGTGGTGCTAGGCCGAAGGTGAGGTTGTCTTGCGACATATCCCTCGCACCCCGGCTGACCCAGGGCCATCCCTTTCGGTCTGGCCCTCATCGGGAGGTGGGGACCCTATCTTGGACCTAAAATGTGTTCAAAATGCACACTATATGCGCAGTATACCACGAGGTACTACGGTGGTGGCCTCGTTTTTCTCGCAACTTTGGTCCAAGATAATGTGTCCCGTGGTATAGATATTATATTAAATTCTTATAGAACGCCTTCAACTTAGAGGTGTGAAGAAGCGCTGCAGTGGCGCGTTGTGGGGCCACTACTTCTTCTTTTCATGTGGTTAGGGGACAGAGTTGTTCAGGTTACCCATATAGGGCTCCAGCTTGACCTAACGAGTATTCACAGCTAGGATCGACTTTTAACGTGCCCTTCGAAGCACGGATGTGCTCAGATGTAACACGACTAAACGGTCACCCATCCCAACGGTAACCTTCGCCTAGGTAACTTAATTTGCTGATTGTGTACCGAACACTGGACACGAGCGGCCACGGGCCACTACTTATTTTCATAATATTTTTAGAAGCGCCACGCAGCGTTGCTAGTGTATGGTAGCCGTAGAAAGGAATTCGGAATTTTTTGGCATCTGGTAATATTCTCTATTATTATTTAAACACAATAAAGGTAGGGAATGTTTTCTAATATCGCCCTATACCTGAAGGAGGCCATAAGTATGAAATGCATCGTTTTCAGGAGAGTAAAAATACTGTTTTATTTCAATCATAAGGAAGCTACAATGAGTATGAATTTCACATTACATTCTTTTTGCTATCGGATAGATGCAACCATTTTCATTAAAATTAGCCAATTTTTTTAAACTTAATAAAATATAGTTACTCGCTTTTTTACTCATGCAATCAAAGTAAGTTTTATATTTGCAGATTCTCTTTTTGACAAACATATAAGAATTGTAAAGCTCAAGACAGATACGACCTTTTTGTTGTTTTTATAGTTGGACAGCTGCAGCGTAAATATGAATAGGTACCTAAGCCTAATTCAATTAATAATACTCAATACCATTCTGGTTATAACTGTAGTTACACTGCAGGTTCTACAATTAACATGTACAACATACGTATTCGAAACCGATGGTCTAATGGCAGTTAAGTATTCCAATAATAATTACTCGAAAACAACAATTACGGGATCCTGTACACATTTTACCCAAACCTCCCTTCACTACAACCTTACAATAATATCTAACCAATATGATATAACCTGAGTGTAAGGTATTGATTATTGTCCATAGAGCACATTTATTACATAGGCAAGTAGGAGTCATGAATTTATTTCTAATAAGTATTTTTCTGAGTTTATTCATTTGTTTAACTAAATCATTAGGTTTCTATGGATTAGGAAACATTCATAAGGTAATTTTTAAAGAGCTTAATAGCACTCATGAATTATTCGATATGATAGTGTCTGCTACAGCTTGGATTGAACAACCGTTGGACCATTTTGATGAAAATGAGAATCGTACCTGGGATATGAGATATTTTAAAAGTCTTCAATTTTGGAAGCCGGAAGGCCCAGTGTATTTATATATCAATGGTGAATGGCAGGCTAGTGAGGCTGTCTTCCGTACCGGAATATTACAAGATTTAGCAAAAGAAACAAACGGTGCTTTATATGCTTCGGAGCATAGGTATTATGGGAAAAGCAAACCATTTGAAGATTTTAACACAAAAAATCTGGCTTACCTGAGTTCGAGACAAGCCCTTGCTGATATAGCAAAGCTGATAAAACAAATTAAAATGTCACCTTTGTTTCGTACGTCGAAAGTAGTTGTGATTGGTGGTTCATATGCAGGTAATTTAGCAGCATGGATGAGGCTCTTGTATCCTGATTTGGTTGATGCTGCTATTGCTAGTAGTGCACCAGTATTGGCGAAAAAAGATTTTTTTGAATATTTAGAAAGTGTTAGTGATGATTTTGAACAATACGGTAGTTCTGGATGTCACACTGCAATTAGGGACATGTTCAGCAGATACGATCAGTTATTTAAGACCAGTGATGGTATTGAACAACTAAAAAAAGAAGAAGAAATATGTAATAGCACAGACATGCTAAAACCAGAAAATAAACAATTATTTTTCTTAGATAAAGTGAATCAGTTTATGTATGAAGCACAATATGGTAATCCAGAGACTATTAAACATTACTGCGAAGAAGTGAAAACAAGCTCGTTTGTTTTTACAAAAAATTATGAAAATGAATTATGGAATACTAAAAACCACTGTATGAATTATGATTTTGATAACATGATAGAGAGCATGAAGCAGGTTGATTGGGTAACTGCGTGGATGTATCAAACTTGTACAGAATTCGGTTATTTTATGAGTTCAGATTCAAAAAATCACCCGTTTACAAACAACGTTCCTGTTGACCTTTACTATCTTCTATGCTCTAAAATGTATGGATCGGAATTTGATGAAAAAAGAGTTGACAGTGGTATACACACCACCAATGAGATGTATGGTGGTTTAAGGCCTAATATAACCCATGTCGTGTTTGTAAATGGGGAATTAGACCCTTGGGCTAGATTAGGTATTTTAGAAGACGTTTCGTACGATGCTCCTGCAAAAGTAATACCTCGGTCATCACATTGTGCTGATCTGTATCCAAAAAAATCAGACGAGCTTGAAGAGTTGACCGAAACCAAAAGTTACATTAAATATTTGATAAAGAAATGGATAGGTGCCGAATTATATAAACCCGTTAAAAGTATTCTTAAGACATAATTATTAGTATTTATACCTCTTCATATGGTAGATTTTTATTTACGATATATAGATACATCATATTTGTATAATTTATTATACGTGCTTATATGCTGTCTGTATTTTTCTTCCTTTTAAATCAGTTGTATAGGAACAGTACAGTAGTAATGTGTTTGTTTATTTATCTACTAGATTAGTTCCTTACGACCACTGTCATATTTACCGTTTGTGATTATTTTCTTCTTGCTCGCTCTTAGAAGCTCGGTGTCTGAGCTCCCGAATGTGGTTTATTACCTTAACTTGTCAGATCTCAGTTAGGAAAGTCTACGCTAGGAACTTGTCTTGTCAATCAGTAGGTACACCAGGTTGTCTTAGAGTCCAAAGATCTTGGTGGAGCTCCATAACTACTACTGAAAAAAATAATGTAAAGCGGTGCTACTAAGAGGGGAAGACCGAGATTTTTTTGGCGAAGTAGATGCGAGCGAAATATCGGTTACAGCAGGTTGATAATCAGAACGTGACCGTTAGTAAAATTAACGCTTACGTAGAAACATTATTCTCTACTAGTCTCTACTAGTAACTGCACAACAAGGCTCAAAGTAAATTATAAACATGAAAACTTAATAATGAACATACATCATTTACCACTGCCTATCTACTCACATTTCTAACGCATACCTTGTTGGTATCGCTAGATATACATTTTATTACGTGTTATAAACTGGAAATAACTTACTGGCATTAAATTGGTGATACTCACACATACTGAAAAAACAATAAAATTATACTTTAACCCTTAATATCCCACAAGTGTCTCGCGGACATAATTTTGTGTTTATTTTTTCAAGAAAAGTGAAGTATCTGTCAGCACGTGCGGGTCAAGCAACGGTGACTGCTCATACGTGTAAAGAAATTAAAAAATTCAGTCGTATTCTCTCCTGCTCTAAATTGGCTAAAATACAGTTAAGCCAATAACTTGCAGTAAAAACTGTCAGCTGTTCCAACCACGGTGGAAAATGCGTCAGCTGGTGACTTGATCAAATTTAGTCATTTCCTCCAGGCTCAAAATTGACTAAAATACAGTTGACCCAATACCTTGAAAGAAAAAACTTGTCAGCTGCCGATAGCGCCGTGGAAAACCACCGATTATGAACAGCTGACAATTTTTTCCTTTAATGTGTTGGCTTGACTGTCTTTTAGCCAATTTTCAGCCGGGAGGAAATGACAGTTTTATAACATATTTATGCAGTCACTACTGCTTAACCCACCAATAAAGTCGCAGTTGAGAAACATGAGAATTCATAATTCAACTTCCTTAACCATAAAAAACCCTTAGGGGGCTTCTTTTATGTGCAGGAAGTCCCCACGGATATCCCCCCCCTGCCAGAGCCGGAGGGGGAGGTTATGTGGGACTCAAACCGACAAAACCGTACGCCTTCTGTGGTTTGTTGTACTAGGCCGAAGGTGAGGTTGTCCTCGACACATCCCTCGCACCCCAGCTCCTCTCTTTGAGATGAAGACGCCGCGTAGCGGACCTTCGCCGCGAGCAAGGTGGCGAGCGTGAGAATTCTCACTCCCAGGGCCGCCACCCCGCTTCTACCTCATCTTGACATAATATTTCTTATTAACTGTGTGTGCAATAAATGTTGCTTTGTCCCCCCCCTCCCCCCGGCTCCTTAGTGGTAGGCAGTTTACATCTTACTAGCTTTTTCCCACGTAAGAGGGTTTGATCCTACTGATCATTAAATGCTATTCTTGTACCTACTTTTATCTGGTGTCAACAATAAACAGCATGTACTCGTAATTGAATTCAAACCGGTTATAAGGGCATCGACTGATAATTTTTCACTTGTTAACCTACTTCAAAAAAGGACGAGGTTGTTATATACAATGAATTTTCTTTAGAAGTACCTTGTTCAATTACACCTGAGCAATTCACAATTAGTATTTTAATGTTCGTCTTTTTTATCTGGCACAGTATTTTGTGGTGATGATCCGATTAGAATTTAGTGAAGACTTGCTGGAGAAAACTCTTCAATAAATGGTAGAAAATCTCCCATGATTCGTGCATGTGTACTGATTGTTCACATTAATTGACAACATAACGTTACGCCCGCCCTTATTCTTTATATGGGCGAGCAGGTGTTACCAGTTAGGTTAATTTTACATATTGTTATGATTATAATTAGCATGCGGACATACTTTTTAATTAAGATTCAAATCAGGAAAGTGCTAACATAGCTGTAGAAGGCTATATACTAAAATTTTACTGAAATAATACAAATACAAATTTAAGGGTTTTTTTATATAACTGAATAGTGAATCTAGTTTAGTCAGTAATCATGCAGCTGCTACCCATTAACTTGTTAAATACTGTTTTGTTAATATTCGTTTATTGCACAAACGCATTTGGTTTTTACAATATTCGACGTGGATTATTGTTGGAGTTAAGTATCTCAGCATCAAGGACAAAAGTTGCAGAACGGTCCATCATTCAACCGTTGGATCATTTCAATAATAGAGATACAAGAACCTGGTCTATGAGATATTTTGAAATGCTTGAATTATGGAAACAAGGAGGGCCTGTGTATTTATTCATAGGTGGCGAAGGAGAAGCTGAAACAGGCTTTATACAAGGTGGCTTAATATACGAACTAGCAAATGAAACAAATGGTGCTTTATATATGTCAGAACACAGGTATTATGGGAAAAGTAAACCATTTTCTAAATTGAACACGAAAAATTTAGCATATCTTAGTTCACGACAAGCTCTTGCTGATCTTGCTAAATTATTGAGGCAAATAAAATCATTGCCTCAGTATAATGGATCAAAAGTTGTTGTTGTTGGTGGTTCATATTCAGGCAATTTAGCAGCATGGATGAGATTATTGTACCCCGATATAGTTGACGCAGCCATCGCTAGCAGTGCTCCAGTGTTAGCAAAAGTAGATTTTTTAGAATACCTAGAAACAGTGGCTATAGATTATAAGAGGTACGGAACACGCAAATGCTATGATGAAATAGAAAAAAAATTTAACCGCTACAATCGACTTCTTCAAACGAAAGATGGTATAGGCCAATTAAAAAAAGAAGAAAAAATTTGTGACTTCACAAACATGAGTGCAAAAGAAAACAAATATATTTTTTTCTTATTCAAAGTAAATCATTTTATGAGTTCTGCGCAATATGGTAACCGTACGAAGATAAAAGACGATTGCGGTCATATTAATGAAATTTTATGTAATAGCAAGCGTAATAGTTCATTTAATCATTCTTCACCCCAGTGTGAACTCGGCTATTGGAATAAGGAATATTCTTGTCACGAATTGACTCTTGATGGCGCCATTAAATCTATAAAAAATAATGATGTACTTATACCCTGGACTTTTCAAACATGTACAGAGTTTGGTTACTTTCAGACTACTACTTCTTTAAATCAACCTTTTACACATAATAT
The DNA here is from genome assembly GCA_949126895.1 of Eilema caniola. Lineage (NCBI taxonomy): Eukaryota > Metazoa > Arthropoda > Insecta > Lepidoptera > Erebidae > Eilema > Eilema caniola. The sequence continues at coordinate 7,605,825 of OX421463.1, read as the reverse complement.
ACCCATAGAAATATATTATAATACATGTTCAAAACTTTTCGGAGCAGAGTTTAACAAGACTAGAGTTGATGAGGGTGTTAAGAAAACCAATGAAATGTATGGTGGTTTAAAACCAAACGTTACTAGAGTAGTATTTGTGAATGGAGAGCTAGATCCATGGCATAGATTAGGAGTTCTGCGAAATCTTTCTAAGGATGCTCCTGCCAAACTAATACATGGAACGTCTCATGGTCGAGTCCTAGCTTCTAACAATCCTGATGATCCCAAGGATTTGAAAAATACCAGAAAATTCGTTAAATTCTTGATAAAGAAATGGATAGGTGCAAACTAAAGATATATATTATATTTCAGATATAGATATAATATATTAGATTATATTTTCGAAATGCAAGGTATAATTAATGATACTTTGCATTTTAAAAACTATTTGTATAGTCAAAGATCATAAGCGGTTAAAACTTGCTCAGACCGATCAATAGTCGCTATGCGTCAGTTAAAAGTTATTATTGACGAAAGGTAGCACTTATAGGTGTTGTTTTACTTCTGGGTGGTTGACACGGATTACTGGCACTTTTTAAAATTGCAAATGATGACGGACAAACTCCTTTTCAAACAAGAGAGACCCTCATCCGCACACTGAATAAAGCCTTATGGCCGCCACTACGTTCAGATAATTTGATCAAACTGACAGTTTCAAACAGTTTGATCAAATTGGTATGAGTGTATGTGTGGCAAAATTTGAGCAAATTTAATGAATATCAAAGGATTTGGACAAATATAAATTTGATCAAACTATTTGCAACGACCAGTTTGATTTTGATCAAAGTTTCTTCCTAATGGCATAATTATTCCTAGTAGCCGCCATGCACCGTCAAAAAATGTTCTACTAGTGTTCTTCAAATGAAGGTGTATTACTGCCATTACTAGTGATGAGCCGGATTGTAAAAATTGTATATCCGCGGTTACGGATCTGAATACGACAATTTTGGTGTCAAGATCCGCGGATACGGATACAGATCTTAACGTGCGCGTGACTCTGAATGAGACATGTTTCGACTTGCATTGCACGGCGGGTCTTTGCTTTGTTTCGTTTATAGTTAAGTGTGACACTGGCCAGCATAGATATCGTATTAGAGGCCAGTATAGAATCTTGTCACACATTATTAGAGAGTTAAGTCGTTACGTTATCTAACAATTGAAAAATCAGCCCTTAGTATCTTTGAGTTATATATTATTGGTTTGGTAACTAATTACGGTAAAATTTGTTACATAAAGGAGCCAAATATTTGATTGTAAGAAATAAATGTATTGAATTTAATAGATTTTTATTGCTACTTAATCACCTTTTAAATAATTTCATGCATAAATTTAAAATTAAGAGATCCGTAAAAGATCCGTCAAAAAAGTGACAAATACGGACACGGATACGGATTTTTTTCCGCCTCGGATACGGATACGGATATCCGGCACATCACTAGCCATAAGGACCAATACGTTTGAATGGAAACTACGATATTGCAATACTATATTGCATATTTGTATTAGATGAACCTAAGTTGACAACACTAGTTTGGAATTCTTCTATGCCTTCCTTGGATAAATAACTAGCTGTTGCCTGCGGCTCCATCCTCGTGAAATTTCGATCCCGTCCCCTATCTATGCATACTATTGTATACTTGTAAATGGGCGATGAGTGCAAATTTGCAATCGGTTGAACAGAACCGGAGAAAAAATATCGGAACGGGCGGAAGGCTAGTTTTTACATATAAATCTTCTTCTTGAATCACTCTAGGTATTTATTGTTGAATACTGCTTTAAAATCCGATGTGCAACAGTTTAAAATATCCAAACGATACAGAAGCGACTTCATTTTATACAGTGTAAAGATTTTCTATACAATAAATTGTTATGATAAGTGCTATTTTAATAATAAATATGTAAATAAAATTGTTAACTATTCATAAAATTAATATATTACATTGAATGTAATATTGAATATTTTTAAGTTATCCCTTATTAAAGTATTATTGAATACTTTCAATGGAACTTCAAACACCGAAAGAAAAACCTATGCCTTCATAGATTTTATGGACTTTATTGGCATCCACACTTGGCTGGCTTGACCCTAGAAGATCTTGATGGAGCCTCATACACCCATAAAAATATACAGTATTTTACGTTCATGTACTTGCGAATAGGTATTGTACATAGCTGAGCCTGCGATTGCAAATTACTACTGGCATTAGAATGTTAAAGCGTACATAAATAAATATTCCACAACATTTCACACAACGCTATCTAGACCCATGGTAAGCATAGCTTAACTAGCTTGTGTTATGGAATCTAGAATGCGGATAAACATACTTAGATACGTTTTTTTTGTAAACACATACATATTATACATAGAAACACCCAGACCAATGCAAATATACATATTCATGCATACAAATATTTGCACTGAGCGGGGATCGAACCCGCGCCTCCTGCGTGTGCAACACCAGGGGAGTCAGTTCGTAGAAGGTAGGACACGACGGTATCTCCCGTCCTAACTGAGCAGTCCGACTGGGGAAGTACCTTCGCCCTACAGGATACCGCGGTTATAATAACCTTGTGTTGTGTTCCCGACGGTGAGTAGGATAGCCAGAGCTCACTGGAGAGGTTATGTGTTGTTAGTGGGAAGACCAAAGGCTTAAGATACTACCGCTGATTAGTGAGGATGTGAAATTTTGGCGCGGCGGTCAGGGAGACACGGTGAAACGGTTATCCGCTGGCCGCCCGCAGGCTGTACGGTTCCCGAACCTGGCGATCACATAATCTCCGCCCCAGGAGGCTGAACCAACAGCCTGTGTAAAGATCCCGGTGCTGTAGTCGTGCCGGAGGAGGAAACCGGAGTGGACTCGGCTACAGTATCTGGGAGGGGACCGGGGGATCTTCCGCCCGCCGCGCCAATGAGTCAGACAACCCGGGCTCGTCTGCGGTGGTGGGGAGCCCTGCTTTGTCTTCTGCGCTGACAGCACGGAGACTCTCTATACCTTCCCCCCCTCCCCTTCTTTATCATGGCAGTAAATAAAAGAAATAGAGTTTATACAGCGGCACCTTCGTCCACATTGAAATTGGACTTCTGTAACATCAGGGGCCTCCACTCCAATCTTAACGAGGTCCACCACCATCTTGAGACAGCAAAGCCGACCCTATTCTTTCTGACGGAGACCCAAATATCATGCCTGGTCGATACAGCCTACCTCATGTACCCCGGGTACAGACTCGAGCATAACTTCCTGAGTAAAGCCGGGGTATGCATGTACGTCCGGGATGACGTTTGTTGTCGCCGTCTAAACGGCCTTGAAGACAGGGACCTGTCCACACTATGGGTACGTATGGATTACAGTGGCCACACCCGTATCTATCTACAGGTCTCATAGCGGTGACCTGGACACGGCTCAACTGTTTGAGCACCTGCAGCGGTCGGCGGACAGAGTAATTGAGCAGTACCCTGCTGAGGACTTAGTATTCTTGGGGGACTTCAATGCTCACCACGTGGAGTGACTGGGGTCTCACAGGACTGATTTTGCGGGAAAGGCTGCTCATAACTTTGCCCTGACCTATGGGTTCTCGCAACTGGTGCATTCTATTACCAGAAAACCAGATGTCGGGACCCACAGAGAGTCTTTATTAGACCTTCTGCTGACTACGCGCCCGGATGAGTACTCCGTAACTGTGGAAGCACCTCTCGGTACTTCGGACCACAGCGTCATCCGGGCGCAAGTAACTGTCGCGCGACCAGAACCACCAAGGCCACCTCAGTGGCGGCATGTCTGGCACTATAAGTCGGCAAACTGGGACGGACTGCGAGAATTCTTCTCGTCGTACCCGTGGAGGCGGCTTTGCTTCATTTCAAAGGATCCAAGCTCCTGTGCAACAGCAGTCGCTGAAACGATCCAATCGGGCATGGAATGCTATTTTCCCAACCGTTCGATCGCAACAGGAGCGAGCAAACGTTCGTGGTTTAATAGGCCTTGCAGAGAAACTAGAGACCGCAAGCAATCTGCATATAAGGCTTGGACCACGGCACTTGCCAATAAGGATCCTAACATAGCTGAAGTGAAGCGGAAATTGAATGCCGCCTCGAGGTCCAGTAAAAAAGCTACTGCCAGGGCGAAGTTTGAGTTCATCGGTGGAATTGGCGAGCGGCTTACTCGTTACCCATCCGGTAGTCGAGCATTTTGGTCACTCGCCAAAGCTGCTGAGGGAACCTTCTGCCATTCCTGCCTTCCGCCGCTGCAAAAACCCGACGGTAGCCTAGCTCATGGCGCTAAGGAGAAAGCCGATCCTTTGGGTAATCTCTTTGCGTCAAACTCGACGATGAACGACGGGAATGCCGAGCCACCTATTATCCCCAACGGTGGTACTTTCATGTCTGAAATTAAAATCACACAACGGGTGGTCCGGCGGCAACTCAAGTCCCTGAATGTTCGGAAGTCGAGTGGGCCGGATGGTATACCGGCGATAGTGCTCAGGCACTGTGCCCCCGAATTGTACCCAGTACTTACACGGCTTTTCGCGCTCTCTTACTCCGCGAGACAAGTCCCAGCCTCGTGGAAGACTGCATTCGTGCATCCTGTGCCTAAAAAAGGCGACAGGACAGAGCCGTCCAATTACAGGCCTATTGCCTTCTCTCGAAGGTAATGGAGCGTGTGATTAATGCACTGCTCCTGGGATACCTTGAGGGAAACGACCTACTGAGCGACCGACAGTATGGCTTTCGCCACTTTTCGCCGTCGCTTCACCGGTGGCCTTCTTGTGTATCTCACAAACCGATGGGCGCAAGCTATCGAGAGTCGGGGCGAGGCACTAGCGGTCAGCCTCGATATAGCAAAGGCCTTTGACCGGGTCTGGCACAGAGGTCTTCTTTCGAAGTTGCCACGCTACGGACTCCCCGAGGGACTTTGCGAATGGATAGCCAGCTTTTTGTCCAACAGAAGTATCCAAGCCGTCGTCGATGGCAGCTGCTCGGACCGCATGGACATAAACGCTGGTGTCCCACAACGCTCCGTGTTGTCCCCGACGCTGTTTCTGCTGCATATCAATGACATGCTGTCTGATGGATCTATTCATTGCTATGCGGACGAAAGTACCGGGGATACGTGTTACACGGGTCGTGCAAATAACCCTCAATTCGAGGTGGAGAAGAGACGCGAACAACTTGTGTCTGAAATCGAGACTGCTCTCTCGGGAGTATCCAATTGGGGTCGACTTAACCTGGTCCAATTTAACCCCACTAAGACACAAGTATGTGTATTCACCGCTAAGAAAACGCCATTTATTGTAGCGCCGCAATTCCTGGGCACACCACTTTCCATCTCTTCGAGTATTGGGATCCTAGGTGTCGACATCTCAAGCGACGTTCAGTCCGCGACCATTTAGAGGAAGAATCAAAGAATCAATCAAAGATTCTTAAAGATTCGTAAAGTAAGCCGTTTTCTGAATTAAACACCAAAAATTTGGCATATCTTAGTTCACGACAAGCGCTTGCTGATGTTACTAAATTATTGAGGCAAATAAAATCATTGCCCCAGTATAATGAATCAAAGTTGTTGTAGTCGGTGGTTCATATCCAGGCAATTTAGCAGAATAGATGATATTACTGTACCCTGATTTGGTTGACGCAGCCCTCGCTACCAGTGCTCCAATGTTAACAAAAGCAGATTTTTATGAATACCTAGAAACTGTGAGTAAGGTCTATAGGCAGTATGGGTCACCCGAATGTTATGATAAAATAGCAAAAAAGTTTAACCGCTATGATCAGCTGTTCCAAACAAGTGCTGGTATAGAACAATGAAAAGAAGAAGAAGAAATTTGCGAATCTGTAGATCTCAACAGGCCAGAAAATAAACAAGTATTTTTTATGATGAAAGGAATTAGTTATATGTTACATGTACAACATGGCGACCCTAGTTAGTTTGATAAAAAAACCACGGATATCCCCCCCCCCCCACCGGAGCCAGAGGGGGAGGTTATATCGGACTCGAACCGACAAATCCGCACGCCTTCTGTAGTTCGTTGTGCTAGGCCAAAGGTGAGGTTGTCTTCGACACATCCCTCGCACCCCAGCTCATTTTCGATCATTACTTGGTCGCAGATGGAGACGCCGCGCCGGCCGCCCACGCATCCGCGCAGCGGCCTTTCGCCGCGAGCAAGGTGGCGAGCGTGAGAATTCTCACTCCCAGGGCCGTCACCCGCTCCCACCTCATCTTGACATAACATTTCTTGTTTTGCTTTGTTTTGTTTTGCTTTGATATCCCCTCCCCCGGCTCCTTAGTGGTAGGCAGTTTAAATCTTACTAGCTTTTTTCCACGTAAGAGGGGTTGATCCTGCTGATAATTAAATGCAATTATTGTACCAACTCTTATCTGGTGTCAACAATAAAACAGCATAATTATAATTGAATTCAAACCGGTTATGAGGGCATCGACTGATAATTTTTCACTTGTTAACCTACTCTAAAAAAGGAAGAGGTTCTTATACACTGAATTTTCTTTAGAGTACTTTGTTAAGTTACACCTGCGCAATTCACAATTAGTATTTTAATGTTAACTTTTCTATCTGGCACAGTATTTTGTGGTGATGATCCGATTAGAATTTAGTGAAGACTTCATGTAGAAAAATCCTTAATAAATAATAGAAAATCTTCCAGGATTCGTACATGAGTGCCGATCGTTTCATTGCTTGATTACATAACTTTACGCCCGCCCGTATGCTTTATATAGGCGAGAAGGTGTCACCAGTTATGTAAATTTTACATTTTGTTAGTTGTGTTGTTATTATTATAATTACCTTGCGGACATACTTTTTAATTAAGTTCAGAACAGGAAAGTGCTAACATAGCTGTAGAAGGCTATATACTAAAATTTGACTGAAATAATACAAATACAAATTTAAGGGGTTTTTTTAAATAACCGAATAGTGAATCTAGTTTAGTACGTAATCATGCAGCTGCTATCCAGGAACTTGTTAAATACTGTTTTGTTAATATTCGTTTATTGCATAAACGCATTTGGTTTTTACAATATTCGACGTGGATTATTGTTGGAGTTAAGTATCTCAGCATCAAGGACAAAAGTTGCAGAACGGTCCATCATTCAACCGTTGGATCATTTCAATAATAGAGATACAAGAACCTGGTCTATGAGATATTTTGAAATGCTTGAATTATGGAAACAAGGAGGGCCTGTGTATTTATTCATAGGTGGCGAAGGAAAAGCTGAAACACGCTTTATACAAGGTGGCTTAATATACGAACTAGCAAATGAAACAAATGGTGCTTTATATATGTCAGAACACAGGTATTATGGAAAAAGTAAACCATTTCCTAAATTGAACACGAAAAATTTAGCATATCTTAGTTCACGACAAGCTCTTGCTGATCTTGCTAAATTACTGAGGAATATAAAATCATTGCCCCAGTATAATGGATCAAAAGTTGTTGTTGTTGGTGGTTCATATTCAGGCAATCTAGCAGCATGGATGAGATTACTGTACCCTGATTTGGTTGACGCAGCTATCGCTAGCAGTGCTCCAGTGTTAGCAAAAGTAGATTTTTTAGAATACCTAGAAACAGTGGCTATAGATTATAAGAGGTACGGAACACGCAAATGCTATGATGAAATAGAAACAAATTTTAACCGCTACAACCGACTTCTTCAAACAAAAGCTGGTATAGACCAATTAAAAAAAGAAGAAAAAATTTGTGACTTCACAGACATGAGTGCAAAAGAAAATAAATTTGCTTATTTCTCATCCAAAGTAGATCATTTTATGACTTCTGCACAATATGGTAACCGTACGACGATACAACAGGATTGCGGTCATATTAATGACATTTTATGTAATAACAAGCATAGTAGTTCATTTAATCATTCTTCACCCCAGTGTGAAGTCGGCTATTGGAATAAGGAATATTGTTGTTACGAATGTACTCTTGATTGGTACATTGAATCTATAAAAAATAATGATGTACTTGTAGCCTGGTTTTTTCAAACCTGTACAGAGTTTGGTTACTTTCAGACTACGACTTCTTTAAATCAACCTTTTACAAATAATATAGCCATAGAAATATATTATAGTATATGTTCAAAACTTTACGGTGCAGAGTTTAACAAGACTAGAGTTGATGAAGGTGTTAAAAAAACCAATGAAATGTATGGTGGTTTGAAACCAAACGTTACTAGAGTAGTATTTGTGAATGGAAACCTAGATCCATGGCATAGATTAGGAGTTCTGCGAAATCTTTCCAAGGATGCTCCTGCCAAACTAATACATGGAACGTCTCATGGTCGAGTCCTAGCTTCTAACAATCCTGACGATCCCAAGGATTTGAAAAAGACCAGAAAATTTGTTAAATTCTTAATAAAGAAATGGATAGGTGCAAACTAAAGATATATATTATATTTTAGATATAGATATTATATATTAGAGTATATATTCGAAATGCAAGGTATAACTATTAATACTTTGCATAAAAAAAAAAAAAATTATAGTCAAAGATCATGAGCGATCAAAACTTGCTCAGACCGATAAAACCGCTCAGTTTATATGCGTCAGTTAAAAGTTATTATTGGCGAAAGGCACTACTTAAAGGTGTTCTTTTACTTCTGTGAGGTTGACACGGATTACTTGCACTTTTTAAAATTGCAATTGATGACGGACAAACTCCTTTTCAAACAAGAGAGACGCTCATCTTCACACTGAATAAAGCCTTATGGCCGCCATATACGTTCAGATAATTTGATCAAACTGACAGTTTCAAACAGTTTGATTAAATTGGCATGATGAGTGTATGTGTGGCAAAATTTGAACAAATTTAATGAATATCAAAGGACTTGGATAAATATAAATTTGACCAAACTATTTGAAACGACCAGTTTGATTTTGATCAAAGCTTCTTCCTAATGGCATAATTATTCCTAGCAGCCGCCATGCACCGTCAAAAAATGTTCTTCTAGTGTTCTTTAAATGAAGGTGTATTGCTGCCATTACTAGGGATTGTCTTAACGTGCGCGTGACTCTGAATGAGACATGTTTCGACTTGCATTGCACGACGGGTCTTTGCTTTGTTTTGTTTATAGTTAAGTGTGACACTGGCCAGCATATCATATTAGAGGCCAGTATAGAATCTTGTCACATATTATTCGAGAGTAAGTCGTTACGTTATCTAATAATTGAAAAATCAGCCCTTAGTATCTTTGAGTTATTTACTATTGGTTTGGTAACTAATTACGGCAAAATTTGTTACATAAAGGAGCCAAATAATTGATTTTAAGAAATAAATGTATTGAATTTAATAGTTTTTTATTGCTATTTAATCACCTTTTAAATAATTTCATGCATAAATTTAAAATTATGAAGATTAATAGATCCATAAAAGATCCGTCAAAAAAGTGACGGATACGGACACGGATTCGGACTTTTTCTGCCTCGGATACGGATACGGATATCCGGCACATCACTAGCCATAAGGACCAATACGTTTGAATGGAAACTACGATATTGCAATACTATATTGCATATTTGTATTAGATGAACCTAAGTTGACAACACTAGTTTGGAATTCTTCCATGCCTTTCTTAGATAAATAATTAGCTGTTGCCTGCGGCTCCATCCTTGTGAAATTTCGATCCTGTCCCCTATCTATGTTTACTATTGTATAGGTACTTGTAAATGGGCCATGGTTGCAAATTTGCAGTCGGTTGAACAGAACCGGAGAAAAAAGATCGAAACGGGCGGAAGGCTAGTTGTACATATAAATCTTCCTCTTGAATCACTCTAGGTATTTATTGTTGAAAACTGCTGTGCAACAGTTTAAAAGATCTAAACGAATAGACACAGAAGCGACTTCATTTTATACAGTATAAATTTTTTCTATACAATAACTTGTTATGATAAAGTGCTATTTTAATAATAAGTTTGTCGTAAATAAAATTGTTAACTATTCATAAAATTAATACATTGAATGTAATATTGAATATTTTTAGTAATCCTTTATTAAAGTATTATTGAATACTTTCGATGGAACTTCAAACACCGAAAGAAAAACCTATGCCTTCATAGATTTTATGGACTTTATTGGCATCCACACTTGGTTGGCTTGAGCCTAGAAGATAATGATGGAGCCTCAAACACCCATAAAATATATAGTATTTTACGTTCGTGGACTTACGAATTGGTATTGTACATAGCTGAGCCTGCGATTGCAAATTACTACTGGCATTAGAATGTTAAAGCCTACAGAAATAATACTTGTTACGATAAAACTATTTTTATATACCACTGATGTGACAGACAAGCACATTTCCCACCTGATGGAAAGTGGTTACCGTGGCCTATGGACGTGTGCAACACCAGGGGAGTCACAATCGTGCTGCCGGCCCTGTAAACACAGAGCTCCTGTGCCGTCAGCGTAGGAGACAAAGCAGGAATAGCCTTTGGTCTTCCCACTGACAGCACAAAAACTCTTCAGCCAGCTCTGGCTGACGAAGTCATTATGACCACGGTAATCTGTAGGGCGGAGTTACTTGCCGAGTCGGACTGCTCAATTGGACGGAAATACCGTCGTGTTCTACCTCACAAACCAAAGCAGCAAACGCATCGAAGTACCAAAACCTATATTACTTGGTAGTTGGCTGTGTTCGCATTAAATGCCGCTTTGGTGCATGGCCTACCCCACTCACGATTTCCGTCATCATCATCATCAATCATATCAGCCGCACAAAGTCCACTGTTGAACATAGGCCTCTCCTATGGACTTCCAGAACGACCGACCAAAAGCAGCCCGCATTCAGCGGCGGCCTTGATGAGGTCGTCCTTCCACCTGGCCGTTGGGCGTCCTACACCACGTTTGCCCGTACGCTGTCACCATTCCAGAACTTTTTTGCTCCATTCGCCATCTATTCTGCGCGCCATAAGTCCCACCTGCTGCCACTTCAACGAGCTAATCCGTTGCGCTACGTAGGTTACTTTTGTTCTTCTACGGATGCGTTTTGCCGGCTCCGGCAGGGGCCGTATCCGCGAGGATTTTCCGCACGTAAATAAAACCCCTATTTACTCCGTAAATAAATTGTGGCATGCCATTAAGTAGATTTTTTAAATAAGTTATTGAAATAAAAAGCATTCCAAATGAATAACTATAAATAGTATTTGTCATACAATAAACCATTAGTCTAATAATTTACATGCAACTTTGTGGCCATGAGTCTCCTGCAGATAAATACTGTCTTGTTAATATGCATTTATGTAACAAACGTATTTGGATTTTATAGTCTTCAAAATGGATATAGAGTTTTGTTAAAAGATCGAAATATTAGAGCACTGAGAATGCAAGACGAAAGTCGTTATATTGATCAACCGTTGGATCATTTTAATGATAAAGATAACCGTACATGGTCAATGCGATATTTTGAAGCGCTTGAATTATGGAAAAATGGAGGGCCTGTGTATTTATTCATAGGTGGTGAAGCTGAAGCTAATGCATACTATATACGAAACGGCTTTATATACGAACTAGCGAATGAGACAAATGGAGCTTTATATATGTCAGAGCACAGGTATTATGGGAAAAGTAAGCCGTTTTCTGAATTAAACATCAAAAATTTGGCATATCTTAGTTCACGACAAGCGCTTGCTGATGTTGCTAAATTATTGAGGCAAATAAAATCATTGCCCCAGTATAATGGATCAAAAGTTGTTGTAGTCGGTGGTTCATATCCAGGCAATTTAGCAGAATGGATGCGATTACTGTATCCTGATTTGGTTGACGCAGCCATCGCTACCAGTGCTCCAGTGTTAGCAAAAGCAGATTTTTATGAATACCTAGAAACTGTGGGTAAGGTCTATAGGCAGTATGGGTCACCCGAATGTTATGATAAAATAGCAAAAAAGTTTAACCGCTATGATCAGCTATTTCAAACAAGTGCTGGTATAGAACAATTAAAAGATGAAGAAGAAATTTGCGAATCTGTAGATCTCAACAGGCCAGAAAATAAACAAGTATTTTTTATGATGAAAGGAATTAGTTATATGTTACATGTACAATATGGCGACCCTAGTTTGATAAAAAAAAAATGTGATTTTTTATACGACAATTCTAAGAATTTAATGTTGTTTGAACAAGGCTTATGGAATGAGGAAGATTCTTGTTCGGAGTATACCTTCGACTGTTTCATTGCATCCATAAAAATAAATGAAGATTATATGACATGGACATATCAAACTTGTACAGAGTTTGGTTACTTTATGACTACATGCGTTTCATAACTGGAACGCGACGTATTCGTATCACTTTGACGGGATTATTTTCTAAGTTAAAAGTTACGGAGTATAAAGCTATCAAAATGTGTTTAAATAGTGTATTAGACTTTTCTAAACGTATAAGAAATGGAGTACAGTGTTAAATCTGTTTATTTTTAACATTTTAGACATTATTTTGAAGTGAAAATCAGCTGTGACAATAAATTAAATCGAGGGTAGCACGAAGCACAAACAAATACATCGCGCTCTTTCGCGCTTGCGGGACTTATCTATCGCTGTCCTTGTGCTACGATTTTATTCAAAATGAGCTGTATGGTTTGTAGCAAAAAAATTGATGTCGGGGAGATGATTAAGTGTATTGGATGCAAAACAGCATTTCATTATAGATGTATTAATATCACCCCGGATGCATTTAAGAATGAACATACGCAATTGAAGCGTACGTTCAAGTGTGGATCTTGCGCTAATGTGACCCAGCGCTTACGGGTGACTGATGATACACCAGTACGTGGAGTGAGCGGCACCAGCGGCAGCCAGGTAGAACAGAATCAATCCTTTGAGGAAACTACTTTTCGGTCGAAACTATCGTCAGGTACATCAGATGATATAATAGATAAAGTTAATAGTGTAATCATGGCAAAAATCAGTGCTTTTGAAGCAAATATACTGCAGGAAATTAAAACCACGGTGGCCATACTCGCGCTTGAAAATAGTCAACTAAGGCAAGAACTGAAGGAAGCTAATAGAAAATGTAGTTCTTATGAGCAACAAATTAAAACTTTAAAAACTGATAGACAGAGATACACGGAAGAAAAGGAAAGTAATGTTATTAGGCCTGACCGACGATTAATACAGGAATCAATACTACAGAGTACTACTGTAGTATCTAATCCGCCAAACTCTGGTAACGGGGACAGCTGCGTGAACACACTGAGCGCGCAGGCTCAGCCCGCTCGACCGAGGCCCTTGGGCACGGGTGACAAGGGGTTTAGTTACGCGGCGGTGACCAGAAAAACAAAGAGTGGTAAAGTGAATGAGAGCTATGGTGATGGCTGGGTGGAAGTTAAAAATAATAGAAGGACCAACCCCATAAAAAGAGGGGGTAATAATTCAATTGCTAGTTTAAAGGCAGTTGAACGCACTAAATTTTTGCATGTTTGGAGATTAGAAAAATGTACTACAGAAGAAAGTATTAAGGAGTATATTAAACAAATACTGGGAAACGACTCTGTAATGATGGTTGAAAAATTAAAACCTAAAACGGAACGGGACTATGCCTCATTCAGGATTGGTGTAACAGTAAGTGATTATGAGAAGCTTAGTGATCCTGAAATATGGCCTGTGAATGCGGAATTCAGCGAATGGATTTGGTTTCGTCGGTCTTCCAAAGCAAATACATTGGACACAGAGTAAACAATGTAAACATGTGAACATTTTATATCAGAATGCTAGAGGACTCCGGACGAAGACTACACAGTTTTTATCGTTACTGGAATCATCAGGATCGGATTTATTTGTTATTACCGAGACCGGTCTAAATGAAGGTATCCCAAACGCAGAGTTTATAATCCCGGGACACAAAATATTACGATGCGACAGGATGGACGGGCGTAAGCAGGGAGGCGTGTTTATAGTGGCCACACCGCGGTTCGACCTACGACGAGTGGCAGTGCCGGGGGATATCGATATAGACTCTCATCAATTTGAATTGATTTGTGCTGCCGTTTATATGAGGAATCATTATTTGTTTACTTGCTGTGCAGTATATATTCCGCCACAGACTGATGACAATGAATATTTGTTGATGTTTCATATTTTAGAACAACTATGTGTTAAATATAAATCTAACTTCATTATATTGGGAGATTTTAATTTGTATTCATGTAGCGTAAATATTTGTAACTATTATGAGTATTTTATGGCCTTTGGTGAGTTCATTCAGTACAATACGATACCTAATGATAACAATAGACAGTTGGACCTCGTGTTGAGCGCTAGCGGTAGCGTGCGAGTATCGGTGGCCGAGGCCGACGAGGCGGTGCGGCCCGTGGACGAGCACCACCCCCCGCTCGCCGTGAGCGTGCGGGCCAGCGCGCGCGCGTCCCCACCTTCCCCGCCGTCTCGTGAGCGCAGTGCGTCACCGCATACACAACACGTTCAATCCCAGGTAATTCGTAACTTATGGAATTTTAATAAAGCTGATTTCTATCAAATTTACAGCTTACTAAATGAGACAGACTGGAGTGAGATATATTCACTACATGACCCGGACTTAGTATTAAATTTATTCTATGAAAAATTATATACTATTTTTGACAAGTGTGTGCCTCTAAAAAATGTTAATTCGACTGCAGGTAAATATAGCTACCCAGTGTGGTATACGGCGGAGATAATTAAAGATATAAAACTGAAATCCAGGTTGCATAGAATATACAAATCGAGTAAATTGCGAAGTGATTACGAGCAGTTCGCGCGATGTAGGACGAGAGTCAAAGCTGAGACGGAACGAGCGCATGACCAGTATCGCGACCGCGTGCAAGCACATTTACAAAACGATCCGCGTGCGTTTTGGGGATACATAAGAGCTAGGAAAGGCAGCTCGAGTCATAAAGAATTAATTAAAGACGGACGAGTACTATCAGAGCATGAATGCGCCGAAGAGTTCGCTCGATTTTTTCAAACGGTGTATAGTGAGGAGCCACCCAAGCTAAGCGTGGCTGCGGCGAACGCTGCGAGCATTCCCGCGTTAAGTGCGTGGGCCCACTTGTCATGCCTGCGCCCGACTGATGTACGACGCGCCCTTGCACGTTTGCCGCCTAAGCCTTCGGCCGGACCTGATGGAATACCAGCGTTTATTTTTAGGGACTGTCGTGCGGTTTTGGTCAATCCGTTGCTTCATATATTCAACACCTGCCTAAGTACTGCAAAGTTTCCTGATCGCTGGAAGCTCACGCGGGTGGTACCTGTACCGAAAGGGAGTGGGGGGTCAGCAGCCTGCGATTATCGACCAGTGGCGGTATTATCGACACCAGCTAAAGTGTTCGAGTCGACTGTACACAGCAGCCTGTATCCACAAATTAGCGCTTTATTGTCCGATGCGCAGCATGGCTTCCGTCCTGGGCGGGGAACAACTGGAAATTTGCTGCACCTTATGACACAGTTGGTGCCGGCTGTGGATGCCGGCCATCAGGTAGACGTTGCCTACTTTGATTTTCGGAAGGCATTTGACACGGTAGATAATGACGTCCTTCTAAGGAAATTGGCTGGGGTAGGCTGTACGCCCCATACTTTATCGTTTTTCGCCAGCTATTTACGAGATCGCTGTCAATATGTAGACTGTGGTGGACGTTTATCTGAGCCCTACTTCACACGATCCGGAGTCAGTCAAGGCAGTAATCTTGGACCTCTGCTCTTCATAATAGCCGTTAATGACTTACCTGAGGTAGTAAAAAATGCTACACCCTTGCTATTCGCCGATGACCTGAAATTGGTTCTCGAAATAAAGCAGAACACGGATCACGACATGCTGCAGCGAGACATAACTGGGATCGTGGAATGGAGTCGGGTCAATAAACTGTATTTTAATACAGCCAAATGTTCGGTGTTGACATTTAGCCGAGCGCACAGCCCGAGTCACCATCAATACCTCATGGAGGACACGCCGCTGCAACGTGTCACCGAGGTAAGGGATCTAGGTGTGCGGTTTACTGCTGACGTAAAGTTCCGACGCCATATTACGGAGGCCTGTAAGAAAGCTTACCGTAATTTAGGGATGGTCTTACGGCTGGGGAACCAGTTCACGAACATCAGAGCTCTGATGTCATTATATGAGGCGCTTGTTAAGTGTCACCTCGAATGCAATTCGGTGGTGTGGTCACCGCATGAGGCGAAATACAGATTTATGCTGGAGCGAATCCAAAATAAGTTTGTTAGATTTGTATATTTTAGGCAATATCTCGTGTATCCTGGCTACCCTCTGTTATATCCCACACTATTTTTGTTGGGTATGGTGGGTGTTTATAGGCTGGAGGTCAAAAGAGAAGTGGCTAGTACCACCTACTTATTTAAAATTATTCGCGGCAAAACACACAACCCGGGGATACTAGAGACAGTAGGGTGGTGTGTTCCAGATGAGTACGTAGGAAGACGGCGTCGCCCGCCGATGTTGCGTGTGCCACCCGCGCGCACCAATTTGTTAAAACTCGCGCCACTGACTCGCGCTCTGCATGCGCTCAACGCGGTGTCACAGCGAGTCGATATATATACGTGTAGTCTGAATGAATTCACAAAGGCAGCTTATTCTGAATTAACGTAGATATGTATGGATTAGGGTGTTAATTTTTAAGTTACGGCACTATCGTATTAGGGCCTACCTGTAAAGATAGTTGTCAGTGTGTGTAAATAAATAAATAAATAAATAAATAAATAAATACAAATTCTGAAAATCAGCCATTTACAAGAAATCAACCCATAGAATTGTTTTATAGAATGTGTTCAGTTCTTTATGGGCCAGAGTTTAACAAAACAAGAGTTGACGAAGCTGTTAAAAAAACCAATGACATGTATGGTGGTTTGAAGCCCAATGTTACCAAAGTGGCATTTGTTAATGGAGACATGGATCCATGGCATAGGCTAGGAGTGTTGCAAGATCTGTCAGAAGACGCTCCTGCTCTGTTAGTACCTGGGACGTCTCACTGCGCATTTTTAGGTACGAATTCATCTGAAGATCCCGATGAGATGCGAGAGGCTAGAACACACGTGAAATTATTGATAAAAAAATGGATAGGTGTGGGATATTCAATTTAATTACAAGATTTAAAATACATCCAATAATGCCATTATGTGTAAATTAGAATTCCTCTTTGTATTCCCGGGTTTACTGGAAGAAAATTCAACTTTGAGTTAGGCTCGCCTTTGTACATTAATTATATCATACATACATACACTCACGCCTATTTCCCTCCCGAGTATGCAGAGACAATAGCCCGCTATTTGACTCTATCCTTACATACTTTACGAGCTTCGAAACTCCCATCTGCCCTTTTTTTCAATTTTTTTTTAATTTGGCCAATGTGTGTACCTACGAGGTCGACCCCGGCTAGTCTGCTTCACCTGTGCCTTAGATACCTGGTGTATCATTGGCTCCATACTCATTCGTTCGACGTTAGGGAAACCACCTTACCATACCCTTTACAATCCTCGTCACAACATTCTCTTTCATTTAATGAGAATGGTGATGGTCAACGTTATTACTATATTGTCAATTATGTGTACAATAAGGAATCATTTATTTTAGCTGTGACATAAAGACTGCATAACTTCTCTCATCGCGCAAGTACTAGGTTCAACTAATAAGTAAACAACTTTGAAAACTACGTTAGTGTAACCTGGCCGGTTACACTTACGTAGTTTTCAAAGTTCGTTACCTAGTATACAATATACAAATTAAATGAACACCATTTTAGAATTGTATCTTTCATAAACATATGGCAAAGTAATAAGTTAAATTTCGCCATAAAGATCTAGTTCACTCACCTTATTTATATTATTTAACTGTTCATCATTTTCCTGGGCACTGAACGGTCCAATCTTAGCTAGTTATTGAGTCTGGTTTAAATGAATTTTAATCGTGTCAATCACTCTGTTTTTGATGCGGATTATTGGAAGAATTCACCGACTTCTTACATACATATATTTATGGCTGCAAATCCCTAAGGTAGCTAGGCAGAGGGATATTAATATGTATCCACATTCCGACATCTATGATTTTCGGTAGAGGGGACGAGTCTATTGCTGTCAAATGGGCATTTCGTCATAGGCTGTATGTTTACTGTCGGTTGGAGACCAGCCCTATCGATTAGTCATCATTTGTGACCCTCGAGATGAGAGGGTGTGGCCTTATTCTACTCCACTGGGAACCAACACGACCGACTTCTTATTCTTTTAAACTCTCGCGTTCCATGATATATAATTTAGAAAACGGGAATCAAGGAGCCAGTCAGCCTGTGACCACGGCCGGTGTAACCTGGTCGAAACGTCAGGCAATCAAAGGTATGTAAGTACATATACCATGATCGCGTTAATTCCCGTTTTCTAAATTATACGACTTCTTATTCGTTTATGTGCTATCTATTGAGTGGTTAGAAGTCGGTGATAAGTTAAACAGGAAGAGAGACCTCTACACCTGTCACATCATACCTCAATTAATTGCGTCATAGGTCTTTAAATTATCAGGCTCAAAAGTTTTGCATAATCAGCAATTAATCTTAAGAAGTGCCTGATAATTTATTAAATGCAATGTGCTGGTTGAATATAAAATCTAAATAGACATTGTTTACCTGCCTGATTCGACGAGTTTCTAGGTAGCTGGCGACATGACGACGTCCGCATCAGTCCGTATTTAATAGAAATACCATAGTAGAACGAATGCTATGAAAGTGTTCGTTAGACTGTGGAAATACTTAAAAAACAATGTCGCGACGACACGTCGTCTGTTCGACGAAATTGTACCTTAATAATAGTGGTAATCCAATAAAGTATTTGGACTTAGCCCACGAGATTCTCGACAAGTGGGATATAGCTATTATTGTACTGATAGTCGTTTCAGTTCACGGACTTATTGCTAAGAGAGTCGACCAATATCTTACGAGGCTTTTATTTCGTTGACAGCTGGCTCAAGGGCTTGATGCACAAAGCAGTACTGCCGGGCACGGTACCCATAGTGAGGAAGTTCCTCTCACTGGAGCCCTAACTACCGGTAGTTCGGCCCATGTACTTGATACCAGTGGAATACTATTTTTATATTTATATATATATTTATTGTTTTACAGATGTATTTCAACATATTATTAATAAGATAGATCAGCTACCACTGAATAATATCAAAAAAGCTTGGATATATGACAACTACCTAACATCACGTCTGACTTGGCCTTTTCTGGTATACGATTTCGGCAAAACCTTACTTGCGAAAATAGATGCAACTGTCATAAAATCACTAAAATCGTGGCTTGGATTAGCGCACTCTGCTGATCCCTCTGCTTTATTTAGGGATCAGAATAATTTTGGGATGAAATTAAAGAAACCATCGGAGCTCTATAAACACCTTAGAGTTACCAAAGCCCACATCTTAGGTAAATCCCAAGATGACACAGTTAGGGCACTCCCGAAAGATAATAACGCGTCCGAGCTTGAATCTAGACTTATATTTCATAAACAATTTATGATAGGAGCCCAGTCGAACAAAGTGGGGTTGGGAGTACGAGAGCCAAAAAGGGACCAGGATATACTTAGGTCCTTTCTGAAGCAAGACGAAAATGATAAATATTGAGTGCACGCGATGAATTTGGAAATCCAAAACGAATGGTTGACAATGGGAGAGTTCTGCATACCGATGGCTTTAAAGTGGCGCACCTTGATCTATGAGTGGTCGCCGGCCCTTAGATATAGCACTAAGATATAATCTTAGATACTGCCCCAGATTGGACTCTCCTAATCGACAGGTATGAAAAGCACTATAAAATTCCGGAGGATATTGGGGTTTCGTCATCTAGACCGGACATATTTCTCTACTCGAAAACGACTAAATATGTGGTCCTTGTGGAACTTACTGTACCGTGGGAAACAAATATACCGAAGGACCACACACTTAAGAAAAATAAATACTATGATCTCACAAACGAATTAATCAAAAACGGTTACGTGGTTAATTTGTATGCAGTAGAAGTGGGAGCGAGAGGTATACCAGCTAAATCTCTCTATAACCTACTTAAAGATCTAGGCCTATCGAGAGCTACAATAAGCCCATTACTAGGACGAATGTCTAAAGCGGCACTAGTAGGTTCGTATCAAATTTGGTTAGGCAGGGAGGGGAACTTGGGTAGTGAAGGTGAGTGTTGATGTACATCAACAAAAGGGGCCCCTTCTAAACCTACACTTGGGTCGCAAGTCCCAGGCACTGTCCCGAGTTCCCAACTCAGCAACGCGATGGACCCGGCACCCGCACGGAGAATCCATGGATTGTTAAGAATATCGTCTCTCTTTATGTGTAAAAACGGACAATGGGAATAATTGTGGTAATCTAAATTGGGAAAGCGAGAAAAATTTAAAATATGTAGGTATATGTATTTGATCCATGGATGTATGCATTAAAATTGAAACACAAATGTATTACAGGTAATTGCATATTTTAATCATAAACGGTCTTCCTTATGATAGGTTACTTGATAGCCAACACCCTATTTTATACAATATAAGTGGATGTTGATTCATCTTGAATTAAATTCGTAATAATTGCAGTACTATAAGGCCCACAACACACGTGCGAGTATCCGCATTGCAGTCGCACAACTGCACAAGGCCGCCTGGATGTCTGCTTTTGTGTGTAAACGAACCGCATGCGGGTACCCACAAGTGTGTTGTACCTCTAACGGGAGGAGCCGAGCAGCCCCTCTAGACAAGTGGCAATTCGTTGGTTGGCATTTGATGAAATAGAATGACGAATGTATAGGATTTGACGTTTATGACATGTTACCGTATGTGCATGACTGTCAAATACGTCATTCTATTCCATCAAACGCCAGCCCCTCTACACAAGTGGCACTTCGCTAGCCAGCGTTTGGTGGAATAGAATGACGAATGTATGGGATTTGACGTATTTGACATGCGTTAACGACTGTCATATACGTCAAATCCTATACATTCGTCATTCTATTCCATCAAACGCCTGCTAGCGAATTGCCACTTGTCTAGAGGGGCTCGATAGAAAGTGAAATTCATTTAAATAAATGTCATATTTCTATCATTGAATTGATTATTTTTATAAGTTCTACATAAAGTTCATGATACGCGTAGAACTAAATTACTTGTTTTATATATCTTCGTATATTATTAAATATTTTCTTGTCATCTGTTTCAATGTGCTGCTACACTCACCATAGTATTGACGAAACATAACTTCTTTAAAACAAATGCTTTTGACGTAGTTAGATATTAACTACAGGCATTATAATTATCTACAATAATGAATAAGATACAATATGGTAACCTGTGTAGCACCTCCTAATAGTAGAAGCTACATATCAGTTTTAAAAGTTTATAAAACAATATCAAATAAGGAAACTATGTTGAATACATTTACACAGTTCCCTTAGAGATATTATTTTGAAATTTACAACACTAACAGATACAAAATATAAATCTAAAATATGCTACGTATAAAATAATCACCTCTGTTCAGAGACTTACTTACAGTATTTGTGACAGTAAATTTCATTATAATTGGTTGTACAAAACTATAACGTAAAGTATTGAGTATTTGAGAGATATTGTAATGTTACATGCATACAAATACTAACGTAACATTTTTGATATCAAAGAAATATTTACAAAAGATATATAGTTCTAACATTTAGTCCTTATTTCTAGTAATAACTACATTTTATGAAATAATGTGATTATTATTCACGTCGTATATGTACTTAATAGAAAATACTTTTATCGTATTACAAAAAGGCAGTAGGTAAATACAATTACATGAATATTTTTTCTAGCAAAGTGTATTTATTTTCTTTAAATAAGTACTATTGCATTGTACTTTACTAGTTGGAGTATTTGGGAAATAGTAACAATAATTTTGGAATCGATAAGGTCAGGACATTGCTATGAATTAACAAAAAAAAAACAACGTGGTCTTACGAATATCCCCAATCAATTGAAAATTTTCCCAACCCTGTTTTGACTAGGATTGACACTTAAAGATAAAAAAATATAATATTTAACAATAAGAAATTGTGATGTTATCGAACACGCAAATCGTTAAATACGTTGGCAGTGATAGTTAACTTATTGGTTCAATTAATTTAAATTTTTACAATATTTAGTTAAATACTTTAGAGCTAAAATATTCGTAAAGTTGAGTTAGTTATTATTTATAACGATGACAAAAGTTATACAATTGATGACATGCTCTAGACAATTTAGAATTTCGCAATTCTAATTTAAAGATGATCCATCGATGTAAAACACTTGTGTTTTAATTCTATATTACAAATTGATAGCTGCAATGAAAAAGATTATAACTTGATTTTTCTGAATATGTAACTTGAAACCAATAAAAACTGAGTTACAATGTTTTTCACAGACATCAAAAGCATTAGATATTTACAATGTGATGTAAAAATAACGATTTTTTAAGATACCATCACATCGAGATTAAATTGAATTTCTTTCAATTTTTGTTCACTAATAACTTTTTTACTATATAATTATAAATATCTATATGTACTATATAACACAATTTTTATTCAATTCGGAGGTCGATGTGACGGTGTCTGTTTTATAATCTAAGGCTCGTATTCTAGAATGCCACTCAGCTGAACCTCGACTTATCTGGAGAAAGATTGTATGCACATATTGACAAATTTGATAGGTTATCTGGCAGATTGTCTATACAATTTTTCCACAGATAAATCGAGATTCAGCTGAGTGACATTCTAGAAAATGGGCCTTAAGTAGCCAGGTGAGAAGTGATTCGCACTCTAGTCCCATTCTCCAATGAACATATGACGCGCGTGAGGTGCTGGTGGAGGGGGGAAGCCACGTCCAGGCATGGGCAGGCGACCGTACAGCGCGTAGGGGTCATAGTGGTCTCCGTCTGCAAGCAATATTATCTACGTTTTAGGCTGCGGCGTAATCGAGTCGTTCAAGGTAATATAAAAGTAAGATTTAGTCTGCTTGCCGCGTAAAGATTTTATTTGAATTTATAAGTAGACCCTAATCTAAGTAGAAAAAATATATCAAATATATTTAACTCAGCAGGGTTAGTAGAGATGTTAAACAATTATAGGAATAAGCGAAAGGTTACATTATTTCTCAAAGAAGGTAAATTAAACACAAAAAGGCAATAAAGGAAAGGTAAGCAGGTAGACTATAATTTTAACCTAGCGACGAATTTGATTAAGTAAAAAATTGTCCTAGTTTCAAATCTAATTCTACAATTTGTACATCTAAGGTGAAAGCAAAGCTTGCAATATGAAAATGTTTTATTGTGAAATAAAAAGGGAAGATCTGACATGATTGCCAAGAAAGAAAAATAGAAACGGAATCCGAGTGGAGGAAGATAAGATTTGCAATTTTAAACGATGATAAAGGAGCATGAACTCATAGAAACGTGAACAGTGTAGAAGTCAAAGCATACAATCAAGGTAAATGGCGAGTGGTGCTACCAAGCGAAGCTGACTAATATAACGGAAAGTTTAAATACCAAGATTGGAGCGAAGAGTCCGCAGTGGCGGTGGAATTAAAGTGCGGGGTTAGTCTGTATATTACACTAGCGTGGCTGCTGAATCACGAGTGGTCGCAGCTTTTTCTCCCTGTTCGGATAGAATTGAAACATGAGCTTCTCTTTTCTGGGGAGACGTTCGTACGCACCGATTCCGCTCTCGTATGAGCGTGCGTGCCACAGAGCCTGTGGTGGCATTGGAGCGTGCGCAAACGGTGGCATATGATGTGGCGGGAACGGACCAGGGTGAGGAGCGTGTGCAACACTGTAACGCTTGCTAGGCACAGGCACTTCCTTCAGGGTAAGTCGTTCGGTCATCGCTGGTAGAACTTTGGCACCATTAGCCTTTACAAAGTTGGGAACGCGTGCACGGAGACCGCAGTAGTAGGGATCATCTGAAAAAAAAATACATTAGACGTTGAAAATCCATTGCATACTAAACAAACATCTAGGGCATGCTTTTGATCCACCTATTCCTATGTCAGAAACAGCGAACATGCACACTATAACGGAACGCTTGTACATTCCATCCCATGTTCCGCATCCTACGCCTGACTTGTTCCAAATACCGTGGATTCAAATATCAAGGATACGCCAAAATGCCAGCCGGTGCTTGCAACACATTGGGCCATTGTTTGCTTATAACCTCTGCACTGAACTCTTCGTATGAATGGAAAATAAGCACAGTGAAATTAAATCATTGAATTTGATCTAAAATGTCAGATTCAAATGCTTGCGTTAAATCGACACTGAGACTTCGTGTCATGCATGAGACGTATAAATTCATTTATCATAATGTAATGCATTATTTTCGCAACTAATATTTCTGTGTTCGTTTATATTTTATTTCCCCTTACAAAGTCAATCATAAACTGTTCTCATATTTTAAAGAGATTCATTTCTTTGTCGGGCTCTTTACTTTAAAATAGTATCAATTCCTTTTAAGGGGACACTCAAACACTACGTGCATGGAACACCATACTCGTAGTGTTTGACTAAGTGTCCCCTTGTAATCTGTGATATATGGCCACGCTTTTGATATACCACCAAAGTAGTCGCTAGTATTTTTGTAGTTAAAAGCCTTATTAAAAAACAAAAAACATTTTTCATTGAAAGTGTATATTTTAAATAAATCGATAAGGATGGTGTTGCGCCGCCTTGCTTTTATTTAAATTTCCCGTGCGTAGTAGCTTAATATTTAATTAATTATATAGTAATTTAAGAAAACTATGTCCAGCATGTTTATGTACTCGCTGGTGCAGGTACATTAACATGCTCTTTAAGATATCAGCAGTCCTAAAGATTATTTTGACACGAAGTTCACTGTGCCCAAAACCTTATGTCTTTATACTATATTTTACAAATATTGTTTTAAATCACGCGACGCGTGGACATGGTCTTATAAATGATGATCTGGCTAGAGATGTTGATATAAAGGTTCACACTTGCAACGTCGTTGTATAAATTGCAACTCAGAGGCATAAATCCATTGCATTGTCAACTGAATCGTGTACCAAATGGACAGTCGTGGATGTAACGTAAGGTCTATGATCACTGAACTAATATTGTAGCGCTCAATAATTCTATAGTGATGGGACATTTCAAATTCAGTAATGAATTGACAATGTTCAACAATTTATATGGATCATAATAAATAAATTAATAAAACAATGTAAAGCCAGTTATGATTTTTAATTGCTATCTAAAATGCCTCTAGTTCAAACATAAGGACAAACATAACATTAAGTAAATTTAAAACTTTCAAGTAGTATAAACATTAATGAGACAATAAATGTTTCAACAGTATCAATTTATTTTGTCGTACCCATAGTTGATTATATAGAGACTTTAATTGAAAAAGAAACCACCCAGCTCAAAACAATTATGGTACATTGTCGGCTAGCAAATCACTATGTAGTCACACTATCAGTTGGAACCTATTTGTCCATTACCAAGAAATTATGTCCAGAATAATGACCAAATACGGAGAGCAATCCGCCGTCCATTCTCGATGTAGGCGCCGCGAAGAACTTTGGCTTTTAAATACTGTTATTACCCATTCAGCAAGACAGAACATCGTGATACTACCAAAAGAATTTATATTGTCCAGGTAATTAATGCGGGATTTTTGTTTACTTTTTTGATCGCCTTTGTTGCTCACAAATGGAAAAGTTAATTGAAGTGAGGTTAAGTTATGAGAGAGAGGGCGGGGCGTAATTAGGAGCTTGTAATCTGAATGGAGAGATTTAGTAACTGAATAGTTTACCACTGAAGTAAATGTTTCTTTAGAAATTAATGGAGTAGCTTACGTTTTGTTTGAAAGAAGTACAATCTCTTTTATTTTGTTTTGTCCGTTTATTGTAAGTTCCGATTAATATTATTAAAATGTTTCTTAATATTTATATAATTACTTACCATATTTTTTATTGTCTTTGCCTTTGTCTGATTTTCCCCTTGCGAACTGGGTCGGCACACGTCCATCACCTTCGATGTCATCATAATCAGGCTGTGAAATATGTAATGAAATATTTTAAGACTGTGTAATAAAAAAGGTATAATTGTCTTGTGGTTAGAGTGAATTATATTTATAAGTAAAAATGCTTTAATTGCTCTAAGGGGATCATCATGTTAGAGAAAAATGTTTATATTGATGTCTGATCCTGTTTAACTTCAGAGATTGACATATTTATACAGTTCGGTGACTCTTTTCTTTGTCACACCTTTAAGACCTGGAACTTGCCAGAGCACGTGTTTCCTCCTTCCTACAGTCCCGGGCCCCTTAAGCGGGGCGTGAAAAAGCAATCAGATGAGGCGATCAAGCTGAGTCAAATTGACGTGTCCTATATAAAAAAAAACGTTTAAACTTGCTTATTAAACTTAGTGTGACTGTAATTAAACAGTTTAGTAATAGCAATATACTTATATGGCAATATAGTGCAAATAGCCGCCAGAAGATCACCCAGATCGCAATGACAATATATGTAATGTATCTAGTAAACAACACACTTGTGCCTAAGGACATGTAAAAGCAAGCCGAACGAGAATAAAACACGAGGCAAAAATCAGATGCAATAGTATGAACGTGTGGGCGCATTACAATCTTTTACCTTGTAACGAACCCAAGATGACATCAAAAAACAAAGAAAATGTGATATATAAAAGTCACAGGAACAGGATCTTATCAAATAAAGGTTATGGAACCACATCGGCAAAATAAAATATCGATTCAAGTTATATATTTTCTTATTAGACACCCAGTGGGGACAATAAGTGAATCTTAACAGCCACACAAAGGACATTGTTCATTTGTATGGTGTCAGATGCTAAACTGGGACTAGGTAAACCAATACAAGACTAAAAGCCGACTCGGGTGGAGCCGATATCATTTATCTTTGGAAGCGATGAGATGTGAGATACGTCAGCGTTATCTGCCCCGCAGCGACGTACCATTGTCCTCAGCCGTATAGTTGCGATAGTGCATGTCTACAATTATCTGACAAGAAGTCGGAACCGACAGGCGTTAATCGGATTGAACTTTCACCCGTGTTTAATGTTTATAAGTTATTCTTCACAATACATATGACTCAAGACACTATTTACGCAATACTAGATGAAGTATCGTAGACGGAAAATAAGTTATTAATGATTGACGGTTTAGTTGAAGCTTTGAATATTTGATAGACAACAGAACATTGGTTCCAGCTTTTAATGATCGATAGATGTATACGACTGCTATTATTTGAACCCAAAAAGGTTGAAGTGAAAAATTTCATAATTATAGTTACAGACAACTGTAGCCAATATCTACAGCAGTAATGAATGACCAGAAAAATTAAATAAATTCGTATGTTAAAAAAGATATCTAGCTATAACACTAAACTATCTCTCAGGGCGTAGCCGTCTCATATCGAAACACGGAAGGATGAAGGCTTATTTACCCTTATGCACCTAAATTCCTCAAATGTAAATGGAGTTTAATGAAAGAAGAGATTAACGCCGGAAACGATAATTGGAATTTAAAAAGGTTTCTTATCATTTTTGGCATAAGCCTCAATTTGTTTTTATTTTGTGTTCATTATTTGCGAATATTTTAAAAATAATCTTAAGCTGACATAAGATGGATACAATCTTAATTTCATATTTTACAGATGGCGTACTTATGTTCGGGCCAAATTATTACCCTGTACGGAATGAAGTTTGTATTAGTGGTCGAGACAAATTAATCCGGATTTTACGTTACATATACATTTCGGTAAAATAATATATATATTTTACATATTTTTAGAGTATCATTTTATTTATATGATTATCCAGCACCAAAAGAAATTATTTATTGATTGTTCAAATCTTATTATTGGTTAAAAATGAAACTGTGAATGACCAATAACTAACGATCAACAAGTCAATGATAAAAAAAAAAATAAAGTAGTAGTAGTACAAAAGGCGGAATGTTTAAAAAAGGATGAGATACAATAAAAAATACTCATAAGTAATTGTAATAAAAAAGCTGTGCCATCTCAAATAGAAGATACTCTGATGCACTGCTTTAACAATGAAAAAATATTCGTAATGTAATTTTCACTACGAAGATTGCTTTGTCGATTTGCGACCGCACCTTACCTTTTATATCAAAAAAGCTAAGAGGATACAAGATTATATTATTCAATGATCAATCTATGGGGCCAGTGAATTGTATCTTATTAAATTAATTCTTCACGAAGCGTAAATTTCGATGCAGGCGATGAAAATGGTTTTACACGGCTACCGATGATATATTTTTTGTTTATTTAATCATGTTCACATCGCACAGTAAAAATATATTATATCCATTTTCCACGAGCTTTTGGTCCTGGTTAAGAAGGTTAAGTTAATACAAAATAATACTTTATCCTATCCGGAATTAGAATGTAACGCTTGAACTAATAACAATAGCTAGGTAGCTATTGAATAGTCAGTTACTAGATTTTGCCAATATAACAGAAAATAAGAATGACAAACCTTAGGGATATCAGCGGGTCCGTATCCATTTTCTCTAGGTGGAAGTTTGGGAGGTTTGTCACCTCTCCTTTGTCCCATTTGCATCATGAGCTGTTCCCTGGTAGCAGCCACTACTCCATGTCCATTGTTATGCCCGTAGCCTCCAGAACTACCACTAGATCCAGATCCATTGTTATTCGAGCTGGCGATGCTGTAAGGATCCTCGTCAGGAATCGGAATGCGAGGCCGGTTCTTGATATCCATCGGTCGTTGCACTGGGGACAAAACTATAAAGAATTATTTAAATGTTGAGATTAATATTTTTAACTAGACTAGGTATATAACAGACATATTAATTTATTATTTTTTAATTTTTCTTTCTCAGCCTTGATGTGTTAATAAATTGTTCCTCGGGGACTCAATTTCAATGATGTTTGGTCCAGTTCCTTCTTTAAAGTTAAAATTTACTTAAATCAGTTAAAATGTGTGTCACTTTTTCACCCTATTTCATATACCGAACATCGTGCAAGTATTGGTAATAATTATTTGATTCTAGATCGTATGTACCTAGTACGTAATGAAAAGATCAAATTGAACTAGCTCCAATGGTTACTGGAGTGTTTTTAAATATCATTTAACAATAAAGTTCTTGCGGATTATCCAACATTCTGTACATATAACAATTTGAAACATTTAGCGACGCTTGCGTAACTCGAAACACGAATGTAGCATCGTGATACTTAAATCGGATGGCAATCACTCCTATTCACGACTTCGAACAACCTACGGTTATTAATGCGACGCTAAAGGTCCTGGTGTCTTCATTGCACCTAAGCTCACTTATTACCAGTATCAACATCAAAATAAACGACACGTCCATTATTAACCAACTTTACTGTTAATTTACAAGGCTGTATCAATAATAACCTTTTAACAATACGTATATGAATTCCAACGAATTTTAGGCCTTTTAGGTTTGAACTTAACTTGCATTAGCGATGAAGTTGTGAGAGGCGTACGACACTATGCCAAATTGTTGCTTTTAGTGTCCATTTATACGTCATGAACAATGCCTTATTGAGCGGATATCACTTGAAACTAAGTGAATGCATTAAGCAATTATTTTAATTTTATTCCGGATTATTGGTAATAGTATTAATTTTCATTAAACTACTATTACAATGAAGAATTTTCGATAATATCATAAAGCTTTTAGTCTAATTTAATCCGAGTAGTCACAATTTTTTTATTGGTAGCTACTTAAAGTTTTCCAGCGCAGACATAAAGATATTGTGGACACGATAAGGCTTTATTTCGCACATAATCTAAGTTCAAAAGATACATATGTCTGGAAATACCGTAGACGCCATGTCGCAACGGGATTAGAATTCTGATTAGGCGCAGCCAATGATATGAATACTGAATGCTGAGGAATAGCCTGTTTTAAATGCTGAGTAAATTACGTGTATAAATTTACAAAAAAAAGGAATTTTATATTCACTTTGCTATTTGTGGTATGTGGTGAGTCAACAGACAAAGATTTTTTTTTATATAGGACTCGTCAGTTTGACTTCACCTCGCCTGATGGTAAGCCAAAGCTGAAGTCTCGTAAATATTGTAACAAATCAATTTAGTAATAAATCAGTAACTATTTACTACTATTAATTACTGGTTACTGCTATTAAATAATCATGGTCATTGCATTTTGCAACAATGTAAGTATTTTGACCCAGTGCTTTTTAAATTTGTGTGTATCTACGGCCAGATTACTTTCGAGCAGTATACTTCCAGTTGTCGTCAAATCGGTTTTGCATAACATCAGTCACGATTTACGTCTGCTCAAGCCTATAATGATTCAATTGGCGTTCGTTATAAATTCAAAGTGAATTTAATGGGCTATGGGCAATCATTGCATAATTGTGATCCAATTTCGTGGTATGATGACCTTCGTTATGAAATCGGAATGTGTAATATGAACAATCATGTTGTCCTATCGTGCACAAAATGATATTCAGGTAGGTCAAAGTTATACTGAAATTACTGGTACAATAAATTGTGAAGGGGTTTGATCAATAGTGAAGTATGTATCAATGAGGATTGTAAAATACTAATGGTCAGGTTTATGATACAATGTTTAAGCATTTGATTCGATATCGGCAAAAATGGCTAGTCCCCACGTTTAAGTGTCACGACTACCACATAGAAAACATTAGTTACGTTACTCAATAGATTTATTTGAGTTCCTTAACAGATAAACAGTGGCTAGACCGCGAAACCACTGCAGAAAATCTATGAACGCATCTTATCCGTGTTGGAAAATCACGGGAATCTCGCGGTGTGGTTTCTTTCCCATAGATCCAGCATGATTTGCGCAAAACCAATATTAGATGTTGAATTGTTGTTAAGTTGCCAATAGAGACGGGTAACTTAGAAATTTGCAGTATGGTTTGAGTGAAATGAGGTGCAACACATCATAAGATCAATGTAAGATTGCATTGTTGCTCAACAATAAGCGGCTACTGAGAAGTGAAGCTCTGCATAGGCGATGCGGTTGCGTGCTATGGGAACTAAATCAGATTTGAAAATTATGTATAATACTTCGCTTCACACTTGGCTCTTGCTGGTTATTTCAAGGACGTGCAAAACATTATACACATTTTCTATTTCCTACATAAAGAAATTGCTTGATATATTTTTGCAATGAGCAAAGGAATAATATAATGTTCCTGGAAATTAGATAGTCAATTTGAATTCATTGTTTGTCGATGACGTAGTTACTAGAAATCCAGAATCACCACGGGGCTTGTTCAGGTTTATTATAGTGTCATTGATCATTCTTGATTCTGATTCAAAGACGATCGCATCTGAAATTTTTAACTTGGAGTCTGGTGTCCACTTTACCAGTCCAACTGCGGATTTGGCTTAACTTCAATATTTTCCGTAAAGTGACTGCCATTTGACCTCCACAACCCAAAGGCTATATCGAAGCATTTTAGGTAGACCAGTTGTTGGATTTTTGGAATTTTGCCACAGATGTTCGCATGACAACCGGGACCGACGGCTTAACGTGCTCGCCGAGGCACGACCAGACCACTGCAAATACCCAATATTCATGCATACAAATATTTGCATTGAGCGGGAATCGAACCCGCGCCTCCTGCGTAGCGGCTGCGTTCACTACCTACCGCTACGTCATGGAGTCTGTCGATCTGAAGTTTATGAGTAATTAATGCTTATTTATTTTGAATTTTCTGCACTATTTTTTTTATTCCACTTACAACTTTAAACTCAAGGTTTAAACAAGTTTGGTTAAACGTTCGCGGTAGCGCGTGAGAATATTACTGTGCATTATAAAAAATAATTTTGTGTATTCGTCTGTTAATGATAAGTGTAGAGGTCGTCCCATTGTTCCATAATACCCTAGCTGCAGTACCGGAGGTCTAAGACAAGGTAACTGTAACATTGTCCGATCTTTTGGTGTCTCTAGTCATCGTCTAAGTTTCGACAAATCTATTTAATAGTAAATTGTTTTCAAAATGATTAGAATATTATTATTTTATTACAATATTATTAAAGCATCTGCATATCATATATGTTCTCTTCTAGAACGTTTTGTAACTGACTGATATAGAATGAAAGCAAACTTCACAAAATAGCAAATCTGGCATAATGACGGTAACTATAGATGAAGATGTGACTCTCGATGACATTTAAATACACGATACCCTGTCGCAAACCTTGCACCCACACAACTAGGATTTGATAAATATTGCTCACAATGGACTATTGTAGTGGGGGTGTTTTTATGTTCTAAGATAAAGAGTTCAAGTTAACTCTTCACTGAACTCATGCGTCTCTGTCTGATATCGGTGTTGTGCAATTTATTCGCTATGACACGTATTGTGCGTTCTGTCCTTTTAATGTTGCTTTTGATATTTTTTGTTGATTTTGCCTGTTTTCTCCGCTATTGTTGCGAGCAGCGTGAAATCATTTACTCCTTCTGTCAACTTTAACGATGCGTCACGAAACATTGCCTGTTATAGATTTAGATAATTTAGGACCATATTTAGCGTATTTATAACTTGACGTTTTACAATAGTAACATTTAGAGGTGAACGACCATGGGTAAGCAATGGCCAAACTAAGGTCATGTCGGTTTAATTTTTGATATTAGTGGGCGACACGTTCTTTCTAAGGTAATATTAATTTTGTTTATCGAGCTATTCGGCTATTTGAATGGATCGTTATATAACAATGCGGAAAATTAAGCACTTGTGTCTGTTATATACTTAATTGTATTTGTGACCAATGTATAACATGTATAGAAGTGCTTTGAACTAATGTGACCATGGATACTGATCATTTCCTGATTAGTTTCGTTTAAAAAGCTTCAATCGTATATATTTTTTCTTAAGGATTTGAAATATTGACATAATTACTTATTAGAACTGAATGATTAAAAAGTTATATTAAACCGTATATTATATATACAGTTTTTAATCATAAATTCTTTTAGAAGTGCAGTAACCCACAACAAATTTTAAAAGCTAAATCGATATAATTTATACCCAAAGCTATGCAAGAAGTATAATTTTGGATAATTATGCTTCTTATGTAGCTTTAGGTATAAATTATGTATAAATTTGGTATCTGATAAAATTATATTTGGTATTGTATTAGACCAACATTTGCTTGTGCTCATTAATATTGACTACCTTACAACAGTCCACTTTATTTCTCAAGCTTTTTCGAAAGCATCTAGCTTAGTAAACATAGCAAATCAGTAGCGGGCTAATAATAATACAGTGACGGCCGGTACAGATGGCACCACTTGTTAAAACGGTGCATACGTGCTTTACAGTTGTATGAAGAGATCTACATCTGCAATCAACCCACCTTGACCATGCTTTACTTAATGAAGCCTGTATTAAAAAATAGGAACAAAAAAGATGAGGGTATCGTTAATTTTTACTACGTTTTGGCTAGCCTTAATCTGACTCAATTGATGATATCTCTATGTTTTTAGTACGGAAGTATTTGTATTATGACGTAACTAAAAATAATATGTTTAATATAAATACCTCGAGGGTATTGTTTCTATGATTATTGTACTGCACGAAGTGTAGGACGGTTCTGAATGCACTGTTTTTGTACTAAACATACACATTAATTAATTATCTTGAGTAATTAACTTGAATCTATGCATAAGTAGTAATTTTAAATTGTGTTTATTTTCAGATTGAATTTTAATTACACCTTATAAGATATGAAAAACATAAGTACTAATTCGTATAAGAATTGTAGAAAGAAACTGAATTAAGAAGCTACTGCAAATAAATGCAGTATGTGATCTGGTGTCATTGTAATTCTACATTTTTATGATTAATAAATAATATCTTACAATACAAATGCATACATGTAAGCCTGTGAACAATTACATTACAAACATAAAACTCAAAAGTTAGGTTAGGACCAGAATATCAATGGACACTGGGGAAGGACACCGTGTGGTTTTAGTCGGTCCGATTCCGACACGCCCACCCTATCGTCGGCACCGATGGGGTGAAGCCCGTGGGGGTTTCCACAAGTTAAAAAAAAAAAAAAAAAAAGGCCCAGAATATCAGAATGATCTATATCGTCTCCAATGGTCAATTTCTATTATAAAGTTAGTTCTAGTAACGTTTCTATTATAAAGACGAAACTAACAGAGCTTCGAGTGTTAATTATTCAAAAAACGACATAATTTCATTATATTATGAAATTATGTTAATTTTCAAATAATAAATATTGAATAGTCTGAGGTTATAGGTTAGTCTCACGCAGCTTCCAATAATTACGTAACATAAGAGAATAATTCTCACACTGATGTCATCATTTAAAGGTTTATATAGGACTCTATTCTATAGTGATTCAAGAAAACCTTCAAATATTGACGATCATTAATTGCAACGAACTAAGTCTTTTCGAAAAGCATCAATATTTTATTATCCTATTTCAAATCTCATTTTATTGTGTGATTCATATTGACGTAGACTACCACATCAATCAATCTAAGCATTTGGTATTTAATGTACAAAAGAAAATCATTATTCTATTGAAGTAATTAAGCATATGGACGGATAGATCTATATTGTAATTATGAATGGATTGAACTACAATGTGCACGCAACAGAAAGTGACAGTAAATAATGTTCGACCAAGGTCGGTAGCCATAGCGATACCCGGATCTAAGCTATTGTCAATGTAGATGGAGGAGGTAAAGATAGTGTATGTCAAGAGCGAAGTGAAGAGCGAGAATTGCAACAATTAAATTATTTTAAATGAAGCAGGCATAATTTACTTTGTATGATTAGGTACTGTAATTTATATTTATCAATATTATTTAATATAAAGGTTTATTTCAATAATCGCTTTTAAACTGTTAGTTCACGGGTCCAAACGTAAGATATTTGACAAGATATTTGAGTAGCAGTGATAACTCGTTTTG
This sequence comes from Eilema caniola, assembly GCA_949126895.1. NCBI lineage: Eukaryota > Metazoa > Arthropoda > Insecta > Lepidoptera > Erebidae > Eilema > Eilema caniola. The sequence goes on along the minus strand of OX421463.1, from coordinate 7,570,777 downwards.
TATTGCGAAAATTTGCAATATATATTACTTATTACTTTAATTTTACTGTCTTGATGTGAATCATCAAAGTGTTGTTGTTGTATTTTCGGCCTGCATTATCAGTATTTTATGGTTGTTCAGATATTTTATAAGGTGTTTCGTAAAGTGTTCAACTTGAATTATGTGCATTACTATTTATTTATTTAGCACAATCTTACAATCTTTAAAGTGTTTTAAATTCCCGAAGTAGCAAAAACATTAGTAGTTTTCGGGAGTCGTCGTAACCTTAATGTTGTATACAGTAGGCTGTGTCCTATATCGCGCCTACGAGAGTCACCGTATCCTCCACTTACGGGCCGGAATAAGGTGATCCTTGTACTCTATTTCCTCGAAAATCATGCGGTATTGGAAAGTTTCATACGCTACCTTTCAACATCGATAGGAAGGGGTACATCATCAAGATTTGAGTAGTATTTTAGATTTAAAAGTTCTTGATCGATGTGTTTAGAATTGATGATGTAATTACAACAGGTAGAAATCTTATTGACTTAATAAAATGTAATTGGTAACTTACCGGGTGGAAGCTTAGACTTGAGCATATCCATAGCAACGACGTTTATGATGAGCACCCAAATGGGGCAATCGAGCAGGTCTGAGTCCGATTTGACAAATGCGATGGCGCTTAGGCATTGTGTCTCTAACCGTCTGCGGTCTGGGTACGAGCGTCGCAGTTCGCGGTTCACATTTGATTGGAATTTCTTCATGTCAAATAACTGAAACAAAATTTTGTCATCAGAAAACTTTTGTTTTAGAATATGGAGAAGTAGAATTTCAAATACATTAGATTATTAGGTGAATTAGTAGGTCCAACAACTTAATTTTGCTTATCTAATACCTGACTGCAGAATGAAATTTTTAATTTTTCTGTCATTATTGCCGACTATTTTAGGTGTTTTAACAGAAATAAATCGCAATTTTTGTTTGTTAAAAAGTAAACTAAGTTATCTATGTTACTACTATCAATCATCATTTTAGAAACAAACGATAATACGTTGTACTCAATAAGATTATCTTAATTTAAAAGGAGCGCTGCACTGAAACAAATAGTTGAAGACGGTTCAATCAATAGTTCTTTGTTAGATCTTATCAAATTAATATTACATAACAAGCCACTAATGAAAAGACAATCATGCGATCAAATAAAATATGTTTCGACTATGTTGGAAGAGCTTCTTTAAAATGAGATTGTTAAGTGTAAACCTTATTATTAAATTAAATAGCCTGTCTTTAACAGGTCGTGTGTGCATCTTTTATATATAAATGTTTAGTTTTGTGATTGCAAAACCTATTATATTTGTAGTAAAGGAAGGTCTATCTTACTTAATATCGACGTTATGTAACATAAAGAGTTTCTTTTTTAGGAAGGTAGAATATTCAGCAACTGTCATAGACTCATTCGAAAATGCCGCGAGGAATTTCAAGCATCTAAAGGTGAAGGTAAAAACCTGCTATTGACTGTTTCTTACGCCGCTTCGAAAAGTTTACTAATAATAGTGTTCATATCAATAAAAATTTCTATACCTTGTATCACATAAATGGAAATTTTACTTTTAGTAATATTTTCGTGATATTTTTTATGCCATTATAAATATCACAGTCACGAAACTCCAAATTCCAGCACAACGTGATCCAAATTTATGAAGACTATCTCAAATTTTCCCATAGGTAACCAAATCGTGCAGGGAACTCCAAATGCAACGAAATTGCCGAGTCAGATGCATCGACGAAATTGAATGAGACTATAAAGTTGTTACATAATAATCAGTGCAAGTTGTCGAGACAGCCGTTCGAATCATTGAACTATTTAGATAGTATCTATAAAAACCTTTGCCGCTGTTATCCGTAAAATTTCGGACAGCGACTCATACAAGCGTAATACAAGTCGTTATATTGATGATGTTTTTGAGATTTCTAATTATGACTGGAACATTCCATTGTTACGACACAAACTCGTCTAGTTAATTGGGACTATCTTGTAAGTGATGAATTGTTTTGCGCAACTTAGTTACTGAATTGGAATTTTGACTGAAATGTTTAAAAAGACAAATGAGTACTTCTTTTTAAAGGTTTGGCCAAACGTTTTGGTTAAATTTAGTAACTGAAATTCTATCCCATTCCTGTTGACTGATTGATGTGATATTTTAGGACCGGATGATGATACCATTTAAATCAATGAAACTATAACTAGCTTTCTTTTCGTTCAATTATTTACCTGTAAATACATTCTGGTAGTTAGTAGTATGTAAAACATTACACATAAATGGGATTCATGACTAGATTAGTTAGTACTAGTACAATGTCACAATTTTTGATACCTGCAGTCATTTGGAGCTATGTATTTAAAAACTGTAGTTGACACTACTGATAGTATTGTTTCTAATTAATTCAGTCACAAGGGAATTGCTGGTGGGAAACGAGTTAGATCACACAGAAAAAATCCCAGAGATCAACCAATTTCAACACCTGGCGGTATTGTTTCGAGGAAATAAGAGATTTATAATGAAGATGTAAGTATATTGTAGAGCAATAGACTAAAGTGTAGCTCGGTAACATTTTAAAAATATAATATACATGATATAATAATATTATATATATTAATAATAAATTCAGCGAATTAAGGCTTGCATGTAATTACAAAATATTGAACAAAATAAAATGAGAGACATGTATGTAAAAAATGTAAAGATGTTAATAACAACCAAAAGAGGTGAAATAATTCTCACAAAAACTATTAATTGAAACATCACATTGTTGCTGCAGCATGATTGCCACGGACAATGGTTTACTTTCTGCAAATTCGCTTTCGTTACTCCCAAGGAAATAGAATAACATCCAAACAAATATATGAGGCAATGACCATTCTTTCCCTTACTTAATGGTACATTCTCTCATTGTTTGCTTCATACTTACGTAAAACGATGTACCTAGTTAATGGTGTATGAATTGGTAATGAATCTTTCAGATGCTAGGAAGTGAATTTTTCATTGTGTTCTTAGGTACAAAGGCAGTTTACTAAAAATACTACTATGTCGGTTAACCGATACATTTGTGATCGGGCTCAGCTCGCGTTATTATATTCACATTTGTGTTCGCTTTGTCATTAGTACCGTATTCATAAATGTCATGGTCTACACGCATCGAATAGTATTCTGGTTACAAATACAAGTCTCAACCATAACTTCGTGCAGGTAAGGTAGGGTTATATATATATATATAGCTTTAACAATAAATCCTAGTATGACAATAAACATTAGTGACCGTGTTTGCGTAATGTCAAATTTTATGCCGAATGCAATTCACATTACTTTAAAGTATATTAAAATAGGCCGCCTTGAAACGATTTAAATGTTTGGTAACAATAAAACGATGTTAGGAAAATTTTGTTATGTGGCAATGTCATGGTCAAAGTGAGGCGTGCTCGGACACAATTTGTGCAGTCGTGATGCGCCACAAATGACTGATGCACTAACGCAACGGGCATTAGAGAAAAGTAATGATCACGCCTTTCTTTTTCTATACGTAGATTATTGTTTTTAGTCATGATGGGCATAAGAAAATTACGGAAGACATTATGGTAAAAATGAAGCAAAATCTGAACAAAAAAGCGATGTGGATAATGTTTCTATGGATTTTTTTGTATGTATTATAACACTGATAAAGCTCCAAGAATCCCTCGTTTAGATTACCAAATAGGTCATTTCTACCCAACGTTAAGCGATCATCAATGAAGCAATTTAGATCATTATGTGGGCAACCATGAAATTAATAGGCAAATGTTACGACATTTTATTTCATAAACGCATCCATCTTGACGGAAATATTTACTGATGCCCGTTCGGTGTGTTTACATCGCACCAGTTTACCTTGCTTAACCATAATTTCTAATTTAAAATTCCTATTCCTATAGACATAGAGGCTAAAATTCAGTTATTTTGCTAGTTGATAATTTTATAAATAACATAGTTGATGCAAGAGGAAGGATAGATTTGTAGCCTGTAATTAGATGCACCTATTGAATTGAGGTAAATTACAGATGTACGTATAAACTTATCAAAAGCAAAACCTGTTGTTATTATTATTACGTTGATTTGAAGTTCTGTTACATATTGGATAAACTCATTAAGTTTCTCTAGAAGGGTACAATGAATTTTCAATTTATGTTTGATATAATACTTTATGTAAATATCCGTAAATTCGATATAAAGTATAGATTATAGGAAGCTTTTTGATTGTTATTTATTAATTAAACTAAAAAAAAATCAGTAAATAAATTAAGTTTGCGGTTACACGCAAACTTAATTTATTTACTGATTTGTTCCACTCCAATACACGAGGTTGCATTTTTGCATCACAGTGGTTACAAAATTTATTTACTGATTTCTTCCGTTTCAGTACACGTGGTTGTATTTTTCCATCACTATTATAACAAATAGTTATTCTATTATAATACAATGTTGCCGATGGACCATTCAACTTACCCTTCTACTAACTATGCCTTCTATTTTCTTTTAGTATTTAAACAGTGTTAACTCAAGTGTGAAATGATAAGAAGATATAAGAAGAAGAATGAAGAATATGCAAATGTATGTATAACATGATAATGATTACAATCGGTAATTACAAAAAAAAAAACTTTAATCGCTTCGAAAATGGTCGGTACCAAATATTTGTATGAATTTAAAACATTAAAAAAATTTAAATCATGCCTATACGTTTATAACTTAACTCGACTATGACTTGTTTAATGTTTAATAGCTGTAAAGCTAACGCTTTACAGCTATTTATACACAAAAAGTAACTTTAGCAGTTTAATTAATTACGCCCATTAAGTTTTTACACATTCTTTGATAACGACTTTGTTCAAAAACACAAATGTGGCAATTTTTATATATATTTTTTATTTGATATAATATATAATCCACCATAGCATTTATGAAGAGTGTTTATGATTGATGTTATATCTAAGTTATTACCTAATTTGTACAATTTAAAAGTACCTACTAGTTTTAAAGAAACTAATAATCCAACAGGTGTATTATGTCAAGAATATTCGCTGTTTAATTAAAGTTGCTCAGATGTTGTTATTACCTTAAATATTTTTTCTTGTTCCAATGAGTATCCTGGTAACTTGACTATGTCTTGTCCGATAGCCGTCTCTTCGTTACTCGTAGCCGCTGTACTCTTGACAAACACGCTACTTTTGGAGTAGCGTCTGATGAGTATGTTACCGGCATCGTCCATTTTTATTTTGACTCCCTGTTGACAAAAACAAAATTGAAATTAACATTTTTGTAATATTTTATTTCACAAAGTACAGAAGTATTAGTTTGTCATTTGTTAAGAGGGGATAGATTTGCATTCATTTTGTTGCTTAAATGGGGCAGTGGCAGTCAGTGATACGAATAAGATATGATCGGGCAGAGTTTTATTGGGATTTTCTGTTAGAAAATTTCGAGTCACAATAGTCTCGCATCCCGTTACGTACGTGGTATTTGTTTTAAAATAAATTTGGTGAAAACATATAAACTTCTACAGCCTCCTCCGAGAACATACAAAGTTAAGTATATTAGTAAAAATAGTTATTCAATCTGGAGAATGTCTACTTTGAATTTTCCGTTTTTTTACATCAAAGAATGAGTGAGCCAAGTTCGGCAAAAATCGATAAAAAATCCTTACTCTAGACCGGAACTGAAAAGCACGGACGAAATTAAGATCGGCCACCTCATCGAAACGGAGATTTTTGCTCGCTTTGCTCGCTCGGTCAATTTAAAAAGCATTCTTTATACGTGCAACTTAGTTCAAAGTTAGTAGGACCCCTGTCTGCATAGATATATAGCGAAATACAAAATAGTACTTCTCACCCATACCATGATATGCAAAAGATTGGAACTATTTAAATTTCAATAATGATCTACACTTTAGAAATTATAAATAAAAAAGATAATCATTCACTCACAGGCAATCCCTGTTTTTACTCCACAGACATCGCAATTTATGCCCTTATCTACATCTGCAAGGTCAATGCCATCAGGCGTTATGGTTTTTACTTCAACATTCAAACCATCGTGATGAATGACGATACAGAGGTGCTCAACAATACAATTGGCATCAATCTGACCTATGACATCATGACCTTAACCCTAACGCATGTCATACTATTGTTATAAAAATTCGTATTAATCAAAAACGCGGAAGACGAGTTGACTTCGAGTGTATTAAATGTTATCTACAAATAATAATTATGATGTTTGGTAATGGGAATATTTATTCAATTGATTTTTATGAGCTGTTAATTACTATAGTGATTTGTAAGATCGCGGATTGGTAGAAAAAAGTACAATAGTCGAAGAAAAAATCGAAAATCTTTCAACTTGTTGTTACCTACGAGATGGCAAACTAGACTATGACAAAAATAATTATTGCATTTGCATTACAGTGATTGCAGAATTCAACAATTGGCCATACTGACAGTATCTACGGGTATGCAGCAATATCACTTAGTTTGGTGTTACGAGTTTGTTTTTAAGATGTAAGTAATAGATATCATTATAATTCTATAAAATATCATTAATAGGTAACTCCTTCAAGGTAACACCGCCAAAATTGTATTAATTTGTCGACATAAAAGTTAATGTAACAGTAAGTGCTCTTCTAATGCAACAAAAGTTTTGAGTCTATAATTAAGCGTCTAACCATGGCTAAAGAATTTGATTGACATAATTTGAAAACTAAATGAGTGCCTTCGATGTCTTCATATATGATTATTTTTGTGACAGTTAACCTTTTAAGCAACCTTGTCATTTGAAGAGATACTGAAAGCTAACGTTATACAAGAACAAATGTTTTATTGCAACGATACAATCTAGTGGAATATGTAATGAGTTTGATGCTTCCTTGTCTTGTACTCTGACTTATATGAAATTATTAAGATTTTTTTTGCATTTGTACTTTATGAAAATAATTATCAATATCCGAGCGCATATCTTGGCATTTTAGAGTCTGAGCTCGGTTTTCCTTGTCTTTCTGATCCCAACCTTTTAAGGAAAGCCTGCACCAGAGACTTGTCCATCAATTTGTAGGCGTATCAGCTGACAGGTGAGATTCGCTTGGCAACAATAATATTAGGGAGCCCTGTCTGTATACTTGGTATTGTTTTATGAAAACATACCTTCATTATTTTATACTATTGCTACGCTTGGATAGCAAGAGTCGATAAACCACGGTATCCACTTACAAACTAACAAACCGTAAACTTATTTGACAACTAAGTGGTATAAAAAAAATATGACTTTACTCTAACTGATCAATCAATCAATCAATGACTGATGTTAATTGTATTAAAATTCAAGATGTGTTTATGCTATTATGTGATGTTGCCGATATTTTGAATTGACAACAAAAAGCTATAACCGTGTTTACGGACACATGATTTACAACAGACTTTGATTTATTCGTGAATGACGCTTATAACGATATTACTAAATAAAATAAGTTTTATTTGCTTGTTAGGTAGTTTTCACATAATAGGTATATCGGTGAAGTAATGGATATTGGTATAATAAAACAATTTTCTACGAATTCTATCATAATTTGTTATTATTTTTGTGTCAGCCCCAGTCACATCCATGGCCCTCACCTAGTCATTTTGACATCTCTTAGTTTTGATGTTGGTCTGAATATTTCAGAAATATAAACATAGTTTCATAGATTTAACAAAGAATTTTGTATAGGTGACCCTATACAAAATTCTTTTTTAAATTTATGAAACTATTTACTACTTTCCTATTTTATAATATTCCTATAGTATGTTTTTTTCATATTCTGTACATTTCACTTTTTATATAAAATTTACTTTTCATCCAATAAATAATCAAACAACTCACTGCAGTTCACTGTTGGACATAGGCCTCTCCTAATATGCAACATTTCCTTATTGTCTAACAATGTTCTTCCATCCACTTGTTCAATTAAGGCATATAATGACCACTTCATTACTATTTTAACCGGTAGTGGAAGTTGCATGTTGATGGGCGAAACGCATATGATTGTCGCGGTACAACTAAATTCCTACGGATCAGTAGGCCGTAATAATTTATTCAGTTACCAGTAGTTCTATACGTCAATATTATGTTTTCCTTGTGTGACTGGATTAATGAACTATATACAGGGTGTAATCGTTAAGTGTGTCCAGGCGATTATTCCGTAACTATTACAGATATCAAAAAACTTTAAACTGATATCGAAAGTACGTTACCTAATGAGTAAAATGACATCAATAACTTTTTAAAAATCAAACGAGAGGTATCTAATATTTTGACATTAAACACTCCCATACATTTAGTATGAGATTAGTAGAAAGGTTTTAGGTATGTACACCAGAAGGGACTTCTCTATCTGGGTACTCTCATCTGTAGGCGATAATGGCCGCTCTTTTGTTATAATCATATTTGTAGTAAATTTTTAGCATATCTCTCTTTTTACAAGCTTTTATTTAACTTGCAATGTATGTTTGTTCGGGTGGAATCTTACAACTCAATTTTAAGGCACTTGCCCTCAACCGATTGAGCTGAAATTTGGTATGCACGTTCAGTTCGGATGACAATGCAAGAAAAAAAAAGATTGTTTTTAAAAAGTTTTAGTATTAAAATTATCTCTTTTGGAATATGCCATTTTGCAATCAATAAATGGAACAATCACGATTATTAACGCAAATTCAAAAAAAACTACCAACAATTGGCGGGAACAACAACCCGAGATAATAGTTTTGAATTTAGAACGAACACCAAAGATAATAGTTTTGAATTTTTTTGTAGTGTGTTGCTTTTCAGTTAGCTCAAATTACTTAATGCGATATTAAAGCACGGTTTATTACTAATTTCAACTGGTACCTAAGATAATTATTTTACACATGTATCTATTTGAGAATCATCATATGTAATCATAAAAATATGATTAAGGTAAAATGGGTACTAGATCACTTAAAATAAGGAAACTAAAACCTTTCTTCTAATCTCATACTAAATGTATGGGAGTGTTTAATGTCAAAATTTTAGATACCTCTCGTTTGATCTTTAAAAAGTTATTGATGTCATTTTACTCATTAGGTAACGTACTTTCGATATCAGTTTAAAGTTTTTTGATATCTGTAATAGTTACGGAATAATCGCCTGGACACACTTAACGATTACACCCTGTATATGTTTTAGAACATGTGTGTGTATGTAGTCTAGAAGTAGTTAATACTTTTAAAGATCCCTAAAATAATATTAAAAGTGTTTTATGAATAGCGAGAGGTAAGGTCTTTGGAAGGCTCACGAACCCTACAAAATGTGACATCGATATTCATTGAGAGGATGATTCTAGCTCAGTTTAGCCATCCCAATGAGCTAGGAAAAGTATAGGATTACTGTCTAGTGAAAATGTTTACTTAGCAGATGATTAGATTTATGGGAAAATAACTCTTTGCATGGAAATATCCTTATTAGTTTATTTACCATTGAATACGGTGCAATAAGAATTTGAGTAAGGGATATATTTAACAGATAAATGTGAGGATGATGAAGATTCAATGGTTTATATATTCATAGCTATTAAGCTTTGACTATAAAATACCAAATTGACTAGATATCACCTCTTTATTGTGTACTTCATAGCGTTTAGTGTTGCCTTTACATCTATTATCCATACCATCCATGTGGTTCATGGTTATGTCGGAATCAAGATACACCATATCGAATTAGTCCCCTACTTAATCTGAGGTTCAATTAGGCCGGATACAGACAGATCACAGCCTGACCTCACAGAAACGAATGATTTGTTTCAAGAACATGTTAGATACGGGTAATAAAGCTAAGTAAAGCTACTGATCATTTTTCTCATTAGCTCCTGGCCTTACTCATGTTATTACAAAATTGTTCGCTATGTGTATAACCAATCGTACTACAGACAATCATGGTTATTATATTGAGTTCGATTTTGTTTTGAAGATAATTTATTGACTGTAGTTATACAAACAAATAAAATTGGAATTATTACTTGAACAAATTGGATATATGCAATTTTGGGATTGGCAGTTTGGATATTCAAACGTTATACTTCTATTTTTCAATTAAATTTATATTTGAGACAGAAATTGTGTGAGTACGGTACAGTAATATCTTGGCTTTTTATTTAACATCATTTATGTATGTAATACATATAAAGCTGTTCGCTCAACTACGCTACTTAAGCAATTTATTTTATTTAGACTGAGTAGACTAAGTTTTGTTTGTAAAGAGATTAAAAAAATGCCCGCTGAGTTTCTTACTGGAGTCTTCTCACGTCGAACCAGTAGTCCATAGACTAAACTAGTCTTTAATATTTCTATTATATTGACTTTTTGTAAGTGCCGATTTAATGATATATGCAGGATAAATGATTTTTGACTTTGAGTTTGATTTTGAATGCTCTAATCATTTATTATTTTTGCCCTTTCCAAACCCCTAAATAATAATAATGTTATTTTATAGTTCGCGACTGTAGAATTAGCACAAGGCTTGGATTTATGCTAAATTTTCATTAACGCATGCTTTGTCTCATTTGTTAACGTATTCTGATGATAATTTTATTATCAGGCAAATATAATAAATGCGATCATTAATTATGACTATATTCTTAGTATTTAAAAATAACTTTAGTCTCGCTTACTCAATTTTATCAATTACGTCATTCAATTTATTTGCCAACACATTTGATTCGTTCAGCATAAATTGCGAAGTCGTTTCTGTATTTGCTCACACGGTCGTGAACTCATCAAAGTTTTTAGTATGTGTGTCAGTATTAATCAAAGAAGGGTATATCAGTGTAATCTGGGTCTGTGTTATTAGTATTGGTTCACGGTTACCAATTTGTCTATTTTTAGTAAAGGTATTATTGTGCATTTATATATATCGGCCTTAGTACTCTCGTAACGCAGTGGTGGTTTGCACTATCATTACTTTCTTACATAATATTGTTAGGTTTCTTAAACTGAGAAAATCAAGACATAAGTTGGGCATATTATTATGTGTCTACTTACTTGACCTATGTGCCTTCTGACTTCTTCTGTTTTCTGATCCCTATGTGGGTTATCAAATCCGCAAAGACCAATCCTGCAAAGAAGAAAATTAGCATCATTAAATAAGTTATCGTGAAGATTGTAATCTAGAATTACAATTTTCCCTTTTAAGGTCTTAGGCATTCAAAGAGTCAGATTTATTACAAAAGATAAGCATAATATATACGCAACCATACAACAGCAAAATAGTTTCTAACAATCAACATGGATGCACAATTTAAAACGCAGCACTTTAACGTGCTGGTACAAAATAACATAATTTGTATTCAGAAGATGTAGACTATATTTTTTGCTGCGATGATTTTACATAGCTGGAACTTTGCCAACTGTATTTAGAATAACTTAGAATGTGAAAAACACAATTTTAATAAACAACATTGTATTGTTTATCAGCCCTGGCAACCACAAGCAATTTATTTGCTTCAATATAGCTATTCATTCTATTGATATTTTACGGTAGATAGCTTTGAGAGAATTGCAATTTATTTGTAAAACTAACTCATTTTTTAACCACCTTAAAAAAAACGAGAAGTTTCTCAATTGGTAGCCTATAGATGTTTCTTTTATTGCATCTGGAAGTAACCACGCCAGAACTAGATAATAGCCAATTGTACATATTTCTTTTTTCAAACTCAAAATGATACGTTCTGTGGGAACATGTATTAGTTAATAAGGTATGACGTCATACTTAGTTATTGTAAACTATTTTACTCATAACCTTCCTCAAGAACCATGTACTCAAATGCAGAAATATTTTTCATATTAAATCCTGTTCTGAAAATTAGTACGTTGAAATAGAAAAACCAACAATAAATTTATCACAGTAGATAAATAGTGTAGTCTAATTCAATGTTTGGTTCTCATGTGTCGAATTAAATAATGGCAGCTTAGGAATTTGTTCTTCATTTGTATTTTGTTAACGTGCTATCAGAATATCGTTTTCTCAAAACCGTTCCTTGGCATTGCCCTGAGAATGCCCACATTGGTTGCTTATTGGTATTCAAGTTTGTCACCAAGGTCTGGCTTTGTTTACTGATCGGGGATTTCTATTTGATCCATGGTTTTATAAATAGTTTCTATTCAATGGGAGAAACTATTAAGTTCCATGGTTGTTTGAACGATGGTGACGACAGTATTTACAACAAGAATTTATATTCAGTTATTTGACGTAGAAAGTGAAAGATACTCGTAGCAATGTCTTTGACCGCTTATGCTAAAATTTCGCTAAAGAGAGATTCGAAATATGTTGACGTATTTTGTAAAGATCTTGTTTTATAATAGTTTAGAGTTTTGATTTGACTACTTTAATAAATTTTAATTTTTATTGCGTGCATGAAGTCACGATTTATTCCAGTTTCTTATAAATTTATTGTCGTGGTTTTTATATGTATTTGATATTTTTTATACATTCGTGCCTTTTGTATTCATATTGAATACATTGACGATGACTGTAGGTGATAATTTAATGGAACACAAAGACGGTGCGTGCTGTAATATCTTATTACTTTTCAATAACCATATATTTTTATTTGACCTTTGCGGCATGGTATGGTTGGAGGAAAGCAATGTGGGTCAAGTGCCTTTGTTAAGTGATATATTGCTAAGTGGTGCTTGGCGCGTTAGAAACATGATTATGCTCTTTTTTGTTATTATGTACATAGTTAATATTAATAAGGTACGAATGAAGTAGCTAGTTGATTTATTTAAGTTATTAGTAATACATACCTGTCATAAGTAGGTATTTTTATCTTTTTAAAGAATCAATTATTAGTTACATTTTTCCAAGATTATTTTTATAAGTTACGCTGTAGAAAAGCTCATGTTTTAAGAACATCATCGGTAGTAAGTTTTAAAATTTAAAGCCTAAGCACGGCCTAAGTAAAAGTAAATGTACCTAAGTAAAAAAAAAAACATTTTTGATTTTTATTTTGTATTTGCATGACCGGCAGTTTTATATCGCAATTATTTTTATCTACAGGGAATTTTATTTCTGGCAGTCGTTCAGAATTTTAAGTAAAACTCCAATGCCTTTTCGTATTATCAGAAAAGACATAAAATTTAAATGTAAGTGTTTCTACAAACTAAAACCAAAAATGTCTATAGACACTTTTTGGTAATATTTACAAAGAAAATGAATATTTCCAACACAGTTGCAAACTGCACTCTTTATATGTTTAAGTTTGCAGTTTACTCCATAATTTACACCTAGTTAATATTGGGTGTGAATCTCGTACAAGGTAAATTCATTACTTTCAATTCTAACCTATCGCGATCGACTTACATTTAATATACCTCCGACCTTTATCAAATGTTCATTGACTAGCTACTTCTAAGAAGGAGCAATATGTTGAAGTTTTTCTCTGATCGACACCTATATTTGATACTAAGATTTTCAATTAATAGCTAATATATAGGTCGTCGAACTAGTCGGGCAATCGGTTGTCGAGCAGTGAGCGGCGACCTTGCGCGAGCGCGTGCCCAGTCACCGACTACTGTGTCATTTCTCGTTCATGCATGCCGCTCTGACTTTTGATTGGTGTTTTGCACTTGCATTATGAGTTTGTGCATCTCACTGCTTAAATTTAGATAGTGAAGGCAATGCAACTTATGACATTTGTAACTGCAGCCTTGTGAACTCTTAGTAATCGTTTAAATTATTATTACTGATTCCCTTAGGTTCCATTGTTCACTAGTTTATGGCTAAATGTATGTAGAATTCATGTACTGTTTAATTTTATTTAAATTTTAGCATTGTGAGCTTTAAAATTAAGTAAGTATTAACTTGATTTTGTTGCCTGGAAAGTTTCATATTTATACTGCATAAGGACTATAATCTATAAGGTATTTGATAAAATCATTTCATGTTTGCGATATTATAACATGATCATGTTTATACAAAATTAGTAGATGTATAAAAAATGGAACTTCATCTTATTACCTATCTACTTGAATCTTCATATTACGAAGATTATGCTTAACTCATCCCATCATTAGATATCTTCACAGCTCTATACTTACATACCACATATTAGATACAGTATTAAGGACATTCGTGACTGAAGTCAAGGGCATGTCAATTGTTTTAATGAAATGGTATCTACCACTGATATTGTTCTTTCATCTAATTCAATTATATATTATTTCAACAGTCACGAATTATTAGAATTAGAATTTGATATGTCGAGTGATTATGACGAGGAATTAATATAATATACAAATCAAAGTTATGTACTTATAGACAACCATGAAATGAAGAGTACGAATAATAAAACAGAGGACAGGGAGGTATATCGAAGAATTAAATTATTTAATTATAAAAACAACACTACAATCTACGGAGAGTGTGAATATGCAGAAGAAAGACAAGCAATTTTATAATTTGTATTGATTTATAATTGAAAATTTTTCAAGTACATATTGAAAAACATTGTAGGTGCAAAAAAGAAGATCATCAAAATATAGGTTTCGTTCATGCCGATTTTTTGCGTACAATCAAATATGATAATGATAATAGTCAAAGTCGTGCTGATGGTATAATTTTACGTAGGTGTGACAAATTCGGAAAAAAATGTAAAGTTATTCTTTTTTTTGCATGAAATCTTTTAAGACAAATGAACTAGTACGTAGATACATAACAAACAGAACAAAAACCAAATATGGAAATGGTTACAGTAATAAAATTTTATAACTACATACAGCGGAGAACTAGAATATGTGTCACTTCCAGCAGGGCGAGTTCTTGATTAATATTTAGATTTATAATTGTTTGAATATGGGTAAGTATGGGTGTCACTATTATCCGTTGTCTGCGCATATTATGTAGCAATTGTGAGGATAGATATTGTTTAGATCTTTTTCTTCATTCATCCAAACGCACACATATTCTACCTCACACGCGCACAAACAGAAACACACAATCTCACACTCACCCACACACACTCACACTCTCACTTACACAGCACATTATAGATAATTATATTACCATTTAACACTTACCTCGACAACTCCTCCAACCTAGATTTGAACTACGGATTCGAGAGATCTATTATGATATTAGTTGTATTTCTCGTGAAATCTAGCCACAGATAACAATAATACTAATGTATTCTAGTTGTATTCTAGTTGTATTTTGATGTACTGTGATGGGGTTCTGGTGATCTGTAATACAGGAATTGACCTACTTCAGACACCAGATCCTCACATATACTAGACTGTTCAAGACTACATAGTTTCATTAATGTAAGCTTTATAATCTCAAAACTGTTACATGTCAGATATGTGAGGAAAAAATAAACGATTATTATTATTATTATTCCCCTTTATTAACATTTTTAATCTTATAAATTATATTTTTAAATACATATACACATATAAAAACATATATTTAAAAATATAAAAAATAGAGTCCCACCGGCATCGGGCACAGGGACCAAGCTACCGGTGGCTAGGGCTCCAGAGAAAGGAACCTCCTCACAATACGTGCCGTGTCGAGGAGTACCGCCTTCTGCATCGGGCCCTTGAGCCAGCTGCCTAACGAGAGCCTCTTAAGGTGTTGATCGAGGCTCTTAGCAATCAGCCCATGGGCTGATATGACTATCGGCACAATGATTGTCGAATCTACATTCCACAAGTCGACAACCTCATGAGCCAGATCCAGGCATGATTATTATTATTATTATTAAACTTGGTCATAGCCTTTAGTGCCGGCGTACTTACTGTTTCCACAATTTTATTTCAATTGCTAGTAGTAGCGATTGCCATCGGACTCTTCAACGTCGAAAAAAATATTTGTCTGAACATCGTTTGTTGATTAACAGGAGTATCTGCATGCAAGTGAGCTTGACTTGGATCCCATATACTCCGATATTAATTAGATGCAAGAAGTCAAAAATATTAAATTTGCGAACATCTTGTAAAAACTAAATAATAAATTAGTGAATGCAGAAACGATACTAGCAATCAGAAGCAAGAAAACTTTTATCGCCAAAATACTAATACAAGTTATACTAGTTAGATAACAATAAATTATTACTCATTTTGCGTTTCTGTGTGGTATTAAGTCTTCTATGACCTCGAAGCCTGTCCTTAAGAAGAACAGTAAAAGTTGACTAGAACCAGTGCTATTAAAAACGACAAACGAGTAAGCGATTTCCTGATTTTTCCTCGACACAATTGGCATTGAGAAAGTTCACTATGGTCATCAAGTTCATAGTGTAGGGTCTGAAGCGACGGAATTACGCCTCAATACTCCATGAAAGCTAAAGAATTTCTATTGTTTAGTCACAATACGTTTTGTTACACTTAAGGTTAAGCGGAAGAAAAATATTGCAGGCATGAATTATTTAGCTTAGATGTTCTCTGCGAATTTCTTAGGAGCCCGAAACCAACTTACCTATACGATGTTTTGGCATACCTACACCCAAGTTTGAGATCAATAATTTCATTTATTGGCTAATCACAGCATGCTGGTTTTACGTCATATACTTGAATTGCAAGAAATAAGTAAGTAAATTTTAATTACTGATTCATGTGATAAGTGAAACTGTAGAGTCTGATTAGTAAGGTTATTTTATTAATTGGAATTTGATATGGTAAGTCAAACATTGTCAAGTGACATAAAAGGGAAGTCATAGTGTCGTTGATCAGCATGTATGATGAAAAACCCCCTAGTGTTGTCGACTATGTCCCCCAAGAATAAATATATCGAAAAATTATTTAGTCGGCTTTCATGAAACGGAACAGCTGCGATGAAAATTGTCAAGGTATAAAAATTAAAAGAAAAGAAAAACAATTAACGATCAATTCGATATTATCTAAACAAAGAAAATAAACGATCATAAATTAGGAGTGTTCATGCCTAGTTTTTTTTTTATAAATATTCTTAGCAACTAAGTTTTTACGGTGTAAACGCGGAACTGTATTGGATATCAAGCAAAAAATATCGTGATCAATTATTTATAGAAAAGTTTTTAGATTATATAGATGGAATTGGTTTTTGTATTTAAGAACTCTGGTTATCTTATCTGGCAGACAATAAAACATTAGTATTAAACTAATGTGTTATGACATGGAACCTGATTATTAAGGTTTTTTGGCGGTTATAATCTGTAACACAAAAAAGGTACTCTAATGACTTTTTATAACTTCACTAAGATGTCTAGGGGCCAAGTGATCAAGCTAACCGGGATGGCAGTCGAATGAAGAAGAGTGTTGATACAAACATATTTGTTAGAGGGTTCTTCGTGTTTAATTTCGATTCAACTTCATTCATTGAAATGAAACCACTTTTTAAAGGATTCTTTCGCGATTTATTTGTTAGATTCGTTAGAAGCCGTTAATAAGTGGTTTAATATCATTGAGTGATATTCCCGTAAACTTTAGAAAATATCAACTTCATTAATTTTCAGCACATGAATAAAATAATTGATTTATATTTTTAATATTACATAAATAAAACACAAGCTTATAAAGAAGCATCACTCAGTCAATGACACAAATCTATCGACATCGATAAAGAAATGTAGCTAGTGCCGTAGCACTTTCATTCACGGAAACTGCGCGAGCGCTGTGTTATTGAAAGTAAAAGCTAAATACCGGATTTATCTACTTATTCGTTTTGTAAATGATGCGTTGTTCGCCACTTTTATTTTTATCATCTATCATTATTTTCTTTTTATTAGCTTCGTTCACTATGTGTTAATTATAATTTTAACATTAGAGTTGACACTTGCGTAACTCACATCTTGCTGTCCATAGGAAAAGGTGGCCATCAGGTGGGTCGTTGTTTTTTTTTATATCTACCGGCTTGGGCTTCATGATACTTATTTTTAATGTTTATCATAGGAGAGGTAAACCAATCATAATTTGAATACTAGGTCTGACACTAGTAATGGTTGGCCATTAACCACAGCTCAGACTGAGAGGTTAGTGGGCAGTAGCTCCCAATATTAGGTGGACCCGGACTTCAAGAAAGGCCTCAAGGTAGGGATAATAATGATAACTTTTGGAAACTACAAAGCTAAAGCGATTTTAATCTACAGTCATTGCTGAAAGTGACCTTAAATCACAGATATTTTTATAGTACTTACAGATCGATACTCTATTGTTCACATAATCTGTCACATATTTAGTTTTTTTACTCCAATTACACGAACGACCTCCGGACGTGTCACATATCATTGATCGACATTCATTTCCGCGAAGGTTAGGCTCTCGACCGAGGTTTATAGGTAAATACCGATAAAAAACTATCCAATTAATAACGAGTTATATAGATATGACATTGGCAACTATCAATCAATCAATTAGCCCACTGCAGTCCACTGCTGAACATAGACCTCTCCCAATGTGCGCCATTTCATACGATCCTCCACCTTCGTCATCCAGTCCGTCCCGAGTATTGGCAACTATAAGTGATAGTATTTTCAATAAATAGCCAACAAATTTTAATGTAAAATTTAGGATAAAATTAGAAGAAGTATTGCTGTTAACATCATCATCTCTTTTCAGCTCTAAATATTTAGGATCGAAATGTGAGCATTTATCACCGTTTGCCGTCACCTTTTTACCATACCGCTTTCGTCTTCTTTGTGACATTTTACTTATCCCTGTACACCATGCTAATTATTTACTATGGAGTCAGTCAGTGAACAAATCAGTTCGGAAACCAAGGAAATGAAAGATGATATTATCATATTACTACAAGAAATTAAGGACACTGTGATGTCTTCAAACGTTACGGTTAATTAGCACTTACAATATCGGTTATACAATGCTATATTTGTTAATATCTTTGTACACATGCAAAAGGTCAGACCCGTTCCCTCGAGCATCCAAACATGGGATGATATTCATTTGGGAATTATCTATTATAAAACCTTACCTTGTATTGTGGATTGAGAAAATGTAAGGTCGTTGAGTATTTAAGAGCACCTTTTTGAGTAAATTCATAAAAATAGTAATTGGTTTAATGGGAAATTAATTGTGTTGACTGCTTTAATTTTAGGTTTATTCATTTTTTAATAGTTGCTGCAGTCAAATTTTAAAACAATGCAATGATGGAAAATAAAATTAGTATTGAATTCATTATTGTTTTGTTAGTTTGAAAGACAAGTTGTTACACTTGAGAATGGCTCGATTGATTTCAATGTTTTTGTTGTGTTCTGAATAGTAGGAAAAAGTATGTACATTGTTGTACTTGACAATATATGTATATATTTATTAAAGAACTTTTTGGCAAATCTACATGCCACCGAGTCATATCGAATATGAACATAATATGAAAATAAGCCTGATCATGTCATTACTGTGATGTAATCTTAATAGATGTCTCATAAAATTCTAACTGACGTCACTATTTTATTATTCTATTAGATTAATATGTTTTTCTAGTGTGGCATAAATTCACACGTGTGATAAAATTGAAGGAAAGGAAAACATTCATGTATGGACCATAGGCGATTCTCCATGAATGGTAATATCAATAGCAACTCTATATTCTTAGGTGAACAACAAACTACATGTTTGTACCTTGTCTTATTCAGGTGCCGCCGTTTCCATGGCGGTTTGCAGTAATACCCTTTCATGGCGTCCAGTGAAAAATATGTTCCTTGAGTTAGATTCAATATCTTTGAATGGTGCCGCGATTATGTTGAAGGTTGTATACATATTTTAATGTCAGAAACTTAGTTAAGTTATAACTGCAAGTACTTTAATAGCACGGTGTTAGTTCTAGCGGCTGATGTACAATCGACAAAGGAGATAAGGTTACACTTTTTTCATATGAAGTTGTATGTAAAGGTGCAACCGTGTCTCCTTTATCGAATGTGCCTATTATTTCGGATATAATTTCCGTGTTGGGCGCAGTTCTCGATTTTCCTGTTAGAAATCGTCTTGCCTTTCCATAGTTACAGTGCTAGAACTTATGCGGTACATTATAAGGTTTATTTCATCATTTGATTAAATTCGAGCGTTCGCCGCACCCGCTATCGTCTCCAGTACTGTACTTTTACGATGTAATAAAGTGTCGATCGGTCACTGCATTTCTAAGTCCATTGCGAAGATATTTGTGTGTACTTGAATTTTAAGTAATGTTTTCCCAATAGGATTAGAAATGGGACATACCTACTCACTACGAAAAAATATCGACTTTAAGTGGCTTGCAAGTGTGTAGGATTCCTTACTCCTCTTTCTATGCTTTCTTCTAAGTTTTCTACTCAATTACTAGTGTTGCAACCTGTCGTAATCTCGGTTTATTGCAGATTTAAAAATAAGAGAATTCTTACACAATTTTACAACTACTTAGAAATGGAATAATACTATTGTGTATTTCTGTAAAATAACTGACTGTCTGTACACTCTCTTTCCTTATTATAAGAGCGTTTTCACACTCATCCGATATCCGATATCCGACATCCGATATCGGAGGAAGTCAAATGTATGAGATATGTATCTCTCTTTCACATTGGCCAGCCCGATATCGGTTATCGGAGCCAACACCACTGTTTTGGCCCGATATCGGAACACAAAGAGACTAAAAGCAATTTTCGACCTTAAGGAAATTTTGTGTCATGTCTTTTCGCTTTAATCGATGACGCTGATCACGAATATAAGAAAAAGAACTCGATACTATGTCATGTCAATAAGGTCAAAAATTGCGTTTCTTTTTTTTACTCCTAGCATCCCTAACTAGTCTGTGCTTTCGAGTAAATGGCCGTACCAGGCCGATTTTATTGGATAAATGTGAACACAGCACAAGGCTATAGGATGTCGGCTACCGGCGTCCGACACCGATATCGGATATCGACTATCGGATGAGTGTGCAAATGCTTTAACTCTCTAATATCTATAACCAAGTAGGTACCCTTTTTTAGTGCTTGTACGCAGCTTGAAACTATCGCAAAGCTCGTTGGAGCTTACTCTAAGTATATATTAGTCCAAAACCTGATCAACAGCTTTTAAAGCCACATTTATTGGAAACAAGTAATAAAAAGAGAAACGTATTCTTAGTACTTAAAATAATTAAAATTGCATTTCTCCTGCGACATTACTAGTAAAGTATATTTTATAGTAGAATTAAATTTCATATTTGGGACATAAAATGTGAGACAAACCTTTGTACCACTAACATATCACTTTTCAAGGCAAACGAAGTATCGACCAATAGCTTTTCAACTTTTCTGTAGGTCGATGGTGAATTGTTAATATGGTGTTTGAATTTGAGGATAAATTGAGAATATTTTTATTATTACCGATTAAGAATATTCCTATATTTGTCCTAGTCTCAATAATTTACTACTTCATTAGTCCGATATTATTCTCATCCGTAGCGTTACTTACTAACACTTTTTTTTACAAATAAATATATAGCATTTTACTTTACTTAGCGTCAAAATAATCGCTAGTCTTATCGTTCTAAAATTTTTTTTTTAAATAAGTATGAATGTTATATATATTATTCCGCAACATTTTATTCAAATTATTAACGTAGCGTCAGTGTTATCGCAACTTTCAAGAATAACACACCAGTATACGTTTCTAGTACTGACCGTATTTGCTTTACAAAGTACAGTTTATTGGCATTCTATACCATTCTTTGCCCTCCACTAATCCACTCTTACGCATCATAAAGATGTTCGTTGTAGGTCAACATTGTCTATTAAACAACAATAGGGCTTGTGATGTGATCCATGGAGTGTATTCGTTCTGTGCCAAGGACTGAGACAATCGGATGCGCAAACACCGTTCTGTCACCTTGTTCGAAATCGGGCCAATTGAAGAGATCGTGTTGGGCACGAAATATAATTATATTTCTCTCATGTGGAGTTTGTATTATATCTTAAACTTAATATAAAGATACTTAACATTTCATGTTTAGCCTCTTATCTAATATTGAGGTTAATTGATTGATCTATAATAAGAAAACGATGTTTGTGATTGGTTTTGTTGAATATATATTTGTTACAACGGTAACAAAGTCTTCTAATTTCAATGTTAATTATATTTAGATCTTTCTAATACGAATCTTATGCAAATAGTCTAAGATTGAAAATCGTAAATATCAGAGAACTGAACGAAGTACTCGCGCAGAATAAATGCTTCCGTTGTAAAGCTTTCCGTATTAACAGTAAAGTATCGACAATTGATTACATGCTATGCGTAAAATCAATTGATTACGGTATAAATCACTTTCTTTTTAACATTATTTGTAGCATTAAGAATGCTCTATTTATTATCTGTTACAATTTAATTGAGACCAATGTCAATATTTCTACTTTCTTTTTCTTCCAATTCGTTAGTTTGATAGTTATTGTCTGTTTTATTTTTAGCGTTTTGATTAAGATTATACCTATGTGTAATGTTGTGTTTGTTATTTAAGAAAGGTAAGTTACGTATTATTTCAAAAAATTGCTCTTATACATCTTTAAAATTTTGGACGCTGTATCCATTGTGTGATAATATTTTAATGTTTATTTATTTATATTTATTTCCGTATTACTAAATAAGAACATTACCGCGATTAGATTGGCGGTTTTGTAACAAAACTGATCTAGTGCAAATAGCTAAGTAGTTGCAAGCGTGCTATAGACTATTGCTCAATCACCTTGGCTCGCAGTCTCTATACCTTCCTGTTTAAGGTTTGCTAGAGAAATACTTTTACTTCTATCCGACTACCAAGGTTTATTGTATTTGTGCGTAGGTGCAATAAAGTGCCTTTTAGTTGTGTACGGCGCAATTAATGAAACGGAGGCAGTGAAAGCTGAAGTATTGTTATAGTGAGATTATAGAAACAGTTTCTTTGTTTTGGCAGTTATACAATTGACTTAAAATTTTGTTAGTAACCTAAGGTTATTACTTGCTCATATATAAGAATAATAGTTGAAGAACAATTAACAAACACCGAATGCTTATTTTGTGATTCATATACCTATGTTTTATTTATTACTTAGGTGATATAATTATGTTAAAATATTACACATACCAGAGTAACATAAATAAACAGGTTTTGCCAGAATTAGAAGCTAAATAGTAGGTAGTGTGATTGGCATGAAAAGGCATAGGACATGAATAATAAATTGCCCGCGTATACCCACACGCGTAATAGTATCCATGAGAGAGGCCAAATATCGATGGAATTTCCTTGTATATTTTATAAAAAATTCGAGGAAATTCCATGGATATTTTATTACATCTACACCTACTACTACCTACCTTCACACATTGTTTAATCCCTATATTGTTTTGATAATTTAAATAAATCTTTCACACGTACCCAATATAAATACGAGTGCCTCTGTGGCATATCTAGCGGTAGTGAACGGACCGCTATGCAGGAGGCGCGTGTTCGATCCTCGCTCAATGCAAATATTTGTATGCACGAATATGGATATGTTTAGTCGTGCCTCGGAGAGCACGTTAAGCCATAGGTCCTAGTTGTCATACGAACATCTATGGCAGTCGTTACAGGTAGTTTGGAGCCCTAAAAATTCCAACAACTGGTCTAACTGCAATGCTTCGATATCGCCTTTAGAAAGGGAGGTCATATGGCAGTCGCTTCACAGAAAAGAAAAGCTTCGAATGCGACTGGGATTTACGTTAGGATGAAGAAGAAGATACCTAACACAAATAGCTTTAGTATATGGAGCAATATTGCAAACAATGATAAAATACTAAAAGCCTCAATTACATTGTGAAATGTCTATGTAGGTATTTACTTCTAGAACTTAATCTTATTCATCAATCTTGTAGTTGACATCAGCCGAGATTATTTCGTGAGTAATGCTACAATAATTCATTGTTCTTACCAAACAGTCAGCGATCTAGCATTTGGCACGGCTCGGTACTAAAGTTCAGGACAGGCATAAATTATGCGTATTGCACCCAGTTATTTCATGATTTACCGTATCGGAGCGTTTTGATGAAATAAATAGCATTTGCAGGCTACCTACTGTGGTAAAGGTTGAAGATTCGAATGCTGATAAATCTTTATGGGTTCCGGCTGTCCGGGGCTTTCTTTAAGAGATATATCCGTGATATTTACAGTGTTGACAGCTTAAGATATATGAAGAAGTGTCGCACTACGTGTTCGCGTTAAGATATACATATATCGACATGAAAAGTTCTGACAAAGTACGGAAAGTACGAAAAGTATGGACTTGAGATCTATTGTAGTTTTGTAGCAAACTTTCACAATAAGTTTACTGTTTACAGGTTATGATCAACAACAGAAAAAGATCTTAAATTCATAATAAAATCAACTGATTTTTGAAACTTTTGCAGGTGTTATAACGATTACAATAAGTCAAAAGCTTTTTGGACGTTCTGGTTTCTGATGAAAAGTATCATAAACTAACTTTAGTTTTACTAGATATGACAAACATTTCCTTGAGAGGCTAAGTGATCACTAAAAATGGTTTACAATAAAATCTCCAGCAAACATAGTCTATCGTCAATGATGATACACACACTGGCAGAATTAGCGAAACACTAAAATATGGTTTGGGGAGGGATATGTTTAGGAGCTCGCACGGAGTTAGTGGTAATCGACGGCGGAAATTTGACTGCTGATCGGTATATCAGGGAGATTTTAGAGGAACATGTTGTGCCATTTGCCCCATTTATTGGTAACGACTTCATTTTAATGCAGGATAATGCTCGGGCTCACAGTGCTCGCTTAGTACAGGCATATTTAGGTATGTTTGTGTTACGGTGATGGAGTGTCCAGCACGGTCCCCGGATATGAATCCGATTGAACACGTTTGGGACTTGCTGAAGAGGAGTTTCAAATCAAGAATGCCACCTTCTTACCATCTGGGCGAGTTGCGAAACACATTAGTTGAAGAATGGCAGAGGTTGCCCCAAAAAATCATTGACAACATCATTCGCAGCATGCCCGGACGGATGGAAACCTTAATCAGGGCACGAGGGGGAAACACTCTTTATTAAACATGTTGTTGTTGTTTCATGTTTAATTTATTATTATTTGTTTAAAAATATTACCGCGGTAGCCTAGTGGTATGGGTAATGGACTGCTGAGACGAGGTCTCGGGTTCGATCCCAGGTTTTACCATGGCACACACCAGTGACTTTTCGATGCTTTTCGAAGTTACGTGTGTATTTATCGCAGGTTTATAAGTGTCCGGTTAATGGCAATAGGCTCGCCATCTATTACATTGGGACCTAAACATAAACTGGCGAAATGTGGGTGCTAGCACCTCTGCCTAACCCTTCGGGGATATAGGCGTGAGTTTATATTATTAAAAATAAAGCCAACTATTTTACTCTCCTTTTGTGTTTCGCTAATTCTGCCGGTGTGTGTATAACTAAGCTTAGAGTTGTTTGACTAGTAAATACAAAACTAGTATTTACGGGAAGTGACAGAGGAGAGTAAAATTATGAATCATGTTCTAACATAGCATGAAAAAGAATCGCCATAACGACCGGTCACAATAACGTGGGTTAAACAAACAAATCTGTAATAATAAATTTAAATTAAAAACTAAATATTCTCAAGGTGTACTACCCTAAGTTATATAAGGCTATGTGCGTGCACAAACCTAATGTAACTATCTGGTAGAACAAGATAATGATAGGTCTAAAACTAAAACTCGATACGCTTTTCCGTAAACATAAACGTAGGTACGCACATTAAAAGCAAATTTGTCTAAAATTTAATGCAAATTATGAGCGCTCGATTTCCGTGCAGCTGCTTTTATATTCTTTTAAGAAGGTTTTTCGATATTGGGATTATTACTATTGGGATTAAAAGGTAGGGAAAAGAAAACTGTCTTTAAGATAATATTGCAAGATATTTTTTTACATGAAACATCACAAACCTCACTCATTGCACTAAGCTACTTCGACAATCCACAATGGTATCCAGAGTTCTATAGTCTGGATAACTTAATTGCCCCAGATATTGACGTTTATTATTTACTAGTTAGTTTAGTGTTGCCCGCGGCTCCGCCCGCGTGAATGTCGGTTATATCCACCAAACATAACTCATGTTCTTTCCTAAGGTCTAATCTATCTTTGTAATAAAAATTGTAATCAAAATCGGTGTAGTGGTTTAGGCGTGAAATTGTAACAAATAGACAGATTGACAGAATTACTTTCACATTATTTATAATATTAAGATTATTAAGTATGGAAGCATGGATGCTAGTACCTAGTATTATTTGACAGTTTTTTTATCTACACGTGAGAGGTACTGTTCCAGGTTAATCCAGATTTAAACTTCAAATTCCTTTTCGAAAATCGATTGTAACGTGACAGTTTGCTCAAATAATACTCGTAGCACTGTCAACTGTGGTATACTGAACTGTAGCGGTCCTTTACCGGTTGGCCTTGTTGAACCATTGCGAGCAGGATGTCGCCACACGACATTTTTGATTACTATTTGCATTAATTTATTAACAATATAGTCGTCAACAGCTAGGGTCTGTTAGTGTAATGAAGTGTTTAAAATTAGATTGGTGTGCGTAACTACAGGTTAGGCTGTACTTAGTTCAATTCGCTGGTTGAGATTGGCAGAGTTCGGTAACCTTGAAGTACTTTTAGGTCTGCGTATCTACGTTGCTTTGAAAACTAAGTACATTACATACCTACTAACATGAAAAAGCATCTGATGTGGCCGTCAAGCTGAGTGACACCATTGTAAACATGGTACGTGTATGTAATGGTGACCCTCTTTTCTGAGTTTTCGCCTTCAGCTTACCATCAGGCGAGGTGAAGTAAAATTGACGTGTCCTTTATAAAATAAAACTAATCACGTGAATTCCCCAAAGGGAAAAAAGAAATCATAAAAAAAGAAATATTTCGCTAACTATAATTTTCAGTTCCATGTAATAGGGCGACCCTATTTCCATAATATTTCTAGGTTTTAAAGGAATCCACATCCACCAATTATTATACATGTATCACGAGGACAAATAACTGTCTCTTATAAGGATACAATATTGAATGGATCATCAACGTACAGTCAATAAAAGAGAGACGGTTGCACCCACAGAAATATTAAATTTCTGTGGTTGCACCTTTACATAGAACTTTAGATGAAAAAGTGATTGTATACTATTATAACTATACAGTTTTTTTATGTATGTATAGGTGGAACCCTACCTCCTTTGAAGACAGTACATGCCGCTGTACCTACAAGTGTCGTGATTAATAAAATAATTTTATTAATTAGAGGTCTACATACGTGACTCCTGCCTTTTTTATTAGTATGACATCCGCTACTGATTGCTTACCTGCAAAAAGAGATGATTAATTTAAACTTTTTTACTAACATCAAAAAAGGACTTAAAAACTACCAACTAATACGACATTATAATTTAACTGGCGTTATAGTTATTTAAAACTTGTTATCCTCGCTAAAGTCATTACAGTTGTTAGTTAACTCTATTGCAGAATGTCAATTTTAAGAGTTCCGTACCCAAGGGGTTTTGATTTGATACCTATTATAATAAAGGTTGTTAGTATTTAAGTTGCTGTATAACATTATTGGCTCTCCCTCAAAACAATAAGGCATACTAAAAATATGAACTACAAGCGGACTCTGATGCTGTATTTCTGTTGCCGCTAGAACAACAAAATCTATGTATTCCTACACCACATTACAGTAGAATATGTGAGACTAATAGTTTTTAATTTAAAAGCACCTATATATTCTAAGAAATAAATGATTATTATTTTCTATTCTAATCTATTCTAAAACCAAAAATAAACGTAATGGCACGGGACCCTTCGTGTGCGAGTCGTCTCTCATTTTTCCGGTTTTTTTTTTACAATCCTGTAAGTTGGTATATACCTAATGTTGCAGTAAGAATATATATCCAAAAAGTTACAGAAATAATAATTAAAGAGTATTTTGACATACATTTGTAGGGTACAATTTTCTAGCCGACTAAAATGCTAATAGACACAAAAACATTGTCACCTGTCTGTACATAATATTCCTATAAATATATACCTCATTATAGCACATTTGGAGGTCATGCAATGTTGTATACTGAAGTTCACCATCACCATTATATAGGTACTTATTACTGCTACTAGATTCGATCATTATTAGATTTCAGAATTGCATGAAATGCAGATCAACATTTTGCAAATTCAATAGTCCTGAAGTATCTAATTTGTGAGCATGTTAACAAAATTTGTAAATGTAGACCAATAAGAGATTTATTGGGTGCAATAGTCGTGTGTACCTACAATAAATTATCGAACGTTTCGACAATGACAGGAAGGTAGAAGAAAGTCCAGTCACATCTTTTTATTTTTTAAACGTCAAAACGCTGATAAAAATGGGACGTCTAAATGGAATATAGATATAAATATTGCAAAATAAAGTTTGAATATTAATTTGTAAGCATAACGCAATACTAAAACTTATAATTAGGTGAACCAGCTATTAAAGAACTACACAAAATAACCCTTTAACTATGTCGATACTTATAGTAATTGGGTAATGAATATTAACAAGAAAAGCTACGTAGCATTTAAATTCCAATTAGCTCTTCATTTAAAATCTAGAATCTTGTAATAGGCCACGCCAACGAACTCAAAGCATTCGGCTAAAAGGTCGCAAGTGTAATTTAGAGGATACGAGACGATTACGTTACGGCATCGGTGGATGACGTTACAAAGTGAATGTACGTGGCAAAAGAATTGTGAGAATGAAATAATAGTGTTAACGCTGGAACCATTTTGAACACTTAGGTATGGTTCCGTGAACATTTCAAAATGATTATTAGGCAATTATATTGCTGCCCTTAATTTTGGCATACAGATATACAGTTATCTATAGTTTAATGAAATAATCTCTAACTGAATGAAAAAGTAAGAAACGCGGTAAATGATGACCAGTTGTAATACGTCACATTCAAATCGAATAAAGCTTACGATATGATAATGAAATGTGAAAATATGAAATATAAAAATATTATAAATAAAGTATAGACTGCAGATTATTTTTTACAAACCTAGAGACTAGAATGTTTAATTAAAAATATGAAAAATTCTTGCTGTTCCTCATGCTTTATCTTGATTTATTAATGTCAAACCCATAACTCAAATTTGTTTAAGCAATACGCTCATTCAAAATATGATTTTAGAAGTAAATGAAATAAAATTATTTAAAATGAAAATATTTTTGTCAAGTTAAAAAACCCTTCCGTATTTGATGATATATACTATAAAATCAGTTATATAATTTAGGAAGAAGCGAAAAAATATTTATTTCCTGAGACTTGATCGATGTGATGAATGGTTAAAATTTGTATAATTATGTGGTTCTGCTGCTTTTAAGGTACCATATTTTAGCTAGGTACTGTTCAACCAACGGAACCAATTTAATAATAAAGTAAATCTTCAATATTAATAGAGAAGAATAGGAAATATCTTGTCTTGTCCTTAAGAATAAAGTATATTAGTAAAAAAGTCATAGTCTAATACTTTAGAAAGCATCAAGATCGCGGTCTTAGGTTTCAAAAAAATACACCAGGTTTATCTAACATCATACAAAATACAGGTTTACTAGGCTGCAATCAAATAGATGAAAAACTCGTTAAGTAATTCAGGCCATATCCAGTCCTAATCGCTAATCGCTACGCTCGTGGTGCGTAAACATAACCGATACTGAAGGTCGGACCCATGCCTTCATTTATTTAGAAAAGTTTGCTGTGCGCCCGCGGCCGTATCTAGCGTGATAATGTAACATATTAATACAAGTTTCATTACAAAAATAAATTACTACGCCATTATTTTTATACTTCACTAACTGTTCTGCCCATTTCGTTGTGTTATGTTGTTTAATTTTGGTGGTCTCTAAAGTATGTACTTAAGCTATTTCGTATTTTAGTTCTAATTTTTTAACTTTGTTATTGAATCAATTTATGTAGTATTTTCAGTAAATAAATAATAAAATAGTTAACAAATGTAGCTAATTCTCAAATCCGTTCAACAAAAATAAATTTGTGAATGAATTTGTAATCATAAATTGTGTGTACACCACAATTTATGAATCAAGTGCGATCATGCAGTTTCATTTCATTGTACTCGGTTACTACCTTTGATAGTTACAACTAATTCTTTTTTAAATTTCAAAACATCAAACAACGCTAATGATTAGTTCTGTGGTATTTTCTGTAGTAAATTACATTTTAATTACGTACATACTTCAAATAAAGTTCATAAGCAATATTTACACATTCCTTCAATGTTAATACAATCTTCATTATCTTGTTTTGAAGAACAGTTAAGTTAGACTTCAAACAATATGATGAATGGCTGGTCGAAATAATCCACGTCAAAAACGAGGCCGTAGCCCTTGTTCGAATCGATACTTACTACCGAACATATCGATTTAATCGATTCGGAAACAATAGCTCGGCTGATGATTTTAATTGATGTAGGTCAGAATCGAATGCTTTTAAACATGGTCATTTATAATGTATCTATGTTTATGTGTCCGTGGCTTAGTGGTTAAGGAGTCGGCCTTACGACCGAGAGGTCCCTGGTTTGAATCCTGGCCATTACACTTTACGCGTTACTACCGACGTGACGCAATTTAGCTTAGTTTGAGGGGTTACAGGGAATGTTAGTAAAACTGGTTGCTATTATTCTTAAAAATTGTCTTATTGATAGGTATGGGTTCAGATATTATGTGTATAAGTTTGCAAGATAAATATATTTGTAGCCTTCAATTTTGTGTTAAAACTGCCCTGAAGTCGCAGCGGTAGCCAGTGCTTTTAGTGATTCCATTTCTTTACCTGTGTTAGGTACAATGCAATTAGAATTTTTTGATTATTGGCGAGTATCTCTATTAATGACGATGTTACATAAGTATATATAAATAATATCAAAAATAATTTCAAATATTCAAAAATCATGTTGAGTCATTTCTTGCAAGCTAAGTGTATAAAGTTGTTAACACAAAAAATAATGGATTTAAGTACTTAAAATGTTAAATATCTGGTTGAAATTTCATTAGATTCTCAGGAAAACAAATTTTATGGGTTCATGTGCCTTTTCGAATGTCCAATTAAGTACATGAATCTTATTTTTTACACCTATAAAAAGAAAAAAGTTCACTTCCTCTTCAGAATACTCATACAAATATCGTGATACCTACCTACACATGTATTTACTATCTGTTGTGTCATTACGGCGATCGAGCGCAGAAAATAGAAATAAAATAAATATAATAAACGAAATAGGTGGCAGACACGGCCCACCTGAAGGAAAGTACGCGGCCTATGGACGAATCCAACATGAGGGGCGTTACGCTTTTGCTGCCGACCCTGAAGAAACCTTCTAATGTCCTTCATGAAGAACCCCATATTGTAATCGTTTGAGAAAATCACAGCAGGGAGTTCCATCCACAGCTTGAACGTGAGAAGCTATTCGAAGACCTCGTCTTAACATATCGCAGCGATACTGCACTCCACATTAAAGTAAATTTATTTTCAGTGGTAAATTTATGCATAACCACACTGATCATAATCGGAACAGGAAGCCTACCGCTGGAGATCGTGACACTATTCGTGTTTCGGAGCGAGCTGTGTTGCTAGATGGTGATATCCGCAAAGCATATGAGAGAACAAGACAAAACTAGTACTATCCAGTTCTACAGAGGACGCACCAGAGTCATCAGTGGTAGAAAAAGACGTTAGGAGATAATTGGACGAGTCTGCTAATATGGTAACTGCCTCAATCATTCTCATCAATGGTTAACAACGTCTAATATTATACACATGTTAAAATTAATTATTTCTAACAATTCTTTTTAGCTCTGTTTAGATTCCGAATCCACTACATAGTGGAGAAAAGAGGACACGTATGGAAATCAAGTGATTGATTGAAGTTGAGTGAGACGTAGAACGTAATATTCAGGATTGATATGATACATTCCTCTCTGCACCTGTGGAGACGATGTTCTTTTTGAAGAAACATTTTATCTCATAAAAACAATTTATTAATATGCTAGATAAACACAATAAATCGCTAGATCGTCAGATCAATAGATTTTTTGTCACTACAGGTATTACACAATGGGCCGGCCGCGTGTCGTCGCGTGCTCACTTATCGCTTAAAGATGTGAGATCGCCAGATTACATTGTCGCTGTAGGGCCCACTTTCACTCCGTCATTTTCACATAGATGTTTTGACGCCTCGATGATCCTATCTTTATTGCTTGTGTAACACGGATTACCTAGTTCTACATATTTTTTTTTACCTACGTTCCTGTTTGGTCTCTCTTTTTTCGTACAAAATTACGCAGTTTAACTCGTAACTTTATCATTAAAATTTATTATGAGATCATAATTATACATTATTTAAATTTGCATGTATAACTGTGACCTGTAACAGTCCGTTTCAAAATTTTAAGGTATTTACAGCTCTTAGTGATATATTTTTTATTTAATACTAAAGAAATAAAAATCTGTTATAACCAGTCCACTTTGATCTATTTTTAAGCTCATGCTTTTTATTTCATTGTCGATCACTGCATAAAGTTAATTTTCTATTTCAATTTCACCAAAAGTTATTGCTATTTTGTATTATACAACAATATAAATGTCACAACTTGTAGCTCATTTCAAATTCATTGATGTCGGCGAGCGTGAAATTCACCTCAAACAGAATACTGTCTGACAAAGCATGTAACATTCATATCTAAACAAGAAGTGGACAACTAGACATACGAGTTCATGTTGAGTCGACTGCACATTTGTATTTGGAATTTGACTTTCATTTGATGACCGGCATCAAGTTTTTATTTACGTTGTTTGCGCATTTTGCAGCGTTCACGTTATAAGTGTGAGTTATTTTGCAGTTATATAATAATAAGCGTGTGACTTGAATTTGTTTCTTCGTTTTTCTTTCCAATGTAATTATGTGTTACTTCCACTCGTGTAATGAAGTTAATACCTAAATAGGTACTTAATGTATAAAGGGAAGGCAGAGACAATTTAATAGGTTGCAATAAAAATGTCATTCATCAGTGCATTAAAAGTTTACTAATTTAATATTAGAATACCCAAAACTGTTGGCCCCTCTACTAGTGTTGTAATGCAAGCGTGTACTGTCTGTTGTATATAAGTATACAAACGAAAGAGTATCTTTACTTCTAACACGACACTAGCTTGCTCAGGCTAAGTATACTTGTGTAACTACCTTTATTCAGGAACAGAAACACGGAACGCGGTGCCGTGGGTCGAATCACTACCAGTAATCTTTTATTAAACGACAGAAGCGACTTAAACTAACCCACGTGCGCCCGAGCATCTGATAGCCATTATATTTGCATATATTGACAGTTTAGATCAGTTCACAAATGTCAGTGTACATACTACGTGTACATACATCACACTGATTTGTTATTCCTATTTATAGGAGGTAAAGGTGCTAAACAGATTTTATTTAACCATATATTTATTTTAAAACATACATTTTTCATACTGAGTTAAGGTGTAGTACAATAATACAAAATTATTATATCTAGTTTTAAAAGTAAGTTAATAATATTTGAATAAATTATATACCGCTATCTACCCAAAGGAGGTATGGCTTTATACTTCGGTTCTAGTAAGACCCCGATTTGGAATTTTAGTTATTAATAGTTTTCTAAGTGCAGAATTATTGAAAGTCGTAAGTTCATTACGATTTACTCGTGGTTTTGATGGTTTGACGTATTTTGTCATAATGGTACAGCATAGTCAATTTGTCTTTAGCAACTGAACTTTTGGTCTGATCTTTGAATTTCTTATCTGCTTACATTTTAAATGACGTCAGAGCCAGATTATGCCAAAATTCACAAACATACTGGCCAAAAATAGCTTTAGAATAATTATTTGTTCCTGCAACAATATGCTAAAATTAATAAGAAATGCATACTATCTGGAGCAATCCGATACTGAGTACAATTACACTATCTTAACTTTTTAACTAAAAGCGGAACGTCCAGTATATATTTAGTTAATCGGCGTTAGGCGTCACGAAAGCGTTTAACGTGCAAGTTTAAAATCTTAATTGAGTTCTTACGAGTTGTTAGAATTGGAATTGCTTGTGGCCATTTTTGTAAATTAGATCTAGCACGCGACTGCGATTTAAGTAAGTGAAGTGGATTTAAATTGTTAAAGGTCGATTAATGAAAGCGAGTGTTTGTGTTTTAGTTTATATTTAAGTTAGTGAAAGTTTCTTGTATCTTTGATTAAGCTAAATCAAGAGGTGTCACGAAGGTATTGGCACAAGCATTAGGGATGTGAGAAGCAATACAGTATGACATGGTCAAAAGTCTGAAGTTCTATTTGTACTTCGGACTGAACAAGAATTATAATTTTGACTAATGAAACTGATAAACGTGGTAGAGAGATTAGGTAAGAAGATGATGACATTTTCGAAAAATATATTTCTTAATTTTCGTCAAGTTTACAGTCAGTCATGAGTATAACGTATTAATAGGGGAGGTCAAGGTCAAGGACAGTAGTCGGTTCAAGTTTGAATACCCAGTTCACCATTAGCTTCGCTGGGTTGAAGCTTGTGGGGATTTTACAGAAAAGAAAAAAAAAACAAAAGAGCACAGGAAACTATAATGTCTTTTTTGCTTTTGAAATTATTCATGTTTAATTTTGAAACAGCTATTTTAACTGCTATGTGTTTTTACATAGGATATTATTACCATACCCATAGAATTTACCACAGCCTTTATGTGCATCTTAACGTCGTAACATTTTCATAGCTTTGCAACATCATACAATTAAAAAGTGATATTCAATTTGTAAAATCATAACCGCGCGGTCGTTTGCGTAACGTCTGAAACAAATTCATTGACACTGACCAACGTGATCTCTTACAAAAGCCTACCTCAATGCCGTCCTACTTTCCAAACGTATCTACAGATACAATTATGTGGACAATATAGCAAACAAACAATTATATCACATAGCAAGCCATGTTACCACAGCTTTTAGTGAATCTAAAAGCTTCTTTAAGACTACTTATTAAAGTTGCAAATAGACTACATTTTGTTTAGTAGGTAGCGAAACAGTTGTTGCTATCGACGAAGACAATAGAATCGAGGACATTAAAGTGTGCGCAAAATGTTTCTGGAATGGCTCATGCCCCGGTCAAGAAACATTCTAATTTGGATCTTATAATTACCACCACAAGGTCTAAGGTTAAACGTAGACTTCAAGAATCAGGATATAGGAGCAGTCGGCGCCATGTAATTTTAGCAGTTTGTGTTATGAGGACAATTACGAAATTTAAATTTGTGGGCGTTGGATCTGAGATCTAGATCTACGGGTATAACAATTCAGTTAAATGTTAGTGGACTGTGGTAAATTTGGCTGGCTTTATAAAATTACTAGTCTGTTGTTACCAGACTGTACTTAATTTGGTTTCGTAACAAACATTTTGTAGAGCATATTAATTTTAATGACTTACAATGAATTATTAGATAACGGTCTTTAGGTTCTTGACAAAACAGTTGTCATGCTTATATGTCAACTGTTCCAGGTGTTGCAGATTTGATATAAAATAATAATGTACCTGCTTAAAACTTAAATTGTTTATTTAATGGTAACTTGTTACCGTCTGTAATCTTGGCTACCGTGTGAACAGGCTTAAGAATAGACTCGATTATATAAGGAAGATGGGTAATAATAGCTTCTACGTACTACTCACAGACAGTGGCGGCCTTAGGGGATGGCGAACGGGGCAATCGCCCGGGGCCTCGCCCTTATAGGGGCCTCGCGCAACAATCCAAGCAAATTTAAAAATCAGTTCGCGTGATCGTGATGCCGGTAGAAAATTTGAGTCAGGGAGTTCAAAAAGGAAACGAGCTATCAAAAGAAAGCAGGCACCTAAAACAAGTAAAGTATAAGACGATTAATGACCACTATATCGGAAAAAGTATTAAAAATGAGCTCATACAAATAATGGCAAGTCACGTGAAGACTCAAATTGTTGAAAAAATAGTAAATAATAAATATTACTCGATTATTCTTGATTGTACTCGCGACGTTTCTCGTGTTGACTTTTGTAAATCTTTCAATGTAAAATATTTTAAAACTCAAATTTGATTTATTTGTATAATTTTAGCATTTCTCCTTATACATGAAAAATACCTAAACCAAACAACCAGACCTACTTTCGCGTCACATACTTTTTATGAAGGACAAAGGGCCTCGCAAAGACCTGCCGCCCGGAGCCTCGTAATGGGTAAGGCCGCCTCTGCTCACAGATATTGCATTACTGTTATGTCCAAGTCGGCTGTTATCGCAGTAGTTATATCATTATCACTTTGTACTTTTGATGTTAAAAGACATTCCTGATTTAAGTTATGTACCGAATAACCTGCTAGACTTATTATACATATTATCTTCATACTTCGTACTAGTGATGTACAGTCGACGAATGAGATACGGTTGCACCTTTACATACAACTGTTCATGAAAAAATGCGACTGAATCTCCTTTGTCCACTGTACAGTAGGTTTCTTTAAAACGTTTTCTGCATTATTTGTCTGTAGTAGAAGGTAATGTTTTAGTCTACTATAAAACTACGTTTATTACTATGTTTTAGACTATCGGATGTAGGCTATCGGCGTCCGACACCGATATCGGATATCGGGTATCGGACGAATGTGAAAACGCTCATAGGTTCAAAACTTCACAAAAGAATTGTGAAACGGTAAACTAACACTCTTATACACCTACATCATTGTTAAAAACCAGTTTATTTTATGGATATTGTTGAGGTTTGCGAAAAATATGTTTTGTGTTTCTACCGTTATATACAAATGTTTTCCGACGAAGTTGTCCTGTTGTATACTTTGATCTGTAAATTGTAGCTGTATTTCTGACATTTTGGGAATTAATGTCATCCGTAGTTCTTGGTCAGATGGTATTGTACTTGAGAGGAGGTAGGAGACGACGGTATTTCCGTCCGATTGAGCAGTCCGACTGGTGAAGTACCTCTCGTCTTAGAGAATACCGCGGCCATAATAACCTCGTGTTGTGTTCCCAGCGGTGAGTAGGGTGGGTACCCAGAGCTCACTGGAGAGTTTTTGTGCTGTCAATGGGAACTCCAAAGGCTATTCGTGTTTTGTCTTCTACACCAACGGCACAGAAACTCTGTGTGTTTACAGGGTCGGCAGGACGAGTGTGACTACTCTGGTGTTGCACACGTCCATAGGCCACGGTAACCACTTTTCATCAGGTGGACCGTAGGCTTGTCTGCCACCTCAGTAGTTTAAAAAAATACTTTGTCGCGAATTGCAACGTACTGGAGAGTCTGCCTGGACAAATCACCTTTTTTCGTAAGGAAATCACGTCGAATGCCGGTTATGTCGAAATCGAACCGACTGAAACCGAAATCCTGGGTGGGAACTTTCGAAGGCATCTCTTGCACCTCGTTTGACCCAGGGCCTTCTATTGTATCGAGATGAGGGTTAGTTCTTATCTAATATAATCTTTAAAAGATCATTATGAAAACTATATTTGGTTTTCACGTTTTCTATAGAACGAAATCAACCAAGTAGTTTACCTATTAAGTACAAAGTACCTAAGGCTAAACATGACCTACTCGAAACTGTAATTTTACAAAAAGCAAGGTTCTCCAACGATCTATTGTGCACTGACATACTGGTTCCTTGCAAAGAACATATCGATAAGAACACAATAAACAATAACGTTCGGGTATTACGCCACGGTTATGCGGCTGACGATTGTAAGATTGTGGACTTGCGACTAAAGTCCGTACTTGCGACTTTTTTTGAATCTCGAACATACCTTTATGGGAATATAACGGTACGTTAACATATTGTTATCGTAGATATAAATATTGCAATGGACATTATAAAGTTACTGGCATATATCTTGACTTCAAGTCGCGAGAGAAATGCAACCCTGGCACGCGGATTGGTTTGATATATTGTGTGGTGGTTTTGAGGTCCTTCGCCGTGCTATCCTCAAAAGACACCCAATAAATGCGTGCTGCAGAATATATTTTGACACATGATTGGGGTCATGTGAATATTATTAATACCCATATTGTAGTGTCCATACGTCTTTAGGTTTTGGAAAGATCAAAGGCAATTGTCTCACAGTTTTAACTAGTATGGCTGTCAAAGATCGACATATCAAACTTAGCTGTAATACAAAAATCAGTACATTTTTGTTCGTATCGTTGTGATTGAACCAATATAATATATATTATCTTATCTTATCTTTATTCTGGTAGCTACTTGAAAATGGCATAAATATTTGTTGAATATTTAGAATACCTTTGGTCTCCTTTCCAATCGCATAGGATTATAATGCTAAACCGCGGTAGCCTAGTGGTATGGGTAATGGACTGCTGAGACGAGGTCTCGGGTTCGATCCCAGGTTTTCCATGGCACAAACCAATGACTTTTCGATGCTTTTCGAAGTTATGTGTGTATTTATCGCAGGTTTATAAGTGCCCAGTTAATGGCAATAGGCTCGCCACCTATTACATTGGGACCTAAACATAAACCGGTTATGTTTATGTTTAGGTTACTCACGCCTTTATCCCCGAAGGGGTAGGCAGAGGTCTGCCTACCCCTTCGGGGATAAAGGCGTGAGTTTATGTATGTATGTATTGTAATGCTTATTATTATATTTCGGCCCATAAAACAATTTGTCACGACAAATCGTAGCGTAAGAAATTTAATATGACAGTGTAGTGCAAATTATGATAGCAATCGTCGCGTGGGCAGATCTATGTGACTGCTTTATCGACGAGGCGTACATAACTGGGGCAAAGTGCCAGTGGAGGTCGAATAACTTGATGCAATATGAATTTAAAAATCTATTTGTTTTTATACAGTTTCATTGCTGAATTTAAAAATTCCACTGATATTTTCTTTCTGGCTATTACTTTCTATTTCATTATATATTTCATAGTCATCTAAAACATCTTTTCATTTCAATGAATCTATCAATCAATTAAACCACCATAGTCCACTGTTGGAAATAGGCCACTCCCAATATACACCGATTCGTCTGATCCTCCGCTTTCTGCGTCCAGTCTGTCCCACCCACCTGATTCAGGTCTGATGACCTGAGACCAGGACTTTTCATATTTTTATTCACATCGAGTCATTTGGTACTTTACCTGGAACATTTTCCGGTAATTTTGAAATTGAGTGTTTTGTAGATTTTGACACGCACTTTCTGAATTTCAACATTGCCGTATCTGTATCTTTGCTATTATAGTTCAGGATACCATTAGCGTATGGTGGTATATGGCGGAACAATGCATAACCAATCCTAACTAGTATTTTATACGCGAAAGTGAGTTTATTTGCTTGTTACGCTTTCACAACGTACTCAACCCATCATCATGAAATTTAGCATACACGTAGTCAAGAGTACTTTTAGATTATTTTCAACATAGAAAGAAGTAACGTTCTTTGGAGATTGAAAATACTTTAATAACAGGAAAATTTTGTATTAAATTGAATGAATACGACGAATGAATATGCATGAAAATGTAGACAGCGGGAAATAATAG
This sequence comes from Eilema caniola, assembly GCA_949126895.1. Classification (NCBI taxonomy): domain Eukaryota; kingdom Metazoa; phylum Arthropoda; class Insecta; order Lepidoptera; family Erebidae; genus Eilema; species Eilema caniola. The sequence goes on along the minus strand of OX421463.1, from coordinate 7,531,098 downwards.
CAAATAGAATCTGTTCAAAATAGATCTATTTCATTTACCTATGGGGAAGTTTTGTATGTCTACTGTGCCCCCAGCACGAAAAACTATCATATGGTAAACGTATTGTGAGATCGGACCATTGCAATTGGTCGGCTTCACACACAATCGCAGTAGCCAGCCGACCAGTCGCAATGCTCCGCTCTCCTAATACGTTCACCATACGATTACGATAGTTTTTCGTACTAGTTACTGTTCGTCAACTGAAAAATATTGAATTAATCCTAGTATTTGATTTTATTTATCACCACTTGCCTGCAATAGCGCTGTTGAGCAGTTGACATCATATCAATGTCACGCCTCATTACGCCTATTTATCAGTAAAAGGTTAGGTAAAGGTGTGTTAATATATTTCGCCAACATGTTTTTTAGTCCTTATTAGCAAGTTTATTACCGTCATCGAACATTTCTTCATAGGCTGTAAGTTTACTGTCAAATAAAGAACATATCTAAAACTGCAGTCATATTTCGCCAGAAAGATTTTTAATCTCATTTAACATGGAAGCGTACTTATAAGTGTCAACATTTTTTTTACAAACTGTACTTTCTGAGATTTATTGATCTCACATCATTGTTAGATCAATTCTCCAAACTGTACCCCGACAACGGAGCAATGTGATTGGCCGCCTGCCTGCTGAGAACCAATCGCAGTGCTCTATTCTTTCAGTACGTTTACGTTACGAATTCGAATGATATTCGTGCGCGGGGCACTGATCCATTAATAGTGTCGCATGCACAGGCACACGTCATATTCGTACACAGTCTTTCCAACGTAAACATCAGTTCTACAAGCAGAAGTGATTTGAGGAAGAAAAAAATGAACAAGGACATTTTTCTCCGAGATATGTTTTTCTAAATAAGAAATGCATTGCATGCCGAGTAATTGTCACTGTGTATTGAATAAATACATAACATTAATGACGATAAGAGAAGGGCGCGTGCCGATGTGATCGGCGTGCGCGCAGCCAGCGCCGTAATGATACGGAAGTCTTTCGCGCCGTAGATCATCGCATTTGTGTTAGTGTAGTACGTGCACTATTGGAAATTGAAGAATTTAGTGTAAAATGCTTGGAAATAATTTTTTTCAAAGGTTCAGGTAAAAGGTTTAGGTCTATATATTTGGAAAATTTGTAACTTGAAAATTTTAAACCCAGTTAATTCCAATTACTTCGTCCCGAAGATGCTCATGAAACATTTATTTTAAAAATCAAAGGAAAAGAAACAGATACTGAAATTCATGGTGCCCTCATTTAATTACCTTCAATAATAATTGTATAAGTAATGAGGTATAAATTCGAGGATCGAGAGGTTAATATAATCAACTTGCAATTATAAAACTGTATAATATAATTGCTAAATACATATTATGTTTTATAACGGAAAACAGACATAAAAACCGATAAATACAACCATAAAAATACAGAAAGTAGGTGAAACCTACAACTAAGCTTACGTTCTAAGTTATCGCCTTCTTGCTAACTGCAATAAATTTTCTCCCTACTAAATACATAAACATTTAACTCAAACCGTACATTTCTCTAGGATTTATTTAAACCGAGATTTGCGCCTCGTTTTTACACGGGGTACAAGAAGGAAGTGTCGCCGGCGAGGCTACTATCAGATCCACACACACGAAAATCACCGTTTTAATGAAACCGAGCCGAGCTAACATTTAATTAGTTCAGATCGAATGTACCTCGGAGCTACAGCGAACAATAAAGATCGAACATTCCCTCTAATAATTAGGACTCGGAAACCAGATAGTGGAGCTGCTTCTAATTTTATGTGAATTAATTGGAGTTATCTTATAGGAAATGGACTGGCTTCTGGGACCCAAGAATGTGAATGGTATCTTGTTTATTATTTAGTTATATTTAGGAAATAGGTTATTAAGGGTTCAATTTCTACAATCACCTCTCTATTGTATAGTTATCGTCATAATATCTTTACGTCCATACGTTACGTCACAAAATGTAGGTTCTTACTCTAAATGCACGGTACGCATTTATTGGGCCCTAGCGCTATTCTTAAAATACTTTAAGAATAGCGCTGGGGTGCCACGGCGGCGGAGGAGCTCAAATCCATCAACAATAGGTTATATCAAATCAATCCGCACGCATCAAGGCTTCGTTTCTCTTGGGGTTTTGGGTGAAAATATATACCGGAAACTATTTTTATTTAATCTTTCAGAAAATTTACAGCTAGAATACAGAGTAGTTAGTAAAATTGTAAATTGTGAAATATAATGGCCAATTACAAGTTTTCGCATGTAGTAATTATGATATATATACAGGACGGCAGACAGCAATACAATAAGTATATTATGTTTTTCACTAGAAAGTATAATATTTTTTGTAAGATGTGAAAAAATAGAAGAAAAAAAAAGCAGGCTAGTTCGAGAACTTCATTACACTTTTTTAAAGAATGTCTTACTTACCCTTGAATACTGTCTACATGCATTGATCTAAAACAATGACTATAATGGTACTCATAGAAAGTATTTTTACATATTGTTCATCGAAACCCAATAACATTTTGCAACACAACATAAATGTTGCGAATTATACAAGTTAAACACATTACCATCATCAATTTAGCCAAAACCATATCCGAAAAAGGCAATAGCTCGATTTCAAACGGGTGTTACTGTCATAGACTTCAAGGTAATTGCGTACATCTTGTACGAAGTTGTATATTTTTATTGAATTGCTCGTATATCTTGAATTAACTGGTGACCGGTGGAACACGTTATTGCCAAAAGTGTTACTTGGAGATGTTGATAAACATATATAACACATATAATATAAATAAGAAATAAAATTAAAAAATTGAGTACAGAACTTTTCAAAAGATAGATTTAGTGCCAATAAGACGTAATATAGGTGTTAATACTTTTGATCGATGGTCCTTGGGGGACCTTGGTTTATATATTGAATAGACGCTTGTAAGTTTATACAGTGCATCAATCTAAAAAAAATACCGAGGAAAAGTATCTAGTGTCTTTAAAAAATTCATTTTGGTGTTTTATAATTTTCATTAATTGGTTTGCATTCACGGCAATCGGGGAGTGACTATTAGTTTACGATGGTAATAAAATGTCAAATGACAGTCCGAGTAAAAACAGTGACTCCCTCTCTTTGTGAGAGTAATAAATGTACAATTTATTATGCTTTTCATTCATAAAAAATTAGAAGATTCTGAATGTTAACAAATGGATTCAAAGTCCTACTGAACTTTAAATCTAATAAGCTTTTGTTAAAGCTTGCCTGCTGGCGTTCTCGTAACCTCAATATGCGTTGGTCATACGATTAAGCAATAGATTGCCATAATCGTAACGTTATCGACGTTTACACACACGACGTTGCCAAATGTTTTAAATAGCTGTAAGGGATAGACCACGATAATCTCGGTTCCATTATAGCTCTTTATTATTTATGTTGGTAAGTATCAGGTCAGACAGGTCAGTACTAAGTAAGAGCTTGTCAATATTTCAACTGTTACTGTTACAATTGATAATGTAATTAAAGTAGTACTATTAATCAGAACTATCACCAACATATGTAGAGATATGTCTTGCGAGACCTATGTCTCAACCAATCTCACCTCCGGTAATCTACGACCCACAGACAGTGTGCGTTTCAGTCGGTTCGAGTCCGACATAACCACTCCTGACGGCTCCGGTTCCCCACCAGAGCTGTAGGGGAGCTCCATGGGAGTGTGCCCTCGTTAAAAATGCTATCAGCAGCAAAGTCATACGTAAGACTAGCCGTTGCCCGTGGCTCCACCCGCGTGGATGTCGATTATCGCTTAGTGTTGTGTCAACATAATAGCTTTATGCATGCAAAGTCACAGCCCGATCGGTTTAAAATTGACAAAGTTTCATACAAACTGTCATCCCCTTGGGGGCAGAAGCCCGATCTGTCCATTGGTTTGGGCTGTGCGTTGATAGATCACTATGTCAGTCAGTCAGTCACCTTTGAGTTATGTTTATTTAGATTAGATGACGTTAATTACATTTATCAACATAGGTAACGTTAACAAATGTTATTTGACCTTCTTATTCAACACTTAAACATCTTAAAAGAATGCCAAACTTTCACTATCACACGTGTTAGCACAAATAATGATCTTGATAACAAAAATATTCTCTATTAAAACAGGTGAAACTACCGTTACGAACGTTGCCGTAACCTTGCCTGATCCACGCTTCGCTGGCTCAGTGTCTTTTGTTAGCGCTTACTTTGGCGTCTATATATAATTCACACCATTCATTGGCACCAAAAAATCCACGTTATTGGCCGCTTAATTATTCCTTGGTGCATACCGCAGTGGTTTAGGTGCAAAAATAAGAATATATTATAACGTTATTTTAACATATTATACTACTACTACTACTATGTTATGTATGCAAGCAATGTTACTGACATAGATAGTCATATTCATGTTTGTGAGTTTATGCATTTAATATCTACCTAACTTTGATATTATTAACAATAAAATCTAAATGTTCCTCTTTTTAAATATCTAGATTTAATTGGAGTCAATAATTTAAGAAGCAAATACTATGGTAGTTGCCCAAAATGATCCACTAGTAATAAAATCGTCATGAATCAAACTCAAAGTAACTATGTAACTGCATTTGCTGATAATGAGTTTAATGGATTTATAGTTTTAATTCATTTTGATTTATGTCACTACTTTTTTAATCTTATTTTAATCAAATCAAAACAGTAGGGACATCAGGAATTCGTTCGGTAGGTAGTATGTAAGTATCTAAAGTTAAAATTAGTTATTGATTTATAGGTACATGTTTAGTGTTTTCATTATTTCAACTATTCTATTTTATGTGAGAAATTAAGATTTCAAACAAACACTGTACCTAATCAATGCAAGGCAATCAATTAATTATAGTCGTTCATTATCACGAATAAGGTCACTCACAGACAAGCAATGAAAACGTTTGACAGAAACTAAGGTGCAAGTATACAAGTAAAATAATAAGATAACAGTCTCGTTCTTACTGACAAGTAAAACTTATCACGAAAACGTGACTGCAACAGGTTTTATTTTAACTGAACCAGAAATAATTGAACAACAGTATTGAGAAACTATTTGTTGTAATGATAATGGCTAACAATTAAACATATTAATGAGCTTATCCTATTGACACAAACATAAATAAATGTATATAAGTATTTGCGGAACTAAATGAGACTGTCATTGTCTAATAAATCAGGGGAAGTTAAAAATAAAGTTCGTTCTATGTACGAGTTTTAAACAATTTAGCCTGGATATCCGACAGCCTATGACAAATTGCACGCTTGACGGCAAAAGATTATACAGGGCTATATGGCTCAAACAGACATAACTGTGTAATATGGATTCCAGTATGCGGATAAACATACTTAGAATTTTTTGTAAAAATATCTAAATATATTTTACATTACACCAATGCATATAGATAAATTATACATGAATATATTTGCATCGAGCTAAAATCGAACTCGCGACCTTTGATGAAGCAGTCAAACGCTCTACTATCTGTGGTTCTACGTCAAATAGGTTGTATGTTGTTAAGTATACTAAACTATGGAATATTGATTATCTGATTAAGAATAATAGTCTTCTTCATCCTAGCGTTAATCTCAGTCGCATCCAAAGTTATCAGTTTGAAGTTTAGGGACCGCTTTACCTGTGTAACTGCGGATTTGGCTGAACTTCGATATTTTCCGTGAAGCGACTACCACCTGACCTCCATAACCGAAAGGCAATTTCAAAGCATTGCAGTAAGACCAGTTGTTGGATTTTCGAGGGCCGTTTTGATTTCCGTAACGACTGTCATAGATGTTCGTATGGCAACCGGGACTGACGGCTTAACATGCTCTCCAAGGCACGATCAGACCAATACAAATACCCATATTCATGCATACAAATATTTGCACTGAGCGGGGATCGAACCGGCGCCTTCTTCGTATAGCAGCCGCGTTCGCTACCGCTTCGCCACGGAGGCTGTCATGATGTATAATAGTAGTATTATATTGATACTGGTATTTAGAACTATAACAGCCACGTGCTACAACAAGCTTATCAGAATTGGTGTACATTAATACAGATATTTCGCAATTTAAGTCTTAGAATCGTTGCAAGTTGATTCATAATTAAATCTAGGTGTGTTTACATTCTAGATTGAGAAACAGATATTGCCTTACTTTAGATATGAATTACGGAATCATTAAAGGAAACTATTATAATTGATACTATTTGGTTATATTATGATTGGTAAATTGAAAGCAATTTTAGGATATTTACAGAGGGAATAATTCATCTTATAACAAATTATGAATTAAAAAACCGAGAAAATAATTTTGGTGGTCAATTGCACAATATCTCAAGGTTTGGGCAATTTTAGTTTATACACCAAAATTGTGGTTGAGTAGTTGTTCACATGCAATGTCTATTTGGAAATTACTTTAATTTATATAACGAGTTAATCAATTTGGAAACGTCGGTGGCTTAGTGGTTAAAGTGTTGGACCAGCGATCCAGAGGTCCCAGGTTCTTTCGAATCCTGGGTATTATATTACTGACATGAAAGCACCACTAAAAAAGAAATCAGCTCAGCTGGTAAGTTAATAGGAATGCTATTTCGTAACCTAAATTATTAGCACTCCTAGTACTTTTTAGGGTACCGTACCTCAAAAGGAAAAAGAAACCCTTATAGGATCACTTTGGATACTCGAATACGTGAATGCATCAAGTTGAAATTCATCAATATTCAAGTCTGTAACATTTAAAAGCTCTGAAAAAATCAAAGTCAATACTCTTAAAAGATACGGTCGTTTATATAGAATACATTCGTCTCTCAATACAGTTCCGTACGGAACTTTCAGCGCGTGAGCCCGAATAATACTTGACCGGTTTTTAATTAACTATTCAAATAATAATAATAAATTACCTCATGCCATCAAATCCATCATCTGAGCCGTTGATAGTGAGTACAGGCGCTCGCGCATAGGCTTTAGCGACTCGTCGATTTCTTTCGAATACTATCACCTTTGCCCAGATCTCGTCGTCGATCTGTGTCCATTTGTCCAACACTTCCTGTATGTGTTCCTGTTGATAAAAAAAGACAGATTTAGTCTAAGACAGTAAAGTATAAACGTATTTTCGCTAGATGTTTTTCATGGTGCTATTCAATTTTATGGGGTATTTAAAGTGCCCAGTTAATGGCAATAGGCTCGCCACCTATTACATTGGGACTAAAACTTAAACCGGCGAAATGTGGGTGCTAGCACCTCTGCCTACCCCTTCGGGGATAAAGGCGTGAGTTTATGTTATGTGTTTTAACCAACTGTTAGTAACTAACTAATATTTGAAATGATACATTTGCCCCCCCCCCCCCCCCTAATCTTGCACAATTGTAGATCTGAATGAAGCGACTGACGGAGCGGTCAATGTCACCAATGTTTGGGCTGGCCGCATCTAGCCACGTGAATTGTTGCTACTGACACGATAAAGAAGATCACAAATAAAAAAGAGGATATAATTTCTGTTTTTGCTATATAACACAATCTATCAACCCCAAGATTTTTTTTATACCACTTTTGTGGCAAACAAGCACACGGCACCTGATAGAAAGTGGTTACCGTGGCTTATGGACGTGTGCAACACCAGGGGTGTCACACTCACGCTATCGACCCTGTTAGAACAGAGAGTTTCTGTGCCGTCAGTGTAGAAGTTAAAGCAGGATAAGCCTTAGGTCTTCCCACTACAGCACAAAAACTCTCCAGTGAGCTCCGGCTACCCTACTCACCGCCGGGAACAACAAAAAACGGGAACAATTAATTAGTCGAAGACACTAAAGAAAACTAATATTTGTCAGTTCATATTTCCACAACCTTCAATTAAGTATAGTCAGTTTCATTATACGATTTTATAAACACAGTTTTTTTTTTTTTTTTTTTTTTTTACGTGCGGGAAATCCCCACGGATACCCGCCCCTCCGGAGCCGGAGGGGAAGGTTATGTCGGACTCGAACCGACTAAACCGCACGCCGTCTGTGGGTCGTGGTGCTAGGCCGAAGGTGAGGTTGCCTTGCGGCATATCCCTCGCACCCCGGCTGACCCAGGGCCATCCCTTTTGGTCTGGCCCTCCTCGGGAGGTGGGGACCACGCCGTCCCCGACTCAACCCCGGTGTGGGGAGGCGCGCATCGTCCTACGATGCGCGCCGCCGCCGTGGCCTGCTTCTGCTAGGGTGACGGGTGGCTCCACCCGTCACCCTCAGGCCCGCGCTCATGGGGGGCGGAGGTCTGTAAGCGCCCTCCGACGCCCGAGCCGCCTTCGGGCGCGAGCAGCGATGTCAGCGAGTCTTTCTCGCTCACCGCGCCGCGCCCGCTCTGCTGTCTCCTTCGCGAGCATGACCTGCTCGCAGAAAGAGGCGCTGGCCGCCCACGCATCCGCGCAGCGGACCATCGCCACGAGCAGGGTGGAGAGCGTGAGCACTCTCACCCCCAGGGCCTGCACAAGCTCCCGCCTCGGCGTCTCAAACGCCGGACACTCGGTGAGCGTGTGCAGCCCCGAGTCCACGCTCGCGTCGCAGTGATGGCACTCGGGCGTTGGCTCAATACCCATCAGATGCAGATACCGCCCGAAGTAACCGTGCCCGGTTATCATCTGCGTCTGACGGTACGAGAGGCTCCCGTGTGGCCTCTCTAGCCACTCCCCCATGATGGGCCTTACCGCCGCAATGACGGCGTGCCCTGCGCGTGGTTGCCCAAGTCGTCGCTCCCACTCGGCCACCATGACCTGGTGGAGCCGGGATTTCTCGGCCCGAATGTCCTCGGGCTCGGGATCGAATCCCCGCTCCCGCGCCTCCTTTCGGAACTGGTATAGTGCCGAAAGGGCCCTCGCTTCCAGAATCCACGGTGGCGATCCGGCCAGGAGACTCGCCGCTTCGAAGGATATCGTGCGGTATCCCCTGATGGCCCTGGAGGCCATCGTCCTCTGCGCCGTACGGAGCAGAGGCAGGAATCTGGCCCCCAGGGTGTCCGCCCACACGGGGCACCCATATAGGGCCATGGACCGCACGACACCCGCGTAGAGTCTCCTGCAGGAGGCCCCTGGGCCCTTCAAGTTGGGCAGCAGCCGACTCAGGGCATTCGCCGTGGTGACCAACTTGGGGCGCAGGCTTCGGAGATGTTGTCCGAAGTCCCATCGACCGTCAAGCACGAGCCCCAGGTATTTCAGCTGGGGCTTGATGTCGATGGGAGTGCCTCCCACTGTAAGGCTGGCTCCCGGGCCTGGCCTGCGCCGAGGACCATGAAAGAACATGGCCTCGGACTTGTGCAGAGCCACCTCGAGACCCAGCCGCCGGATCCGCTCGAAGACTTGGCCAACCGCGGTCGTGGCCCTCAGGGTTGCCTCGCGGTGCGTAGCCCCGCTCACCGTCACCAGCGTGTCGTCCGCATAACACGTGACGGTGGCACCGTACGCGAAGTCACCGCGAAGCACCCAGTCGTAACCGATGTTCCACAGTAACGGTCCCAGGACCGATCCCTGTGGAACACCGCACGACATCTCACGCCTACCGACTCCGGTCGAACTCGGGTAGACGACGGCTCTCTCCGTCAGGTAAGCCCCGACTATGCGGCGGAGGTAGAGAGGCACACCGTGGTACACGAGTGCCTCCCTGATGCAACTCCAGGGCAAGGTGTTGAAGGCGTTGGAGATGTCCAAGGACACCGCCAACATCACCTCGCCCCGGGCAACCGCATCCTCCGCCAGAGTCCTCACACGCATGATGGCATCCACAGTGGAACGCCACCGGCGGAACCCAAACTGGGTATTCGCCAGGTCCGGCCCCACTCTAGAGAGATGCTCGACGAGGCGCTTGGCAATTACTCTTTCGAAGAGCTTGCCCACCTCGTCGAGCAGCACTATGGGCCGGTACCCGGACGGCTCGTCCGCCGGGCGTCCCTTCTTGCGGATGAGGACCAGTTTCCCCGTCCTCCACATCTTCGGAAACTGGCCCCGCTCCAAACATGCGCTGAGGAACCCTCTCAGTCGGGGTTCGAGACCGTCTTCCCCTAGAGCTAGGACCCACGCGCGGCCTGGAATGCCGTCGGGTCCCGGGGCGGTGTTTTTCTTGGCTCTCAGCCTTCGCACCGCCAGCTCTAGTTCTACCCAAGTGACCTCGGGCACGTCGTCGTCAATCACCGCACTGGGCGCCGTACTGGGTGCCGTAGGCGACCGAGGCGGCGGAGCCATCTGCGGCGGAACATGTTCCGCTCGCGCCGGGAACAGGGATTCCACCACTCCTCCGAGCAGAGCCGGTTCGAGCACCTGGGTCAGCGGAGGGGCCCGGGGGCGCAGCTTTTCTCTTACCATAAGGTAAGGCCGCCCCCATGGGTCCCGCTCCAGCGTCTCCAGGAGCTCCCGGTAACAAGCGGCCTTAGACCGCTTGATCTCCGCTCGGAGGGCATTCCGGGCCTCCCTGTATCCCTCGTGAAGCTCCGCCAGTCGGGGCTCCGAATCTGCGGTACGGCTACGCCTCCTACGGAGTCGAGCCCACCGGCGGTGCGTGATCACGCAGGCTTGACGCAGCCTCGCGATCTCCGCATTCCACCAGTAGACCCGACGCCTCGGATTATAGGCTGGAGCCCTAGGCATACCCGCATCGCAGACCCGTGTCATGGCCTCCCGGAACCAGGCCGCTTCATCGTCTATGTCGACAGGCCTGTCCGGCGCAATGGCCCAGGCCTGTACGATGGCGGCCTCCAGGAGGTCCTCCCGATTCAGTCGCCCCAACACCCAGCGCGGCTCGCGTTGGGCCGATATGACCGGCGCATCACCCGCAGGAGGGGAGACATCGAACCGAACGTATCGGTGATCCGATAGTGTCTCCACCTCCACGGCGACACGCCAGTCCCGCACGCGGAGTGACAGGGAAGCGCTCGCGAACGAAAGGTCTATGATCGACCTGCGCTCCCCCGCCACAAAGGTGCCCACATACGTGGCTTCGGCCCCGCGATTCTGGAGAACTAAGCCGAGAGAATCGGCCCAGCTCTCCAGAGCCCTGCCCCGCGCGTTCGTGCGCCGGGAACCCCAAGCCTGAGACCAGGCGTTGAAGTCCCCGAGCACAAGAACCGGACGAGGCGTACAGGCATTGACGACGTCGGTCAGCCGCTCCAGCGACCGCCGATACTGCCCGATGAGTCGGTGTGACCCCGGCGTGAGATAAACTGCCACGACCGCAATCTCTCCTACACGCGCCGCTACGATGCCATGCTCCCTTGCGATCACTACAAGGGGAGGGGCACCCGCAGCGGCGTTATGCACCAGTGCCGCCGATCCATCCAGGTCGACCACCCAGGCGGGCCCGAGGGGCCGGTGAGTGTATGGATCGGCGACAGCGGCGACGTGTATGGACCACTGTGCCATGCTCTGGAGCAGAAGGGCCTGAGCATCGGCACCGTGGCCCAGGTTCGCCTGCAGGATGCGGAGCTGGGAATCCATTACGGAACCATCTCCGCATCCCGCCCCGAACCATTGGCGGAACGCCCGCCTCGCGGCTTCGGCTCCCCGCGGGTGCAGGCCTTGCTGCCAACCCTGTGGTCGGCCGGCTTGCCCTCCGCCGCACACCTAAAACAGTGTGGCGGAGCTTCGCAACCACCGGCCCTATGACCGGGTTGGCTACAGCGGAAGCAACGGTCGCCGACCGTTACCTCCGCCGCGCACTGCACTCCCACGTGGCCGACCGACAGGCACCTAAAGCACCTAGCCGGTCGGTCCTGTAGGAGGCGTACCCGCACCCCTACAACTCCGCCCACCGCGAGGGTCCGCATGTCGGCAGCCTTTTGGGCTGCTGCAATGGGGCAGCCGACAACTACTGCCCCCTGTCCGCGACGGCCGTAGCGGATTGCTCCGACCTTGACCGCTTCAGGGGGGCAGCCCCCGGCCTCCGCCACGGTGATCCGAATTTCATCGGCCGTGATGGAGTCGTCCAGGTCCGAAATGCGCAACTCTGCGCACTTGGTGGGCCTGGACACCCGGACGTCGGCTGCATTCAGCGTCTCCCTAAGCTTAGCCGCTATGGCATCAGCCTTGGGACCGCTTGTAGCGCCAGGAACGTGGATGAGCCGGGCACCCGTCCGAGTGTGAGTCACTCGGAGGGTCCCCGCCACGTCGAGGGCCCTCATGTCAATGAGGCCCCTCGCCTGTTTTACCAGGTCCACGTACTGCACGCCCCTCTCCGTCGCCTCCGGTGTCATCGTTAAGACGACAGCGGTGGTACGGGGGACGCGCAGCCTTCCCGGCGCTCCCTTCGCAGCAGCCAGGGCCTTCTTGGCCCTTTTTGCTGCCTTTTTACGGGCGTTCCGCGATTTTTTGGCCTCACCGACCACCTCCCAGCCCCCTGCCGGTGCAGAGCTACTGGAGGCAGTCGGGGCCGAAACCGGTGCCAGGGCCGGGGCTGGGACTGGGGACGTCTTCCCCTTGCCCTTCCCCTTTCCCTTGCCCTTGGCTTGGGCACCCCTGGCTGACGCAGCGATGGTGGCCGGGGCAGCCGGCGCAGTGGGCGCGACGCGGGCCGACTCCTGCGGGGACCCCGCCGCTACCGTGCGGATGGGGCCCCGCTTGACCGCTCCGGCGTATCCCCCACTCGGCTGCGCCAAGGGTGGACGGTGAATGGAGGCCATAATGGCCTCCAGACAGCTCCGCGTCCACTCCTCGTGCCGCGCCTGTTGTGCCGCCATTGCCGCCATGCAGGCCTCCAGTGCGTTCGCGGACCCCGCCGGCACAGGCGCCTGCGCCTGCCAGGGCTGCGGCTGGGCGAGCCGCAACGTCGGCCTCGGCTGCGCCGGCAGCGGCGGCCGCGGGACCGCAAAGCGCGGCGGGAGCGGCGGCGGCGGCAAACGCGGTGGTGCCGGTGACGTCGGTGGCGCCGGCTGCACCGGAGGAGAAGGCGGCGCCCCCGGCCGCACCGGCGACCTGGACCGAGATGGTGGCGATGGCGGTTCCGGCTGCGCTCCGACCCTCCGCCTCTCTGTGCGGGCCACACGGTCTTGGAGCGCCGCCAACTCAGCCGCCATCTTGGCCATCTCCCCGCGGTATTCCGCCGCCTGCCGCTCGGTTTCCCCGAGCAAGGCCTCCTGACGCCTGCCGAGGTCAGCCCGCTCCTGCTGCGCGCGGCCTAGCTCCGCCCTGAGCAGATTGTAATGCTCCACTAGGCGGAGCGTCGACCGCATGAGCCGGTCCTCCTCCGGCGTCATAGCCCCAGTTCGGGCCTCAGCAAGGCCTTTAAGGGCCTCCACCACCTGGTTAGAGGTGGTGTCGCCGGCACAAGGCAAGGGCGCCGCCGAGGAGGAGGAACTCGGCGGCGCCATGACACCCTTCGGGACTGGGGCTGGGGCACGCTTTTGAGGGGCAGCCCTCTTGCCACCCCGCGTCTTTCGGCGACCGAGCGCCGCAAACTTGGGCGGGGGAGAAAGGTATTCTCCCTCCTGTCCGCTGCTGGACGTGGACCCGTCGGTCATGCTGACCTCCGGGTCCGGCTCATAAGGCCGAAGGGGAGGAACCTGGTCCCTCTTTCCGGCTGAGCTCCGGGTTGCTACGCCCGGACTGCTAGCCCTGCTCTGGGCGGCGGTGTCAGGGTGGTCCGACACCGCTTGGGACGCGACCTCCGCGTCTTGGTGCTGCGCGACCTCCGCGCAGACTATTTCGCTTGGTAAGGGGTTTTTTTGGGTTTTGTTATCAAGATTCTCCATAAGTTCCCACGAGTAGAACCGCTCTAATCACACTTCCTGGGTGACGGCCATTCCAGGAAGCGGGGTACATACTGTGGAGGTCCCCAGGTATCCACAGGTTTTAAGCGACTTCGCTGTCGGGTTTTCAGACTTTTCCTTGTCGCGGGCCGGCCAATTAAGGCAAGCCCCACGGCCCCCAGGATATCGGCGTTCCCGAGTGTGGCTAGCACTCAGGTCGTTGTCGATATCTCGGAGGTTAGGCGATGCGGGGGAGTAGCCAACTCTCCCAACGCCGACGGCGGCACGAATGCCCGTCAGCCCCTGCGCGAGCAGTAGGCCAACCCGTCCCCGGATCAAACGATCCCATCGCCTCTCCCGTGTCTCCTCTGCTAAAGCAGAGGGGTACCGGGAGCGACGGCTAGCCCTAAAAAGGGCTGTTGAGGTGGGAGGAACCCTACGGATCCCTCCCCGCGGGCCTTGCAGGCCCGCCATACCACGACCCCCTCGTGCAATGGGGTCAGCTAGCCCTTAAAAGGGCTGTTGGAATGGAAGGGTGTCCTACGGACCCCTTCCCGCGGGCCTTGAAGGCCCGCCATCCCACGACCTCCTCGTGAGGTCAGCCGTCGGGTTATTTGTCAACGGCCAACAGAACTCCCAAGGTAGGAGTCTGTTAGCCGTTGTCCAGGGTGCACCAGCCCCCCCGCTTCCGCTCCCCAGGACCGCGGTCCAAAGGGGGAAGAAACGGAGAAGCCGACGTGGAGGTTACCCGACCAGCACCCCTTATAAACACAGTGTCATTATTATTACACACTAGTCAACAGTTTCATTAAAACATTTGGCAAAAGCGTTTTCATTCAGTATTCTTTCAAAACATAGCTGTTTAGGAACGACCTTGTTTATGTTACTTTTGTAAGTTGTTATTACTGAAGTTTAGATATTAATCCTAATGTTGCAACGTTGTCGCAACTAGATGACATCGGCGCCCGCGCAACAGTTCCGCTCTACTAACTGACTCGGTTTTCCTTCCAGTGTGGTTTACATGTGTTCGTATAAGGTGACTCGTGTCTCGTGCTATTATAAATAACTTATTTTTATCAATGTCACAATTAGGTACCTACAGTTAGCGTCGGATCGATGTTGATTGTTGAGTAGCAAAACTTAAACGATGGGTTTTAGGCACAAAATATCAAATTAAATTTAAAAATACACGAAATTACAGGTCTTCTATGGACAACTGTATTATAATATAACTTTTTCTATTACGACACCTTTTTTTTTTCCACAACATTTCACACAACGCTATCTAGATCCATGGTAAGCATAGCTTAACTAGCTTGTGTTATGGAATCTAGAATGCGGATATACATACTTAGATACTTTTTGTTGTAAATACATACATATTATACATAGAAACACCTTCAGCGGGACGCAAGGTGTCAATGCATTTTTCTCTACATAATCTGTGGATGCGATGTTTAACTCCCAAGTTGATAGCTTCGGATGCGACTGGGATTAACGCTCTGGATTAAGAATTCCCCCTTTGCTGTTGAATGATTGTTCTGATATTTGGTACACACCTTTAGTTCGGACGATAAGCAGGCAAATAGTAGTTTATGACACTGTTACATACATAAAACTGTTACATACATAATAAGGGGTCTTAAAATACAAGTGTGAGTTAAAAAATGAGCCGTTTGCGAATTTTTTTTATAGTAGGTATCTCACAAATGATTTAAGACCAAATTATGTTCAGTTTCATACACTACTTTATCTAATCATATAACCAGTTCAACTGTGGATTTGGATGAACGTCGACATTATCCGTGAAGCGACTGCCATCTGACCTCCACAACCCAAAAGCAAGACTTTTGGACTTTTGAGGGCTCCAACTACCCGTAACGACTGCCATAGATGTTTTTATGGCAACCGGGACCCACGGCTTAACATGCTCTCCGAGGCACGACCAGACCAGTGCAAATACCCATATTCATGCATACAAATATTTGCATTGAGCGGGGATCGAACCCGCGCCTCCTGCGTAGCGGCCGCGTTCACTGTCAACAGCAAGGGTTGAGTACCAAGGTATTAAGATTATTTTGAGTACTTTGCTAGTCAAGATCGATTTCATGCTGACTGTACATTAACTGCATGTTTAGTAAAATTGATAATTATTTTAGGTTCACTCAACTTTTAACCATATTCCCAGTTATAAAACATTAAAAGTAAAACTAATAAGCAAGAATTATTAATGACGGACGTGTGTAAATATTTGCAATTATATGCCCAGTTAAAAAAATTAGTACAAAGGCCACGGTGACGCAATAAAATAAATCAATTATATTTAACCGATGATTTATTGTAAAGTTTATGTATCATTGGTATTGTTGAAACAAGGAAGCAACAATAGTACTCTTAAAAGTACCTCTTAAAAAATATTGATTTCCTACCTTGTGCCTTGTAAGATTGAGGTTCATATTTGTATGAAATGTTATATCCTTTCATAAAATAGTTTGCGTAAAAGTGACTATCTTCGTTTTATCAAACAATACTGCACATAAAGTATTAACATACGAATTATTACAAACTTCGAAATTATTGTAATAGAAGATTTTTACACTCTGTAGGAAATAATATGCTGATATTGTATGAAACCAATTAGCTGTTAAATAAAATGTGAGAATAAAAACACTTTATTCTCAAGTTGCGTCACATAAATAAATGCATGCGGTAATGTAGAGAATATAACTATAAACAACCGAGAAGCTGTTACAGGCAACCAGTACTAATTTAATATATTTTTATGATACAATTAATAAGCAATCAAATATCAATTTATGAGCACACTGTAATTTACGAGAGTAGATAATAACTACAAAGGCATATTTGAAATTCCGTATTTTTTTGCTTTTACTTTTGAACTGTAATAACTGTGGGAGCGCTATAGATTTGTAATTACTTAGAGAAGAGAAAAGAACATTAAGATTTTTGAAACATAACATATTCAAAGACGAACCTGTTATAGCAATTCTTTAACATTTATTACTTACTTATACCTCTGTAACACAAAAATGAATGTTAATTTGTTTGTACCCATTTCATTCATCTGATTGAGGAGGAATTTTAGTAAGTTGGCTTAAATTTAGTAAGTTGGCTTAGATGTCGACCGCAGTGATCGACGAAACGTCTGGAACGCAAGTTTCAAATGGACCACGGCCAAACAGCCCGGAAGCAGTATATTCTACATGGCTTAAACATGCTCTATAACTAGCTGGTCTGGGTCATGGAAAATGACAGCTTGATTTATGTGTCGATTTGAAGCGCCACTATGAGTGCACTTACAACTAATTTTGCGTTTACCATAAAAAATGTCTAAAATGACCATATTATTAATTTGATACACGACAATTAATGGACAATTAATGTCCATCATTAGTATTAGTTACACTCACTACTGCGTGCCGCAACTATCAGCGCCAATATGGCGATTTTCAATTGGACACAATATATGGGTACCGATCACCAGTCCAGCGAGTAATTGAATGACGCCATTTAGTTAACTGCCTAGGCAGTTGATTAAACGGCTGATTAAGCTAATTGGCGGCGACATATACAACATAAGAAGACTCACCATTATTGAAATCCAGAGAGTAACTTCCCCTACAAGCATCAGAATTTAAACAAGTGAAGAGGTCAAAACACAATTTGTTACCTCACATTGAAAGCGTTGCAATAAATGCAGAATGCAATATTTTTACATTCATATTTATTACTCAATCATTATTCAAAGCTCTATTCAGAACCATAAACATGAGCATTCTCATTAGAGCAAATGAACCTAATTATACTGGAACATCTTTATTCTTTACAGAAACGACGTAACGACTTATTCATTGCACTAAATCAAATCGCAACCTTTCTTCTCATTACTGTATCTTTTCATCTAATCGTAATCAAAATCAATCACTGGACAATATCGATAGCGAACTTCATAATAAATACCTTAAGAATGTGTACCACAATATGTAGGAGTCACAACGTCATCTTTCTCATAATCTAGCTTCATATTGTCGAATCCAGTTTGTTATTTGCACTGAATAGCGTTCGTTAGTGTAGTTTTGTATTTATTCGCGATTGGACAGTCAGTCATGCTTAATCATTCGTCAGATTTATAGTTGCAAGTAAAGATAGCAATTGTTGTAAGTTGAGATAAGGATGTCGTGATTTTTAAAGGTACAGAGATGCCGAGACGAGGGTTACTTGAGGTATAAAGGAAAGTGAAAAATCGAAGGCGGTGTGACTGTAAAGTGTTATTAATTAAATAATAACGATAACAATTTACTTTTTCACGTGAATTGAAATACGAGTATTTTCTTATAGCAGACGTTCGAATCGAATAAATTATTAAAAATAAAAAACCCGACTTACGCTGAAAAGATCGAAACAAGTTTTATAGCAGGCGGTACCCATCAAAATCTCATCGGGTTTGAGATAGAGAATATTTTTGTAATCGCCGTTTAATTTCCTTCATTTTGATACCCCAACTCCATAAATTTGAGTGCTTTTTTTACCGAAATCTGCCATTTTTTATCATTTTGATATATCCAGTGTCACTTTCACAGTAAATATGAATCTAACGATAGCTCTCAAGCTAAAATTCTTCAAGCCTTTCAGGCTGTAGAACGTACTAAACAATTATACATACATACATGGTGTTTCTATGTATTTTATGTATTTATTTACAAAAAAAAGTATCTAAGTATGTTTATCCGTATTCTAGATTCCTTAACACAAGCTAGTTAACCTATGCTTAGCATGAATCTAGACAGCGTTGTGTGAAATGTTGTGGAATATTTATTATTTCTTATTAATTGTTATACATACATACATACTCTCGAAAAACATAATCCTCCTTCTGGCGCAGTCGGGTAATAATATAAAATGGTAATACAATTTAAATTAAACAAATGCAATCGCCTGTATACGTACAAAACGTAGATAGTAGATTCAGCAATTAAGTGATGTTTTAGAATTAACGAATGTATGAGTATCAGGGCAATAAATATTTTATTCTGATTTAGATTAATAAAGGCTGATAATTTCACTTTTACTGTTTTATAAATATGATAAAAAGTGTAAAATATTACATGAATACAAGAGCCGAGGTATCTAAAAATGTAATAAAAAGTTTAATGCTACAACTAAATTTTGTCAAAGGTCTCTTTGTTATGAATAATATCGTTACTTATTGTTCACTGTTATATAGTTACATCTATTTACCTAAAACATGTTACGAATGTGGTTTCAGCGCTGTCGTAATTTAAGACCTTCCGTTTTCGCATCAATTCATATCAGATAAATTAAGACTAACTTTTTTTCGCCGCCAGATTTAACATTTTAGATAGCGCCTAAGGTGCGAACCGATGTCGGTTATACAAGGTTGGCCGCACCTTGATCACCTCAAGCTATTTTATTTATGACCGGTGAACTACTTCAGCTAGACTTGTATCGTTTATTTCGCTTGTTTAGTAATTTTAATTATTTGAAGAATTATTATCACCATTTTTAGTAACAATCAGTTCTTCTATGTATAAGAATATCAAGATTAGTACTTTTGTGTTTTTAAGTTTCTTTGTCTCATCTATGTATACCCTCATTGCTCATGTTTTAGTATTTATCTTTGATGTAGTGAATATTGGTAAAAAGTTTCCATTATCTGTATATACTTAGGTTTAATAAGCAGTAAAATTAAGTATGAATGTCTTTAATTTTATGTATATTATTTTGTAAACAGTTTATTTTCTAAACCCATTGGCTACAATTTTACACATCGATAAAATTCAAATAAAATCACTTTTCCAAATAAGATACATCGCAATAATTATAAATTCGAAAGACCACTATTATTACCTTGAACAAAAGGTTGCATACACTAAACCACTTAAGGAGGCGTTCTCTGATGTAAGTAACGTGACTTAAATATGTGGTGTAATTGGGTTTGTTCAATTAGTACAACCAAATTGAATGCAATTTTAAAACATTTAGCGTGCTAACTATTCAAATCGATTAACATAGGAAAACAATTGAATTTGTTCAGGCGGGATTCCATGAGCCACGAGCCTCTGACCACTGAAAATTTTTCTATCTTAATCGATTTGAATAGAACAACAGAACTTCAAAATTTGTTATGAATATCATCATCTTCCGAGCGCCAATCCCGTTTGCATGCAAAGCTTATACTTCGGAGTTCAGGGTCCGATCTTCTGGTTTACTGAGGAAACGGACGTCTAAGAACCCAATCCCGAGAGAAAAGCCTGTCAGTCAGCAGGAGTATCGTCTTGCCAGTGACGACGCCTTAGCTGATATGCTAGATGCGAGATCATGTACTAAAATTTAGCGCGTTTAATTAGCTTAATTGAGTAAATAACCAATTAATTATTAAATTAGAGTTATTTATTCAACTAACCTAATGAAGTCCAATATTTCGTGCACTGATAAAATTATTCTGTTTTGTTTCTTTTTTGTTTGAAGATGATTGTTATTTGGCCAACTTAATTGCTCAATTTAACATTATTTAAATATTTATTGTTTACACCATCTATCGGTGTCAGTAGTCCATTGACATCGATAGGTGGAATATTCGGCATTTCATCGATATTTGCGATACTCAAAAACTAGCTTTGCCCGTAACTTCGTCCTCGTAGACTTAGTGGAACCCTAATGCTTTTGCGAATGCGGTCAAAACTATCGCGGCTGTGGTTATGTTTATGACCTGTGTTTGAATAAATATATGAATTCCTCCTAACTACGTACTAATTCTACTAATTAAACTGTTGAACTGATTTTGATTAGTGGTGCATAGACAGTCCTCTAAAATGTGAATAGTACTTGTACCGTGTACTTGTTTTCAACCTTTGGATTATACAAAAAATCTGTCTTGGCGAAGTTCTAAAATAAAACCCGACGCTTCATGCTTCAATAAAGGGATCGGAGATTACCTGGCTTGCGTTACTTTTTCCTCAAAATTGTAGGACATTGAACCCTAAATATTTTTTTTTTCTCGCCAGGACACTTTCAGTGGTAATAAATTCAAGGGACCGAATTTAAGTGCTGTATTTTTTTTATTAGATTAAAATTTTAGCCGTCTTATATAAGAGGTTATTTCATTATGTTTTTATATTGTGTACCTACATTTATGTTTACGCCTAGTTCTCCGGTTAACAAAAGCGATCGTTGGAAAAGGGTTAGGTTAGTTATCCCCTTTGACTTTTGGTTTTATAAATAGCATTATAAAACGCTCTTTTAGTAACTGATTTTTTTTCGCGTGAATGGAGAACGGAGAAAAATGCAAATAACCCTTTGGAAACTTAAGAAGAAATCCAGAATACTCCAAAAAGTCGAGACAAAAAGCACAATAAACCAAGAAATTATCTGCTACGATTTCATGCCAAGATAAAAGAATAACTTAAAAAAAGGTTAGCCGGTGAACTAAATGTCCTAAATTTGCCAAGGGTTAGATCATCAGCTAAATTGGCAACGGCAACCTGCTGGGAATGCTGATATTAGTGTAGTGTTTCCAAAAAGTACACTAAAAAGTAGTTTTAAAATTGGAATGCAAAAGTTATAAAGAATAAAATTCACTTTAAAGAGTAAACTATTCAAAGGTTGATTTTAAAAGGAATGTTCGAAAAAAAAACAAATTTTATAGAACATGCTTGCTGGTTGAAATAATTTAAATAGAAGTTATGAATTTGACAACGTTAAATCAAAACTTATTTTAAATCATGTTCGTAAGTGGCTCTGTGTTAGTGACATTATAACTTAGATATAAAGTATTATTTATTTTTTCCTTTTTAAATAATGTTTGTATGTAAGTATTTATAATGTTTATCTATACGCATGATACTACTTAAAATGAAAGTCATCATTATCATAATTATAAAGGCGTGGTTACATTAAACTAATTATCGAGACTTTTATCATGATTTATTGAGCAAGATGCATAAACATTGTTCGGCGAGCCTTAAACGAGCTACGATTGCACTTGTAGTATCAACGACATGTGAAGGTCGTCACATGATAGCAGCTGCACAGCACACTCTTGTTTCTAAATGGATCAACAGTAACTTACTTTTTTTATTTTAATTACCCGAATGCCAGGAAGGGTTATGTTTTTCGCGCGTATTTTGTATGTATGAATGTACGTTTGTTATATTCTTTATTACCTCATATCTTCTGAACCATCGTACGGATTTCAATTATCCATATTTCAAATGAAAGGTATTTATGGTCCAAGCGTTCTAGGTGTATAAAATATGAACAAAAGCTACAGTTTTGGGCACCAAAATGTAAATGGTAAAAGAAATTACTCAAATTTATCGAGTAGGGTATCAAAATGTAGTATTTTTTTTAATTTTTTTTTATTTATTTAACAAATTACATAATAGGATATATTTACAGTATAGTAGTATCAATAAACCACTAAGGTTTGTGCTAATACTACAAGTAATATAGTTCAAAACACGTAGGTGGTACACAATTAAACAAAAAACAAAATAAGGGCTACAATAACTACTTTACATGTTCTGCAGAAGGTGGGATTTCAGTTTAATCCTAATATTAGTCGGTGACATTATATTTCTTAAATCGGAAGGTAGTTTGTTTACAAAACGAGGGAGCAAATATGCAGTCGTACGCTCGCCGTACATATTATTAGCACGTACCGTCCACAGTTGATTTCGAGCGACGGCCCTCGTGTATACAGGATGTTGGATTTTATTTTGTAATTCATCATTAAAAAATTGTTCCTTCAGTAAACTATATTTAAATTGTATTTGTACAGGTAGAACATTGCAGTGTTTAAATAATTTATGTTCATCATTTTGACATTGGTCTTTGATATTTTTTGACACTATATTTTTTAGTATTTTCACTTGTAGTTTATAAATTTGATTGAGATAAGTCTCGAACGTGCGACCGTAGCTACAGAGTCCGTATTGTATATATGATTCAGCCAGTGAGTTGTATAGCATAATTTTTGTTTTATATGGTATGCGGTTCTTAATAATCATTAAATTGGCCAGGAACTGTCTCAATTTATTACACACACGTTCGACATGCTTACCCCAATTAAACTTGTCATCTATTTCCAACCCCAGATATTTATGTGAATTCACTAAGTCTATGAAGGGACAGTTACATGCGCTATTTGAATCGTGCAAGCAACTATGGTTATGTGCAGTTATACTCTCAGGGGGAATGGTTTTATTGTATGGAGATTTTATTATTAGTAGTTTAGTTTTATCCGCATTGAGTACGAGTCCCGCATCATGGCACCATGTTAGCAAAGAGTTGAAATCAGCCTGCAGCAGCTCACGTGCTTTTTGTGGGTTCCTATCAGCTATTAAGAGACACGTATCATCTGCAAACTGATAGCATGTGCAGTGTTTGATACTATTGTTCATGTTATTTACATATGATAGGAAGTAAAGAGGACCCAAAACTGATCCCTGAGCCGTGCCTTTTGTAACTTCAATAGGTTCGCTTAGTGAATTGCCAACCTTAACGATAAATTTTCTACTATTTAGATAGCTTGTGCACCACTCTAGTAGCGGTCCTCGTATTCCACAAAGATTCAGCTTGTGAATTATTTGCTTGTGGTCTAGTGTATCAAACGCACGTGAAAAATCAATAAACACTGAAAATACCGTCATTTTCTGGTTAAGGTACTCATTTACTTGATCGGTAAATTTTGACAATAGCCCCGAAGAACTTTTCCCTGCTTGAAAACCGAATTGGTTGCGGTAGATTACGTTATGTTTATTGAAAAACACATGCATTTGTTGGCAAATAATTTTTTCTACTATTTTATCAATGGAAGAGAGCAACGTAATGGGACGATAATTATCATATTCTTCTCTTTTACCTTTTTTAAAGACTGGTCTTACGCATCCTACTTTCAGTGCATTGGGGTACACGCCACACGTTACACTACTATTAATCAGATTAGCTATTGCTTCTGATATGTGACCTGCCATTTTAATATCAGAAACTTTTATTTTATCCATTCCAGGCGCTTTGTTTGTATTTAATTTAAAAAAAATTACTATTGTTAAACTTCCTAACACAAACTTTACCGTCTTTACACCAAATGTACTGATGAGATTTGGCTAGCTTCTGTTTTACGTTAAATAACAAGGTTTTTAAATACTTGGTGAGGGCTTCTCTAACATAGACTCGATCCTCCGCTCTCTCCTTTGGAACATCCGGTTTCAATACACCCAGGGTAAGGCATTTCGCCTTCCCAGCATCAATCCACTGCTTCTGAATTGACTTTGTCTTCATCTCTAGGATAATCGGACCTGGCCTTTCTTTGGGTCCTGGTAAGCGTCGAGTAGTAAGTATATCACCCGCATTCGTGCCCAGTTTGTCAGCGATTACCTGCATAGTTGACCCTAGGGCATCAGGGGTGATTTCAGGTAAACCAGCTATCTCCAAGGAATTAGTCAGCGCTTTTTGCTCAACGGTTTTCATTTCTTGCTCTAAAGCAGTTATTCTAAGCTCTAGATTCTTATTTTTATTTTGCAGGTCTTGGCTTTTCTGTTCAAGATCTTTAATTTTTGTGTTTTGGTTTTTTATAGACTGTTCTATGCTGTTTATTTGATCACCGTAAAACTCTAGCGCGGTCTCAAGATGACTTATCTCCTCTCGAAATGTCTTCTTCAATTCTCGACTAATATCCTGCACAAGTTTTTGCGTGTCTAAAGCTATCGGTCCTTTGCCGGTCTTATCTTCATCACCATCGTCATCCGGGATTAGAAATGAGGATCTACGAGAAAGGTTTTTCATGCAGTCTTCGCAACTCCATTCAATACCCGGGGAATTCCGCAAAGTATTGAGTTGGTTACTGGAGAGTTTAGAGCATGTCGGATCAGCATGTATTATCTTCTCGCATCTGCTACATTCCAAGCCGGGAAGTTTTTTGGTAATGGTTTTATTGCACTTAATACACTTTTTATATGCCATTGTAGGTAGAGTTAAATTATTTGATAATAACTGCGCACAACCTTTCACTATGACGGACAACAAGACATGAAGTTATAATTAGAAGATGATTACAAAAATATATTTATCTACTCTGATACTATAATACAAAGATTATAAAATTGAAATCAAAACTCTTATGACAAACATTACGCACAGGCCAAAAAAAAAGTTTTATTACGATACAGGTCTTGTATGGACACCTATATCATAAAATAACTTTTTAATCATAACGATACACCTATACAACCTCCATCTGGACTGAACCTCTACTTTAAAAAAAAACGGCCGATTCGGAAGAAAAAAAAAAGAAACGCGCATGCGCAATCGATGTTTGCGCCTTGGCTTGGCGTCAACTTTTTTTTTACATTTACGATATTAAACAAAGTTTGGTTTTGTTTGTAAAATAAATTAGTTTATGTATTATAGTAGGAGAGTAGATAAAGTAGTGTATGACACTGTACATAACTTGGTCTTATAACACTCGTGTGATACTATAAAAAAACTCGCCTACGGCTCGTTTTTTTAAAACACACTCGTGTTATAAGAACCCTTATTATGCAACAGTATCATAAACTACTAATATGTCATAAATAAAGAGTATGAAAAAATAAATTATTAAAAATAAAAACCCGACTGAAAAGATCGATACAAGCTTTATAGCAGGCGATACCCATTCGCAAATCTCAAAACCAGATGAAAATTAATAGGTACCGCCCGCTATAAAGCGTGCTTCGATCTGTTCAGCATCAGTCGGGTTTTTTATTTTTAATGTAATTAAACGTTTAATACTTGATGGTTTTAATCGTTAAAATTTTCACATGTGTGACGTAGCTGTGTCCACCATCAGAAACCGTTATGTCACACTCAGACCTTTTAAAACCAACCGACTCAGACCGACTAAAATCACATACCGTCTCGGATGTCTACACGCGTCATCCACTTATTTATACATTTTTTTCCCGGTATATTTTGACCTCAGTCTTCTACTTCATCCTAGCGTTAATCCCAGTCGCATCCGAAGCTATCAACTTGGAGTCTGGGGTCCGCTTTTTACCAGTCTAACTGCGGATTTGGCTAAACTTCGACATTTTCCGTGAAGCGACTGCTATTTGACCTCCACAACCCAAAGGCGATATCGAAGCATTGCAGGTAGACCAGTTGTTGGACTTTTGAGGGCTCCAACTACCCGTAACGAATGCCAATAGATGTTTGTATGGCAACCGGGACCGACGGCTTAACGTACTCTCCGAGGCACGACCAGACCAATGCAAATACCCATATTCATGTATACAAATATTTGCACTGAGTGGGGATCGAACCCGCGCCTCCTGCGCAGCGGCCGCGTTCACTATCGCTACGCCGCGGAGGCTGTCATGTATATATATGTATATTTTGACCTCAGTCACGTTACAAAATGTACTCTATATGTGTAGAACACGTTTTTGTGTGTCTTTAGAGGATAGTACGGGGTGCTTCTGCGGGAGTTCACATCACCAATCATAGAATAAATCAAATCATAACCAGGGCCAACCAATACGCGCGCGCCAGGCCTTGGTTTTTATCGAGTTCTATTGGTCAAGATATATGGCGGGAACTATAGGAATAGTTTTATTGTCTACTATTTTCATTCGTAGTATACTGACCTAGAAATTATGGTCAAAGAAAAAAAAACAAATAACAAAACAATCTACTATTAACATTCATTTCATATCAGAATACATTCCGCATACTGTAGGTTTCAAATACTTTAAAACTGCAGTCAAATATAGACCTAAGTGTCTTAATAATTAAATTTATATTAATATTAGTCGTACATTAATTTAAATGCAACAGTAACAGTTCCGTGGCCTTGCAGGGTCAAGTTTTCTGCATTCTTGGATAGACTGGTCATAATGACAAACACACTTCCAATAATATAGATTTATTCATTAAAATCGACTGTCGGTACTCAAATTTAACAATTATGTTGACAGTTGTCAAAATAATCGATTAATTTTGGCAATAGTCAAATTAGGTAATCGATTAATTTCGACGATACTCGAAATTATTTATTTTTGGTATGTGTATTTGATTTTTTTTTAAATTATTCATTGAGAATTTCATCATAGTAATGTGCAGACAACTCTATAAATTTTAAGCCTATTAAAACTAGTTGTAACACGTGGATCTGGCTGAAATTTGGCACAGAGATGGATTTTTTATATTCATTTATTATATTCTGGAATAACACATTTGCCATTTTTTAACCCAGGAAAGGTTCCCATATGTAGCTAGAGCTACCGCTCTTTATCGTGGAAACGGAACCAGCCCCTCTAGATAAGTGGCAATTCGTTGGCAGTTGATGAATAGAATGACGAATGTATGGGATTTAAAGTATTTGACATGCGTTAACGACTGTCAGATATGTCAAATCCCATATATTCGTCATTCTATTTCACCAAACGCCGGTTAACGAATTGCCACGTATCTAGAGGGGCAGTACATCTCGTGGGAGGACTTACGGGAACAGCTCGTTGTAACATACAAATCACAGGTGTCTCGAGTCTTTCAAATTGATTATCTCGTACTGTGGGTTGGGCGCGGGTGTAAATATATGCACATGACTAAGCAATATATATATATCTATATTATTTTTATGGTTCCGTACCTCAAAAACAAAAACGAAGCCCTTATAGGATTACTTAGTAGTACGTCTGTCTGCCACCACCTTTTGTACGCCTTGCGCGAAAAGCCAGCCAATTCTATGCTACAAAACTGTACCACTATATTGTACCACTATATTGTACCACTATATTGTAATTCTTTCTTTTTTTGTGTACTATACAATAAAAAGTTTTTAATTCATTCATTCACCTTTTTTTCGGAAACATGTGGACAGATCAACTTGAAATTTATGCCAAGGAATCAAGACGCAAAAATCAAATTTATAGGTCAACACAATAACAAGATATAGCCGTTCATATTAGATAAGTTCGTCTTCGTCCTTCAATTCAGTTTTGTAGGGGACCCTCAGTGCGCGGCTCCGACTAGCACTTGACCCGTTTTTTTATACAACTGGTATAACAACCGGACTGAGGACTGAATACGAAATTACATTCGCCAAATTATATTTTCTAAATTGACATTTATTAAATTTGGCTTATTACATCTGCACATTTTCATTGATTTATTGGTTAAAATTATTTACGTAGATATATTGCTAATAATTTTTTTAAAGGTTTATAATTTATTAATATGTGCAACGCACACTGATATTCATAAAGTTTTTAAGTGAGAACGTATGATAATTTTGTTGCATATATCTTTTGATCCAAACCTACTTTAAATCTAAAAGTTTGAGGCCTTTAGGCTTTTAGAAGTAGGAATGCGATCATATCGCATTCCTACTTCTTCTTTCTATAATTTAGTTTATTTTGGCTACTATGGTAGCGACTGATATTTGACTCTCTAGCACTGAGAAGAAAGCCTGTACCAGAACCTCGTACGACAGAACAACTTACTTAAGTACCGAATGCAGATGAAGTTGCTTGGACCCCGGTGATCTTGACACAACCAATTTTATTTCATCAATAAATATAAGTAATGAGAATAAATCGTGCGTGTCTTCTGAATTATATTCTTTTGTGTGAAAATTCAAGTCATTATTTTTTTTACCACTTACAGTTTGGGGAGCCATTAATGTATTTAGGGAGTGGCTGTCCGGTACGTTAATTAATATAACTCTTTTGAAGCTAAATGGCCCTTGGTCTGATTTTGTCTCTTTCGTTTTTGGGTTTCAAGCAGGATTTCTTTATAAAAGCATTTATGTGTTTATGAGGTTTATTTTTAGTGATTTTAGGCACTGCATTCTAAATTTAACGGCAGGTTGCTTTTGAATATGATTGGTTTTGTATACGAGTGACTTTTACTTACGCCTGCATTTAAGTGAGAAAATAGGTTCAGGTTAATGATACTATTCTATGTTTTTTACTACTGTGAGACCTATTGCCAATTTCTGGTGAAATTGGATCTAAAAATGCTTTATTTGCAATAGCACCGTTCTTAGTTCTTGTTACAAGAAAATTACTAATATTGATACGTTTTATGAAAAAGACGTCATCACTAAATTATTAGTCATCAATATGAAAATCCATATTCTATTCCATCTCTTTTACATAATTTGATGCGATATTCAGATAAAATGAAGCTTTGAAATTCAAAATCAAAATATATTTTAGAGACAGCTTGAGCGCATTAGCTGATAGGTGGGATGGTCCGATGCTGAGGCACTAGGTACGAGCGCATGTATTGTGACGTGGTCGGTGTCTGGTGACGTGACCATACCTGCTTATAAATTTATTCTTTTTTGTTTTCTATGTGTACTTACTAACAATAGGATAACACTTTTGTTACTAACACCTTATGGATCATCTGGTCTGAAATAAAGATTAATTATTATTATTTATTTAGAGAGATGCAAAACAGAATCTATATTATCATTTCCTACTCAAAAAGTTCCGCACTAAAATCAAGAAAGAAACTTTAAACAAAACAAACAGAATGTCGTTTATTTAATTGATCCAGTCTGATTAAACGATACTACCTGTTACGTGGAAGCAGCCTTGGTCATCTCTTGATGACCTTTGAGGGAATGCAGCGAGCCAGTGAATGGTTTCATAAAGCTTGTACGTAAATGATAGCTTTATACTTTGTTGTTCGTCTCAGCGTGTAGGCAGATTGTTAAGTATCACTTTGTTCAGAGTTAGGTCTATCTAATATTAATAATTTGTTATGTAATAAGTCTTTGTTCGATTTCAGTGATTGAATATGGCATCCAGATGAAATAATTTGAATACTAAGTTATTTGAGTGGGGTGCAAGCTTCTTTCTCATGGCCTTCGGAAACTATCGCGGATCTATCACATGGTGCTGATGACTGCATTAGTATCATCTGACTTTCGAAGCTTGCACTTTGGAGATCCAGATCCAGATCCCCTCTCCTACCCCCTCCTTTCCATATGAATTGTTTTATTTCATTCGTAAAAGACATAACTGATGTCTCTGACTCATTGTGATAAAAATATACAGAAATTTTGCATGGACATTAGATATCAAAATGTATAGTCTCATTCTAATCTGGTTATAATTTAATAGACCATACGCAGACCGATTTAATGGCAAGTTCTGACCTCTAACGGAGTCGAGTCACGAATTCGCGAATGCAATGAACAGATTGAGTCTTTATTCCATTGAAAGTGAATGTGGTACGTTTCAGTTATGAACAGAGTCTATTACCGTTTGGATGTTGAGTAAGTTTGTGTCAGAAGTAGACCTTATCAGTCACGCTTTTCCGATATATTTCGTATCGTATTAATATAGTTTTCGTGTTAAGTTTTTATATGATATTTGTTACTTTCGTGGATAATATTTATAGGATGAAGCAATTTAGAATAATAATAATAATAATAATTTATTTATTTATCAAAAAGTGCTGTACATTGGGTTATTACTAGTTTTACAAATAAGGTCGAATATAACTAATTTAAGTATAATAATATCTACATTATGAGAAAGTGTAACACTGTATATGGTAAAAATTTAAAATATAATACCTAAGTACATTAACAATTTGGGACCTACCTGACCTAGGTTTTTGTAAACCTGTGTTTCAGGCTATGTCCGTTCAATGATAATTACTTGTTGCAATTAATTAGTTAACATAAACCAAAGAATCTATTGCATATTTACAGCTTAACGCTACCTACTTTAGTATTTCTAGCAGTTTTTCTGTGTCCGCATAATCTAGTTTTTCTAGGTGTTCTGTAATTAAAGCCTTGCAGTTCCAATAACTTAGGCTATGTATGTTTAGTAATTTGTTAAATTTGTTATATAGAAAAGGACCCAAAAACATATAAAATCTATTTACAAACTCATGTTTAGTTTGTGGTTTTTCACAAACTATTCCCTTTCTTCTTTTATCTAAGGTTATTGTTTGTGGAGGAAGTTTGGTATGTTGGTATAATATGAGGTTTAGAATAAACAATTGGCGCACTGTTAGTACTTTACATGACTTGTAGAGCTGATCTGTGGGGAACCTATATGGTCGAAAAGTGGCTACTTTTAAGATTGCTCTTTGGGCCCGCTCAAGGGGTAATAGGATTGTGCGTCCTGCACCACCCCAGGAAGTTATACAATAAGTAAGAATGGACTGACATAAGGCCCAGTATACCTGTTTAATAATCTTAGAGCCCGCTATTGCACGCAAATTTTTGAAGATATACATTAATTTCCAGAATGTCTGATTAGCCTATAGACGTAACTGCATGAGAATTTTGACTATCCAGGATAGTATTAGATATCTCAGTTTTTGTAATAATTCAACGGATACTATCACGTTTTATTTGTTAGTATTTATTTTTAGACCGACGTTTCGGCTACTTCTCAGTGGCCATGTGAGTGGTTTAAACTGATTCAAAAGTAAATAATGCTAAATAAATCACGATAGAATTCGTTTAAAGGTGATTTTATTTCAATGACTATTTTTCGTGTGAACTTCAGAAAATATAATATCTCAGTTTTTTGAAAATGGTTAGGTATTTTTTTCATATGAACCCTTGCAACACTTGAATGGAGAACGAAAGGGAGTAGAATGTAAAACAAAAGTCGAGTAATTGGCACTTCTATTTGAACCAAAACCCAATTAAAGAGAACAGAGTTATTAAATCTGAATTTCACAAAAGTTTAACTGTTTCTTCTTGTTCTTCTGTTTTCTATAACGATATTTACTGTGTATAATACAGTCACGGTTTTTAATTCGCTTTAATCGTTCATGAAATCCAACCTAATAGCGTAAAGGATAACAACAATGCCCCCAATGATAGTACGTCGCATCTATAAAAAGCACAGTCACTGTACTCTATATTTTTTATAAGAACACGGATATTTGTAAAAAGATAATAAGTCGTTAAATGTGTCGAATGGATAAAAGAGTTAAATGAACTTAAAATGATAACAAAAACTTCGTTCGCTTACGTGCACTCAGTTACGCAATATTTACTAAATTTATAGCTACAATAATCTCATTACTAGGACGAATGCCTAAGCGGCACTAGTAGGTTCGCATCAAATTTGGTTAGGCAGGGAGGGGAACTTGGGTAGTGAAGGTAATAGTTGATGTACCTACATCAACAACAGGGGCCCCTTCTAAACCTACACCTGGGTCGCAAGTACCAAGCACTGTCCCGAGTTCTCAAGTTCCCAACCCAAACCCGGCACCCGCACGGATAATCCATACATAGATTGCTACGAATATCAGCCTCTTCAATAGGGGTCTTCCGTTTGGATCTCCTATTTTGATCCCTCAGGGAATCCAAACGGAACACCCGATTCAATATACACGAAGCCTTTTCCTGACTCAGTTGAAGTTAGCATTCAGCCTGAATATGAAACAAGTGAACTTTGATTTTTTCTGTCCTCCAAAACCCACCCACTGGGCAAATGTAGTTAGACCACATCGTGAGTTTTTTTAGAGCTCGAACTATCCGTATGAGCTGACTAATATTGCTTCACCTCAAGAAAGTGCAAATGCTGATTGACGGACCAGGCTTTAGCGCAAACTTTCCTCTCATGGTTGGGGGATCAATCGTCAGTCGCTTACAGAAAAACGACATAAGCCAAATTTAAAGGAGCAAAAAGGTTAAGCTGACCCTGGACACCTGGAATTGAAAGCGTCGGATGCAACCGCGAACCATGCTTAAATGACGAAGATTCATTCAATTGTTTAAATCTAAATTGCAATACATATTACATTGGCCAATAACAAGTGGTACAATTTATACTTATGTAAGCAATTGGACGTAAGATGAGCAGTCATTGCTGTTGAGCAAGTTCAATTCACGAGAACAAATGTTTGTAATCCTTATAAGTAGATTATTTGGCTGATAAAATGGACGCTTTTAGAACTTTTCAGGAGGTATTACCAGGTAGATTTTTTAAATTGTTGAAGATACCATAATCCACAACCATCAGGTATCAACAGGTATTCGGATTGACCAACCGGAACGTGAACACTTTTGTTTAGTTTTATGTTAGTCAGTATACAGTAAGCCGTTATTTATTTATTTATTTATATTATTATTACTACCATAAACGTTAAAATACGTGGCAATCCCATACATTCATTATTATATTTTACTATAAACTGGCATGTATTTCATATTTAGGGCCATCAGGGGATACCGCACGATATCCTTCGAAGCGGCGAGTCTCCTGGCCGGATCGCCACCGTGGATCCTGGAAGCGAGGGCCCTTTCGGCACTATATCAGTTCCGAAAGGAGGCGCGGAAGCAGGCCACGGCGGCGGCGCGCATCGTAGGACGATGCGCGCCTCCCCACACCGGGGTTGAGTCGGGGACCGCGTGGTCCCCCCCTTCCCGAGGAGGGTCAGACCGAGAGGGATGGCCCTGGGTCAGCCGGAGTGCGAGGGATATGTCGCATGACAACCTCACCTTCGGCCTAGCACTACGACCCAGAGACGGCGTGCGGTTTAGTCGGTTCGAGTCCGACATAACCTACCCCTTCGGCTCCGGAGGGGTGGGTATCCGTGGGGATATCCCGCACGTAAAAAATAAAAATAAAAAGTATTTCATATTTAGAGTGGTGCCTAGAGTTTAAGCGGGGCGTGAAAAGCATCTGGTGAGGCCGTCGAGCTGTGTGTGCCACCATTGTTAACATGATACGTGTTTGTAATGGTGACCTTCTTTCCTGAGACTTTTCCTTCAGCTTACCATCAGGCGAGGTGATGTCAAATTGACGTGTCCTATATAAAAAAAAAGTTTTAGGTTGGACACATTTAGTGCTCCAAATATTTGCTCAACAAAATAAAATCATAGACATGATGAAGAAAAAGTACTATTATCTGTTCTATTGTAGAATAAACACGTGGAAATTCATCCCAGTTTCCATGTCCTCCCACTGTTATTCGACTCTGGAATCGAACCTATATGCACTGTTATCACTAGCCGCTGCACCACCAAGGTAGTACAAATACAAGTATATAAACATAATTATTTAAGAGAATTACTTGTATTTTCATACAGTCTTAATCAACTTGACCACCTTGACATCGGCTACTAATTATGTTGACTTCCGACTGTGACCTTGAGTGTTGCTTTCACTATCATTTCGAATGGTTGTGAAAGAGATGGAGTGAATTTCTTCTATCATTTGTTTTTGTTACAATGGAAATACTTTTGCATGCATGCAAATACACAGAATATTAAATATTTGTATGCATGAATATGTCTATTTATATTTCTACTAGCTTTTGCCCGGGGCTTTGCCCGCGTGGATGTCGGTTATCGCGATCAAACATAACCT
Organism: Eilema caniola; assembly: GCA_949126895.1. Classification (NCBI taxonomy): domain Eukaryota; kingdom Metazoa; phylum Arthropoda; class Insecta; order Lepidoptera; family Erebidae; genus Eilema; species Eilema caniola. The sequence goes on along the minus strand of OX421463.1, from coordinate 7,496,922 downwards.
ATGTCCTTTTTAAGGTCTAATCTAACCCTATATATTCATCAAAATCGGTTCAGTGGTTTAAGCGTGAAAGACGCGCGAACAGACACACACATACACTTTCTCATTGATGAGATTAGTATGGATTTATAGTCTGGGTGTATTATAAAAAAGGAGTATACCTAAGTAGTTTGTAAGACATTCTACATAGTGCTATCTAGACTTAAATTCAGTGTAGGTTAATTACGGTGTAAAATGCGGATAAAGATACTTAGACGGTACATAGCACATAAAATTATTACACATAATAGGAACACTTCGAGTGATGCAAAAAGACTTATTCATGCATACAATATTTCACGTCATGGGAACCTATTAGATCCCTTTATCATGTGAATCTTGTTTAAATTGACGGTGTTATATGGCAACGGAACTAGCAGTGGGCACTCCATTTTAAAGTTTCAGTGACAGTCAGTGGTTTGCATGTCAGTCAGTGGGTACTACTGACCTTGCATTTCTAATCGAGTACTAATTCAAGGACTGACCCGTAGAAAAGTTCTGTATTCGAACTCATTGCGTGAATGTAACTACTTACGAAGTTAATGTTAAATAAGAATATTTATAACGTATGATATTAGATGGGTACTGTCGCTTAAAAAACTACTGAACAAACAAACGTCATATACAGCAGTTATAATATTATATTCATAAGTGTACAGCGAATAAACGCATGCAAAAGTTGCTGTGTTTATTTTATTATTTCCGCAGTTTTACGCAATTACGGTCATTATTTCAATATGCACATACTTTCAATGTATGAATGTCGTACGATTACACTCTTTAAATTACTATTTTATATGCAATTAAAGCAACATTTAGCTGTTTTAACAGTTATTCATAATATGTATGTGTATTGAAATAATGTTTAATACCTACTGTGTAACAAACCAAAATGTACAAAACAATAAAAAAACTGTTTATTCTGATTCTTCACTGTACAGTTAAAACAAATAAATTCGATATTATTATGTAAACACAGCAGACTCTATCAGAGTTGAATGAACATAAACTTTTTTATAGATATTAAATATAACATATTTACTATCTTTCCACTATACTAATAAAGATTTATTCCGATAAAAAAAGAAAAATTACAAAAATTCTATGTAATAGATGTAACTTGTGCCAATAAACTTAAACTATGGATTGCTGTTGTGGGGTAAGCAGAATACAAAGTACGCCAAGGCTAGATGCATAACTACTTAATGCCAATAATATCTTTTATTTATGATAAACATATAAATAAATAAAACATATAAATTTAACTTAGTTGGTATTAACTTTTTAACTATTTAATGCTCAAAATTTGAATAGCAAATAAAATATATATTTGTTTAACTGTTTAACATATCTATATCGACAGCTGAAAAGCAAAAATGTCATCAGGGACATTGCTCCGCTCCCGCATTAGCCTTCCAACCTGGATAGGTTATATCCAAGTCGGATTGCGCAGCTTACTCAATAAACCAATCACTAATTTTCTATTAATAGACCTCTCCCTATCCCCTTGGGGATTTACAGGCGTGAGTATATGTGTGTATGTAATTTTCTGTCATATTTCGGGGTGGTGCCTCATTTTACAAATGGCCTAGGCCAGCCAGTTTATTAAATGTAGTAATAAACCTTACGGCTAAATATTATTCCAACCGTTAATTGAATGGAGCCTTTCAGTTAATAGCCTAGGCAGTTAATTAAAAATTAGTTTTTATTTAATTAGTAAATTTTTATTGGTCACATAAGTTTTACAGTAATAAACACTACAATATGCATTCAAAGTATCATCTTAGACCATTTCACAAGTGTTAAGTTGACCACTAATACCCATTGATACCCATGCTATGCTTATTAAGCTAGTTAGCTGCAACATCTAAATAACATCTTTAACGTGCCAGACGAAAGATTACATATGACTCCAAACTGACATGAGATCGTGATTGATGGTGTTGTGATAGTAGCCAGAGTTAGAGTATTGTGTTGGCGGGAGCAAAGTTCTGTATTGGCTATAACTGAGGCCAAGTCGGCATTTTTTTAAAGCAAATTAATCGTGATACTTTTTAAGCCTCACATTAGACCAGATATTCTCCTTACACTAAGATGGTTGAGTTCTAGCGTAGTGTCTATATATATATGTCTATATAGTCCTTCCTGTTACAGAATAGGGGCATTACACTAGTTGATTTAAATATTTACAACGTATGGGTTAAATGAGTTAAAATTGAGGATTTTCAATTTTTAACCCTAACTCTGCAGTTGCCAGCATGCAAGTGACACGTTCGGTATTGCAATGCAATTGAAGGTATTTGCTATCGAGTGCGCTTGTTTTTTTTGCTATATTGGTAAGTAAAATATATATGAAGAATGCTCTTTTTCTGTCAAGTGACTTAATTGCTGCCCAGCATAATTATTTGTGTGTGGTCCAAGAACTGTTTCACAAAATTCAACAGACTTACTAACAAGTGTTTCTGTCATGTGGATAACAATAACTGATTAATTTGTTTTAACACTTGGTCCAAGCAGACAAATGTGTGACAAATGATAATGACTGACGCGTGTTTAGAAGTGAATGTTACGGAATGTGCATAAAGGCCACACAAAACTTTATGAAAGATTCGATTTTAGTGGTGATGGAGCCTGTGTATAATATTTTATTCAAGTTTAAGTGCAAAAAAAAATGTGAAGTGTTGATTTAACAAAAATTGAATTCTTTTACTGACAATCGTGAATCGCATTTCCGAACTTTCAAACTACCGTTTATCGCAATTATGAACTTCAAAAATCAGTGGGACAGTTTGCACACATTTCTAAATGGAAGAACACTGTATAAATCGACATGAAAAGCAAATTAAAAAGCTTGTAGATGAGATTGGCTTGGCCCCGAAGATCTTGTTGAAGCTCTACCTACACATTTTTCTGAACATCTTTAATAACCTTATTTAACAGTTGAACAGCTGAGCACTCACAGACAGTCACTACTATAACTATAAAATTATTATCTAAAATGTTTGCCGACATAACAGTCTCGTGTGAAAATCTCTGTACACATTACAGGCACGCACAGTCGTGAGCGAAAGCCACTGGATGGGGCGCTTACGTAAATTTTAAGGTGTCGTTTAAATATATTTTAGATTATTATCTTTCAATTATAAATATAAGAGAGGACTAGGTACACATTTATATTTGCTTGCTAAAGATATGTAAAACAATGTATATACCAGTCTTATTCACACAGTTGGTGAACGCTCTTAGGCTTATAGTTATATGTTGATGAGTCATTTACGTGAACGAGTTAATAACGTCCAACCCATTAAAAGTCATAAAACTATGATAAAAACATACATAGAAAAAATAAACATTACCCGAGATCATTGGCCATCATCCGACTGTTATGTTTGATGGATATAATAGCAGCTCTATCTTGTTCAGACAGAGTTGATTATGGTTTGAAATAAGAACTGCTTATAAAAGCAGCAGGACAAGACAGGTGCGTGAAAATGAAAGTTGTTCTCTTCCTGCTCACCCGTTTGCCTCGACTTGAAGCCAGGTACGACTATTTAGTTTTTGATATACAAACGCAACATAAAGATGTATACAATATGCGAACATACGTTGATTGAGAATAATGATTGTGGGACTGTTAATAGTTTAAAAATTGTAAACACTGGGCTATAGTAAAGTAGTAAACATAGGTAGATCAGAATTTCACTAGAGTTTGTGGTAAATAAGTGCAATGGAAGTCAATTGAGTGAAAATAATAATAGACCGTGAACAAACAGTCATTCAATGTCAATAAACCTAAACAATAAATGGCATATCAATTTTATAATTTTATTATACAGCACGAGCCGTACGAAAGGAAGAGTTGGGAGCTTAAATCAACTGCACTTTCACTGCGCAGACGCTAAAAAGTGAAACTGGAATCGACGTAGGCAACGGAATGCCGGCTAACCGTGATAATGATGACGTAAAGATTTATAAAGAATAGTTAATATGTGTGATGGAAAGTTTTGTAGGAACTGAGTGTGTATAGTAGAAACGAGCGTAAATGATGTGCTTCCATATGAAGACAATAGCAAAGCCGAGAAAAATCACTATTACCCGTAAAAGGTGTAAATATACGAGTCTATTACCACTTGTTAATTAGAAAAACTAATTAACCGGCATAATTGACTGCTTTTGTAGATATATAACGACAACGTGTATTACGTATGGTACTTATTGTGTTTATCGGAAATATCAACAGAAGTCTCTTTAATTTTTATAATGAAACACATTTTGTAGTAAATATGTTAAACGATTCGATGAAGTTAAAAAATCCCTAAATATAACAGCTGCTGACGATAAGGTTGAAGGTCGTCCAGTTAACGTAACAAGAGAAAGGTAAGGACGTAAGGATATAATTGTAGATCATCATGAAATTGGTGAACCTCGATTTGAAAATCAACAAACCTCTAAACTATTCGTAAATGGCATAATCGAGTTAGGTATTCAAGAAATAAAAACCGATAACGAGTCATTCCACGAATTCGATATTGAAATTATTACTGATATTTCCGATACGAAAATGACTTTGAACACTGAACTTTACAGGGAGGGTGAACTTAACGAAATGCCGATTTATTGCAATATGAGTTGTTTGCACTAGTTATGCAAGATTTTCGTGAGATTGATGCTTATCAAATAGTACCTAATTGTGTTGAGTATCCTTAACATCATAATTTGTCAATTGTGCTACAGAAATCCGAGTCACGATTGTTGTGCAAATGGAAGTAGGTGTGGTTGTAGGGCAAATATTTCCACAGTTATACGATCGTTACTGTTACTTCTTTCTATATAACATTTGTATTATTTGCAGCAAATACCTACAGTTACGTTATCCTTTTCAAAGGAGTACCTTCTCAGATACTCCATCTGACCATGTGGCATTACTCAGCACATTTAATACAATGCATGTTGGATTTAACATGACTTTATTGCAAACAAGCGAACAGTTCAAAGCATAAAAGAACATTGATGAGTAAAGGATTTGATTATCAAAGTGCATATCATTCGAGGTCAACGATTTTAATTCAAAATTGATTCAAAAACAAGTTTCAAAATATCTTAATAATAGGCATACGAAGAACTTTTTAAAAATTGATCTCAACAGAAAGCCTTGTTTTATACGTAAATATTGTACCCATCCACACAAAGCTAGTATATTTTAGTTATAAAGCTCTCTATTTATTATTGCATTTCCTTAATTTCCATAGTATATCGATAGTATATATTAAAATCCAACAATACTGTCGGTTCACCGGATGTGGGGTGCGTTCAAGTGCTTGACGTCTTTATTTTCAAGGGCAACCCGAATACCAACTGTTCCCACGTTTGTAGGACATCAGGGCTATCAGGCTCCCCCAATATTTTATACACGTTTTGATATTTAGGTCGTGTTCATTCTAGCATTTGATAGTTTAACTCAAGTATTTGAAAAGGGTAATATTTTTGAACAAATATTGTTAAGATCCTAAATATTCATTATGCTAAAAATTAAGATAAGATAAGATAAGATAAGATAAATCTTTATTGTACACCAAAGAAATACAGTACATGTACGGACAACATAAGAAAAATGTACAAATGGCGGCCTTATCGCTACAAGCGATCTCTTCCAGGCAACCTTTGGATGGACATATTTGATTAAACGATAATAACTTATGGGTAGTTATTACTGTAGTCATAAGCTTAAACTATATATAAGTATATAGACATATATTTATATACATATTATATACTTTGTATTTTACATATACCTAAGTACATATTTAAATTCAATATCCATAACATTTACATAAACATACATACATAATTATTAGATTTACACATATATTTCATAAGTACAAGATATACCTACACACAGCGAGCAAAGTAACTATCCAGAACGCAAATAGTGTTCTTTTATCATTTTTTTGAAAGTGGCCAGGGATTGTGCGCGTCTGATGGATACAGGCAGAGCATTCCACAACCGTACAGACTGGACAGTGAAAGATTTGTCATAAAATGTTGTAGAATGAGAGGGCGTGGACAATTGCAATGTTACTGACGACCTCAAGGATCTTGAATGTGTGTCATTGAGGAACACAAAACGTTCTTTTAGGTAAGTAGGAGTACGGGGATTGAAGAGAATACTGTAAAGCATGGAAAGAATGTGAGCATTCCGTCGAAGGCGAATTGGGAGCCACTTGAGCAAGTTGCGGAAATGGGATACGTGATCATATTTGCGTAGACCAAATATGAATCTAATACAGAAATTCTGAAGGCGCTCAAGCTTATCAAGTTGCTCCTCAGTGAGATCAAGATAGCTGACATCAGCGTAGTCAAGTAGTGGAAGAAGAAGAGATTCTGCAAGTGCAATTTTAGTGGCAGTAGGTAGGAAGTTTCGCAGTCTACGCATGGAACCTGCCGATGCAAACAACTTACGACTGACTTCCCGTACTTGAGGGCCCCAGGATAGTGTCTTATCTATCCGTATACCTAGGTTTTTTACCTCGCTACTTATTTGAATAGTAACACCGTTAAATATTACGTCTGGCAATTGTGACCAATCTATTCGGCTTATCATTCCGGAGCTGCCCACAATAATAACTTGTGTCTTAGAAGGGTTCACTTTAAGCCCATATTGCTTACTCCACTCACATACTTGCGTCAGATCAGCATTAATAGAAGAGATAGCTGCTGGCAATTCGTGTAATGGGGCTTGTGTGTATATTTGAAGATCATCTGCGTAAAGGTGGTAGGAAGAACGTAAAAACTTAGAGATGGAATTTATAAAGATAGAGAAATACTCATCGAATTCATCTGATTTCATTTAGAAATATTTAAATATACAAGTATTAGTATTGTAATTTTCATAATTAGAATTCAATATCAAATAAAATTCGCCTTTTTGAAAGTAAAATTTTGGAATGATTATGTTGTCTAGTATTTTATTTATGTTTTCGTTTCGTTTTCGGGCATTTGCACCATAGTTCGAATTGATAACTTGAGTATCTTCTTTCGTTATCTTTAATCTAATCTTTGACTACTTCAAGTTTAGTAACCTTCAATATAGCAAGCAACCTTTTCTCTAGCCATTATATCACATGCATTATAAACATCTGCTGCGGACGAGTGACAACTGTAAGCTTTCGTAAGACATTGCAGGCCGTTACATCATTATGACCCGTCTTCTTCAAATGCCAAATATTGACCCATGACATGATCACCGCTACTTGTATAATTCAACAGATTTCCGGAGGTGTCGTTTGCTCATCCAATATATTAGAAATGAATACTGAATGCCGGAAATAATTTTATTTATTGTATTTCGTATAATGAATGTGATTAAGTAGCGATGGCTGTTGTTTGGAATGGACGACCTAGATTGATGAGGAAGTTATACACAAGTGTCTTATAATATGCAAAATTACCATGTTTGTTTGCATAACATTCAAGATTCTCGTCCCATAGCAGCACCATCATACACACTTTAATATCAAAAATATTTATCTATACTAACAATAATACTGAAGAGTTTGTTTATTTGAAAACATTTATGTCTAGAACTACTTGTACGATTATTTTTGCATTTCATTGCCCAGTTCTTAGGAAAGGTTTATTTATCCGTTTTAACTTAACATCACGCTACGACTACTAGTAAAGAGTCGGTAGCTTAGTGGTTGACGAGTCGACCTTACGATCGAGAGTTACCAGGTTCGAATCCTGGCCATTACACTACCGACGTGAACCCACTCCTAGCACAAGCAATTTAGCTTAGTTGGAGGTGTTAGAGGAAATATTAGTAATTTCGGTTGCTAATATACTTTAGAAAATAAAATAAAAAAAACGAAGTAAAAAAAGGCAAGTTGAACCTAACATAATACCTATTTGTTTGAATCTCGCATATATGATATATTTATATCTTATTTTTTCGTTCATGAACCATCAGCACGCGACGACTGAATACCATTATCAGATGTCAAAACATCTTTGCTTTTAATTACTTAGACATAATGTTAGGTTTTCACTTTCAACATACGTCATGTTCTACGGGCTCAGCGTAACATTATACGAACCGGCAATCTTAGTAGGTACAATTAAAGTGTCTAAACTAATAACTATTTAGATTAAAACGATCGTTATGTTAGGCAAGATATGGATAAAGAGACATTGTATATAAAGGGTAAGGTCTACCAAGAAAATTAATTTATACGAGATGAATATCTGTTTGAAATGGTAACAAAAAATAACTTCAATAAAAAAGGACAATGGTATGACACACTGAATTTGAAATACGAGCCGACGAACTTTAAGCCAATGTCGAAGACCCATCAGATACGCTAAAAATAAAATTTAATGTTAGAACATCCATCTCAAATGTTACAGCTTCATTGCAAATCGTATATATCGTTATCGTGTAGTATATGGTTGTGTAAATTTTTATACCAACAGTACAAGGTAAGTAAGCACACGGCAACTCTGACGTTAAGTGATAGCCGACGGTGGAAACATCGTACACGGATTGCCAAAATGTGGTAATCAATTTATTGACGTTAAAATGTTATATGCCTTTTTGTATAGGTCTAGTTATTATTACATATATAATTGACACATGTAAATTACTGAAGGGGTAGACCGAGATGTATTAACAGATATTGCCAACTATGATTTTCGGTCACCGTAATAGGGGTCGAAACTAGTACCGTAAAACTGGCACTATGTCATTTCTTGTAAGTGTAATGTTGGATGGAAAACCACTCTATCCTTTAGTCGGCTTCTTTGACACTCACGGGAATAATTGAAGTGGCCTTATTTTACGTTACTAACAGTATACACTACACGGCAGATTAAAAAACAACAACAATTAAATACCAATCCCAAACAAAAAACTATTATTATAAATAATATTATACGTTAAGGTGAAAACATATTTTATTTCAGAACCGCCAGACAGGTGTTGACCAATAACTGGTGTCAGGTACCTACTGTTGCGACACTGACACGACCGCTACAGTCCGCAATGAGTACATAGTTGTATAAGTATATGCACAACAAAACTGATTAGCACTTAGCACTTCGCAATGTATTCTGTAAATTTAAGATTACTGAATACTTCACCTGATTCGTCCTATAAAATTTTCAATAACTTTATTGAAAAATCAAGATAAAAATTTCAAAATACCCGTAGAAAGGTTTTATCCTGAAGCAGTAATAAGCATGGGGCATAACGCTGACTAACTAGCTGAATGCAGTACCAGCAGAGAAGAAGAAATAATGAAAAGTGCAAAAAGAACGGAAGACAGCTAATATTCAACAACATAAGTTATATTAAAAGAACTTGCTCATTCAAAAAGTAGCCAAAACTTATAGAGGTTTGAACTTTAAGAAACATCATTAAGCGTGTCATGGAAAGATTTATACCATAATGTGTTTGCAACATGAATGAAACGCCTTACATCAAGCATATACAAATTATAAAGACTAAATTTTAAATATCTGTGAAAGAAACGCTCAAAGCAGAATAACGATGACCTTGGTCTACTTTGGATTGCATTCATTTCTTAATTTCGGTACGAATTTTGGAAGCCTTGATATTAAAAGCGAAGTTGCGAGTCTGCGGAATTTGTGATTTTATTGTAATGCCCTCTCAAATATTAGAATAATGCAAGTCATACGTTACGGTGGTCAGAGATGGCTAAACTATAACAGCTCGGTAACTGTACTGTACATAAATGGAGCAAATATGACTTAATAATGACTATGCAATAAAAAAATTAACAGTTACTTTTAAAAGTAAAAAATAATGAATATAAAAGCTTGCGAGGAAGTTTATTATTAATAAAAATGCAAACCAGTATAAGGTCTGTTTGACATTGTGCACCATCATGACAACTTTAAAGTTTTAACAGCGTTATTGAATGACCGAAATATCGAATAATTTAAATCAAATGGATTTGCCGAAGTATAACCCTCGTAAGGTAAAGCCTGTCAACTGTCATGTCAATGCCCTTCGAGTTTTATCCCGTAATACTGAAATTCATACACTGGTTTGATAAAGAGTGTTGAAAAAGTAACCAAACTTTTAGAAACATTCCACGCAATAAACTTATAAAAGGTAAATATGTAAGAAACTATAGTTGTAGTAATGACAGTGGAAATAAATCGATCGGACGAACGGTTAAATCCTTCCTTACCAGAGGATTTTGTATGTGTTAGAGATTCTGTACCATCAAAGAGTTTTTCTATATTATAAGCTCGTCGAAAGGCCATTGTACCAAATCGTTGCAAAATTTTAAGTTAATATGTGCAACTTAATTATTGATAACAGTCTAACAAAAAGGGAACAGACGATAGAACCTCTATAATCATAATTGACATCAATATATCTCTATCAATTTGACATTGTATAATTATTAAGGTCAATAATATCTGTAACCTGTTTTTCGGACTATTTGCGTACAGCATCGCACTTAGTCGTAGTCATCGGTCACGATCACGTCTGCAGGGGATAGTTCACCCATGCTTCAATTGCAAGTAAACATAACGAAAAGTGAAATAGTACTTGAAAATTAATTTAAAGTTATTTTGTTTTGATACCAATTGTTTTGAAATGTATTCAGAATTTGTGTGTGAGAACCAAATTTCTGCTATCACGGTGATTACTATGAATATTTATCTTTTATTGCACAGAACTTTAAGGAACAGAATGTAGTTAGTTCGAGGAATAAACCTCGCAAATGTAAGCTACTTGCGGTTTGTTTTAATTAAATATTTCATAATAAGTTTTCCGTGTAGTTACTTAAGAAGCAACGAAACAATGTTGTGTCAATCTTTGTAGTTTCAGCCTCAGTATGAAAATCACAGACAGATACAGTTGTAGTATTGCTCTAGTGATTCTAACTGCCAACAGTTTTATGTATAGTGAGAAATTAGCACCATAATACTTATAGAAAAAAAAGACATGGCAATAGTTTTCTAACCACAACCACAAGCATCAATGGAAAAGTCAACCAATAAGTATTTTGATATAATGTAGCATTTCTATTATATGCTTTCACTTACTACCGCAGATATTATATACGTGAAAGCATTTTGTAAAAACGTTAAACGGAGGCGTCTAGTAAACGCTGAATGAGAGAGTTAATCGATATAATACGTCATTCTGTTACATAACAGAATATTCAATGGTATTTCAGTCCAATGCTACTTTACTAGTACACCTATGAATTGTGGATATACTTGGAGCTGTAAATGTAAATCAAAATAGCAATGCCATCGATAATACTGTTGAGCCGAATGAAACATGGTAAGCGGTAGTCTAGCTGTACTGTGCGGCGTATTCTCACGTCCTTAATAACTGTAAGCAGTCGGAAACGGTTACAAAAACGTAACCAAAGACAAAGGAAAGGAAAACGTAATATGCACTCGGAACAACTATGGGAGACAGTAGTGTTTAGATTGCAAATTAGTTTAATTAATTTCAATTTGTACTGGTTGTGTAAGACAGCGTTGTCTTACTACTCTAAACAAATTAAAAACGAACAATAAACACAATTATATTTCGAATTAAATTTACTAATTTTGCTAGATTTTAACTATAAACAGAACTTTTAAGGGTATTGAATTCTCTTTACAACTTTTTGTCTACATTTCTGTTCCTAATAGAAACCTATTAGAAATTAAATTGAATTATAAACCATGAAAGGAACTATGATATTCCTAATGTGAAGAAAGTTAAGGATTTCACGTGGAAAATTTGTCATATTAGTTTCTACTAAGTCTGTCATTTACTTCTGATATTATAGCAGTGACGGTGTGAACTGAGCCGTGAACATTACTTACATCGGCTCGACGACCTCGTGATTGATGTATAGAAAGTTTAAATACCAATTTGAGTATCATTCACCATTATGATGTGATTGCCCATTTATTAGTCGTTGAGGCAATGGCAGATACTGGTTCAGTTATCAAAATGTGGACCACGTGAGATGTTTATGTGAATAAATGAATTCAAACTAAAGTTTAATAACCTAATTATAATGTTTCTTTAAGAGTTATGTAAAATTTATTCAACATTTTAAAATGATTCCATCTTGCCCTGCGTGAGTTTTAATTAAAAATTAAACTTTATTCGATCTATGATGGTCTACAGTTTTTGCAATCATCACAGTTTTATCTATTTAGCATTAAAATTTCACACCGCAATTGTGTAGAAATGGGCAATATATTTCAACAGTCTATACAGTTACGATGAAATCGAGTTAGTCTAGCTGAATTAAAATATATAAATTTATAAATCGACGCAATTATAACTTTTTACATAAGAATAATATTATAGCCATGCCTAAATTATAGACTAACAAACCAGAAAATAATACTACTTTTAATTTTTGCAAACGATATGATTCATAGAATCAATATTAATGTTACGTTTTGGACGAAAATTATAAGCGGAAATGTTGTAGATAATTATGTTATTATCTTGAATCAGTTCTTTGGTTGAATCGAAAGTTATCTTAAAATATTTAGTTAGTAAATTACTAAGTACAAGGCTTACCTTATAAAGTTTATCTTTTTGGTACCATACATCTTCTTCTTCCTCTACAGAAGCTGCAAATGCCTGTGTCAGATCATCGCGAGAACGCGAGAGTATTCGGCGTCGCGACACCATTTCGCTGCCCGCTGCCGCCTCGAACGGGCCTAGGCTGCAACAATAAAAAAGAATTCATTAGATTCACTACAAAAGCAAAGACAAACAGAATAAACAAATTAAGAATAAAATACGGTAAACTTCAGCCTATCAGTGAAGAGTACAGTTAATTAAATGTTAAAATTAAAATAAGACAATTCAGGTAGATGCTCTTAAAGAGATAAAATATCTATTATAGAATCATAGAAAATAAAATTAAGAAAATAGTGTCAAATTGTGGTCATATTTGAGTGATTCTGCTAGCAGCTTGATTATATTTTCTTTTTTGTTTGCTAGAGGGTTTAACAAGAACCTACCCTTACTTGGTCCACCTTAGTTTGATAGTCTATTATGAATTGTAACTCAAATAGTGCTAACAGCACATTAATTATCATATTAACTAAGTATTTCTAAAGTACAAAGTGTCTTGTAGTTTTTTGTATTATGATTAAAGTGGCTACTAAATGGACCTTGGTCGCAAGTTTGTATTCATTTGATTTGATAGTTGTATGACCAAAATTGATGCTGTGATATAACAACGGGCTATTTATTATATCGGAACTTAATTTACGATCATATCAATAATTCAAACTGACAATTCAAACTTTCAACTATAGATTAAAGTAATACATAACAGTGTTATGAAACAATAGATGTGGCAAATGGTGCAGCTGTTACTGCTTTTGTATTGCCCTCGTTTATATGTGTTTTGATCTTCGTAGGTTTGTATTCATCGTTGATGTCGTCCTATTAATGAATTGATGCATGTTTTAATGTCTGCTAAAGACATACGGATGTATTCCGATGCTTATGTAACTGTGTGTATTGTGACGTTGAAATGAAATAGAACGCGCGATATCTTTGTCCGTTTGAAATAATTGGGTCTTTTATATTAGTTTTTGGCTTTTGATTTCGTTAGTCGAGTAGAAGAGTCTAGTTTAAATTGACTTGCTTTGATTTTGTAAAGATTTTGCTTTGCTGACCTGCCTCGGCTTCGTACAAGGCATGCCTGTCTGCCCGTAGCATCCCTAAGCCATTATGCGTCACTAAATTATTTTGCCTTTCGTCCGGAAAGGCAAAATAATTGAGTGACGCACTAAAACTTGAACTTTATGATATGGTATTAGCGTTCGAATGACTTTTAAATATTATTACGAATCGTTTGTATGGGAGTATAGAAAAGTGTAGCTTTTAGACTTGTTCAGGCATTTTTTTAAAAATTTCTCTGCCTAAGCTGAGGATAGTCCTCATTCTGCAACAAATATTCTAAAATAAATAGCGAAATCAGTTCAGCTGTTGTAGAGATTTCCGCTTGGCAACACATTCAGCGATTAATTTTTCCATTATAGATACTTAGACATGGTTTTAACTACACTATAAAAGTATTGCACATCTTCAAAAAACAGAACTAAACTGATTTTGTTTGTATTTTTATTTTTCTTCTCGATCTGCCAAATCAACAGCTGAGGAATGAAAGCACTTGTAATTTCACCTGTAAAGTGATTTTTGTATTCATTTCCTGAGTTGCCACATTTCATTTAACAGATTTTCTTAAATCATATGTAAATAAGCCTCATTTCTCCACTCCTACACCATGTATACTTGTAGCAGCACCAACAAAGTACGGTTCGTTTCGTTTCCTTCCGACATCTAACAATGTGTGGCATTGGATTCGACATTGGGGCTCGCGTTGCGTGTCTAACGATCGCCTCCGTCTGTTCCTCCCATTCATTTGATACCCACCGCTGTTTACTTGTGAGTTTTTAATTTTGGAACGTCTTTATCACAAAAGTTTAAGAGACACTAGAGCAAATTAAAGAAAGTGGGTATAGCCACTTCTGTCAACGTTTTTTCTACAGTGCTTGTTTTTTTTTTTACCTTTTTCCCGGGGTAAGCAGTCACTTATCCCGTCTTATCCTTTTATTTTTAGCCAATGTAGAATGAGAAGATGAAAAAAACGTTGAATAAACATATTTAACGTTTTGCATACCTTTTAATAATATTAAAAGCTATGCAGGACGTTAAATACAACGCATGTTTTAAGTATAAATAATGACGTTCATGAGTTTCACTTACAAGTAAATTGACGTCAATATCAGCTATTCAATTAGCCAAATCAACCTGAGGTATAATTGTGATGTTTTTACATTATCTATATTGCTTAACAATAATTAAGCTACAGTAACCTCTTATCAACTTGCATGGTTCCCAGTTGAAAATGGAACTTTCAACTTGAAGCCCGGAATTCATTAATTTCGATTTGGTTTAGACGGTCTTTTTGGGAGCGACAGTCTCTCTGATCTCCCCAGCTTGAAAAAGACCTGCACCAGGCTCTACTAACTAGGCCTATTAGGGATTCTTTTGAATATGAATTTATAACAGAAATTTTAAGTTGTCATTATTTTGGGATAGCCGGGACGTATTCTTTTGCTAATATACGTTTTATAGCAAAAGAGAAAGTGTCCAATGTGTTGTGATATGAGCGCAAAAATCGTGTTCTATTTACGGTTCAAAGCATAAACCGAACATGCCACAGCGTATCCAAAGCTCATTAACATAAAGTGCTGGAAAGTTATAAGTAATTTTCTTCGTGCAATTTTCTCGAAAGCAAATTGATCGAGCTGTTTTCTTGGTTAGAGAACATTTATCTTATCATATTCACTACATCTTATGCTTGTTTATGCTTTCATTAGGATAGATATGATTGTATCTACTGTATTGTATGTACTGTCACAGTTTATTGTTTCTTGAAAAAGTTATAAAATGATGACCAGTGGATTAATTTAAAATAAAGAAGTCGTTTTAATATAAGTCGGTCTTTCCGTGAATAAATAGAATTCACTTATCAATGGAAGTTGCATTTACTTTTTGGAAGTTGCGTTTTAAGTGTATTACTTTTTATGTTCATGTTCGAAAATTATTTTTTATAATTTGTGGTTATGATTTTTATTTATCGTTTTATTTGTTTTATAGGTCCTTGCTGTACTTTGGGATGAAGATGAGATAAAGAGAATACCCCAAAAAAAGAACAGGAAAGCTTGTGTGAAATGAATCCTTAAGTACAATTAATTGAACATTTGCATTAACCACGAAATCAGAAGACACTTGAATCATCAAGTAGGTAACTACTGATACCAACACCGAGAAATCAATAGACACTTGATTTTTCTGTGAAATAAGTATATACCTTAACTTTAGAATCAATGTTTACAATCAAATTAGGACACCCTTTTAGATGTTGTCACAAAGCCCCGCGAAACAGTAAGAGCAAAATGTAAGTTCTCCTCAGTAGGTCAGTACTTTCACAGCTGATTTACTTTGCTCTAAATACTGCCTGTTACAGCATTAGATCGAGATAGTTTTGTTTTACTCACCGATGTGTACATAGTAAGTGCAAAGTTGTTGGTTAACAGTCATTAGTACTAGATATATATCTATAGTCGGCAGTCGGATTAGGAGTAGAAAATAAAAAATCATTGACACTTCAAGAGTGCCGACAGCAGGGAAAATATATGTAGATACGTACATATAGAGATGTCACATGTAAATGGTTGCAAACTGTCACAAGAGGTAATGGTGTCACGAATTCAAAATTATTGTTACAAGTTACAACTTAAAGAATATTCTACGAAAAATGCTCTACACAGGTATTCACTTCGAAAATTGCATTTAAACAGATATTGTTGCTATGATTTCTAATTAGATATTTCATTCTTGTTCATTCCTATACAGGCATTACAAATTACAATTCTATTATATAATTATATTAATAGATAAATTTTATTCCTCTACAACATATTGTACACTGTATTTTTTTGGCACTTTCCCGCCTAATTATATGAGACGTCTCAAAGTGTTTGAATCGTAACACTAGACTGTCGACGTCACTGTTACTTGAGCTGACTTCTCTCACTCATTAATTTCGAATATTATAGAATGAGATATCTGTATAATCATTATGCTCTATATTTACGTGGATTAAACCTTGACCACCATAATGTTCATTTTTTTATATGATAACAAAATTATAAAGATATTTTTAAAGCAAGACATCTATGTTCTTAATTTAGGTAATTTTGATCTAATTTAAATGTGTTTTATCAATGGTTAACCTTCTGAAAGAAACAAACTCAAATTTCCTTTGATTACAAAATACTTTCACACATGTAATATTTACATTCGCAAATAATTTACAACAAGATGCCTACATGACGTAAGTAAAGTACGAACCTTCAAAGGACGATCATAAAACCCAGTTACGATCGACGTCACAGGACTCGTTTATACACCTTGACCCATATAGTGAGGTGAACGATTCAAAGACAATGAGCACTAGAGGATGAGCAATCGGAAATCGATATTTTAAAAAGCATTTTATGTATACTTTATTTTGCTTTTGATAGTAATTGTCAAATTTGAAAAATAATTTTCTAATACACATAAGAGTTACAGTAGACATATTTTTTTTCTTTTTGCTCCCCATTGAGGAATTCTATTTTTAAAAATGTTAACAACGCATTAATTTTTAGTCTCATTCATTTTTTATTTTTTTATTTTATAATTTTAGCGAACGTTATTCGTTTTCACTGTACAAGTATTGTGTATGTCATTATTTCAACATAGGTATAATCTAAATTTGTATTAACTGGGGTCATACCTCCTGCAAAGAACATAACATCTAAATGTCAATTCGAAATATGGCAAATATAATACAAAACATTTTGAGGTTACTTCACATCCATAACAAACCTCCATACTGGCCATTATGATATAAATATATTGACCTGATTACCAACACACAAGATTAAGAGCACTGTGTATAATAAGTTTAAATAATTTTAAAATTATTTTTAGGGTAAAATTTTGTAATATTGTATTGAAATAATCAAATATGATATCTTTCGCTATCGACTATCGATATAGTCACACATTTCCTCTAGTGCTAGTCATTACGGGAGTCTTAGCGGAACAGGTTTACACTTTTATTTTCTTTTTACATACGTGAAGGCATCCCCGAGCGTGCAATTACTACGGTACTAATAGGGCTGTGCTTTGTCTGGATGTTCCAGAAACTAATTTATTTGAGGTTCCATATTGTAAACCGAATCCGTATATTAAATTTTCTAAACATGCGTTATGTAGCTACCCACGTAATGTTTTTTGTAAGGAGGTTCAATCAGCAACAAATATTGCAGAATCATTAGAAGACAATGTTATCAATGTTTACATCAATATTTTCATGTTTTATTTATTACTTACTCAAAATCTTCTTAAAGATTTTAGAGCTATAGACCAAAGTAAGTCAGAATATTACTATATATATATATATATATACACACCACAGTATATAGTAATTTGTAAAGTTATATTAAACGTACCTACATTGTTCTTAATTGTACCTACATACCCTCCGTACTACCATAGTCAAACATTATACTGTGGTACTACTGTCTCTGTTAATGTATTTTTATTTTTAAGTAATTTTACATTAAGTATGTGTGAACACACGGCCAAGGAAATAAATACACACCTGTACATGTGATGTGTACATAAAGGTGTATATTTATCTCATTGGCCGTGTGTGCATAAACTTAATAAGTAAATACGTGATGTTTTAAATCGTTTTATCAGCACCAGGAAAATGGTTAGCAAACTAAAGTTTCGTCTTGTGGTTTCTTATCTACGATGAGTTCTTTACATTCTGTGGTAGTTTTATATGATGTGGTCAAGTAGTAAGATAGGTAAGATAGACGAATCTACCTTATGTTGAGTCACAGCACTATATTCATTTTTTTTAAACACAAATTATTTATAAAAGGATGTTGTTTTACGCATTCCATGAATATATAATACTGAATTTAACTCAAGAATTTTTAGTATTGGTTGTTCAAATTAAGGTAGGTACCTTGTCAGTTGTGTTCTATAATTTGATTCGCTTGAATTTTGTTAGTCAGACCATGTAATTTTACCTATGCTTATCAAAATGTGTTCCAAATGACATCAGCAATTAACTTGAAGAAACCCGATTTCTGTACACTTACGGTCTTTATAATATAGCTACCTACAGAACTGAAAAGTAGTTAACAAATTATAGCACTTAGATTTTTTTCTAAAGCCCCATATTCACACAACTATCGGCAAATGGTAATATCAGTCTTCTTCTTCTTCGTGCAACAATTCTTCGGCAACAATTTAAAATAATTATATACGTCCAGTCCAAAACTTAGTGACTTTGACCGCATCTTCCGTAGCTTCATCGTTCAGTTAAACCCTATAATTCTCATATATATATTCTAGAAAATCTGTTCAGACTAAAATTATGTCACGTTATATATGTCATAGCAGGCATATCACGCCTTTTTGTAATGTAATCATCTGCTGACAGCTACAAGAAGTTGCGCATTGTTGCTGTTCAAGTAGTGGTTTTTCGCGGTATACATTTTTTTTTTCAATGTAACCAGTCTAGTTTAGTATAGTATATACGAGTATGTATAGGGTGTAAATAAAAAAAGATTTTTATTTATTTATCCCTAATTGGTGGATATAGCCTGGACTATAAGCTTTGTCAAGCCTGAAAATAGGTTTCTTCTTTAAAGCTCTACAGTTTTCATCAATCAACGTTACGATAAACAAGTAATTCTACCCGCACTGTTTTGTGTCACACCACTCCTTGCGTCATCGATATCCTATTATGAAGCGTTCTGATTCAACAATAGATAATGTAACTAAAAGACCTTGCACAATTTCACCCTTTCTAAGTGCATGTCGACTGCCAACCCTGGCAGCACTGCAACTGGGCTGCACGCGCCGTGATGTAATCGTCTGATAGTTTGTTGACTCGCAACTGTCCAGTAATTGCTGTTTATGAGACAAATGCTCCAGGATGTGTGTGTGTTTCTTCAAAGATATATGCGCATGATCTGAAGTTTGATCTTTGATATTGAAATTTTATATTACTTACAACATTACTTCCGTTATCGATATCCTATTCTGAAGCGCTCTGATTCATCAATAGACAATGTGACTAAAAGACCTTGTATCATTCACCCTTTAAAAGTATACGTCGAATGACAACCCTGGCAGCACTGCACCTGGGCTGCACGCGCTGTGATGTAATCGTCTGATAGTTTGTTGACTCGCAACTGTCCAGTAATTGTTGTTTATGAGACAAATGCTCCGGGATTGTATGTATTGGTGTGTGTGTCGTAAAAGAGTGTGCATGCGTGTGCATGATCAAAAGTTTGATTTTGATTCTGAACTTTGATGTTGAATAAAAAGAATTCTATGAATGAATTCTGTCATTGATTCATATTTTTCTACGAGACAATCTGATTGTATTAACTAACGTACACTGTTTATTAACACACTATAAAAATGCATATATGCATACTTTAAATCATCCTATACATCAAAATCTCGCGTCGCGGTGTCAGTCTAAAACGATTCGACTGATTTTTTTCGCATATTATTTTGGCAGATATGACAATAAGTCGTAAAGAATTTTCGCCCACTTACCTGTAATTATAATTACAATTTTTTTCATATTTTTATTTGAATTTTTAAGCGTCCTTCGTTGATTAAGTAATATTTTCAAATAAATCTCATGCTAATTAACCATTTAAATATGTATATAAAATCAAGTAAATACGTAACTAGTTTAAAGGCATAAAATGAGGGCAATTTAATTCAAGTAGTGTGTGTTATATCTATGCTTGTGTTGATACATATTCACACATTTAATACAGTTACTAAGAAGCCATTACGAAATAAACTGTTAAAAATTCAGTTGAAATTGTATGTGAGCATTCTTCTAGCCTGCTTTCCAAGTCAAATGACAACGTGGTTGCGATTCTAATTGCATATGACTATTATACATACGAGTCGAGACAAAAACGAATGAACATCTTAGTGAGAAAAATATTTTTTCAAAATTAAATCTTATTTCTAAGACACTTAAGTCGAATTCTAGTTGACTTTTTACTTGGTACTTTCGTCACCGTATATTCTAAAGGACGATTGGATGCGTTCCATTTTTAAAAATACGTTTTGTTTGTCACGACAATATTTTCGCAATCATAGCTTTGAGAATGTGCTCTTGAAATGTGTGATGTATGGTAACCCAATCTTTTACAGAACGCAGTTTTCATGCAATTTTGACGGTAGTAAGCAAAATATTATCTGACAGGTGCCAACTTGTTAGAGACAAAATCGCTGTCAAATAATGCAATCCACATGTACACTACCATCTTTTTTGGACAAGTAGCCCCCCGTTCATTCTTTCTTTCTTTTCCTTGTGAAACAATTTTTTTTCCCGGAGAAATTCCCTTGAATAACCCTCCGTCACAAAGCGGGGGCGGTTAGATCGGGCTCTAACTGACTAATACCGTACACCGTCTTAGGTCTTTAGATGTCGGAGTGGAAAGAGAGCCATTACCATTTCCGAGAAGTCCCCATCGTTTGGGGGAACCACAATGTCTCCATCTTGCCCCCGGTAAAGGGGTAATTGCGAAGACCCCTAGATATAAATTGTACAGGTAAGGCAAGACACATGATTTTTGTACAGATTCGGTAGTAAATTCGGGACGGGCCGCTGGTCATTTAGTATACCGACTTGTATGATACAGTTGTCGACATCCATACTAATATTATAAATACGAAAGTAACTGTGTCTGTCTGTCTGTCTGTATGTTACGCATTCACGCCTAAACCACTGAACCGATCTTGATGAAATTTGGTATAGGGGTAGATTAGACCTTGAGAAAGGACATAGGCTATGTCCGGTCGCTATAACCGACATCCACGCGGGCGGAGCCGCGGGCAAAACTTAGTTCTGAATAAGATTAAGTCCAGTTAATATAACTACCCATCTGAGGCCGCAACTGCTGTCGCCGGTGAGATCAGTCTGGGCATGGAATATTATATCCCCTACACTGATGTCGCCGGTGTCCGCAGGGCGCGCCCCTGGTTCGGGCGCGAGTGCGCGGAGGCTGTTAATCATAAACAGTCTGCGTACCGCGCTTGGATCAGGGCGCGCGCTACGTGCGATCCCAACGTGGGCCACTTCAAGGCGGCGTACAACAGAGCCACAAAGGCCTGCAAGAGGGCTTATGTCAGAGCGGATGCCCAGCGCATAGCGCGGCTTGGTCAGGAGCTAGTAGAGCATCCCACGGGCAGCCGTGGCTACTGGCGACTGGCCAAAGCCGTGCAAGCCAACTTCTGCCAGCCTTCGCTGCCCCCGCTGCGCAATCCCGATGGATCCCTGGCCCATGAGCCGCAAGAGCAAGCAAATTTGCTGGTTAATCTCTTTGCGGCCAACTCCCGAGTCGATGATTGTGGTATGGAGCCGCCGACACTGCCCGTCAGTGACCATGCAATGCCTGATATTCGTATCAGGCAACGCGATATCCGAGCAGTGTTGCAGTCACTCGATGTCCGGAAAGCCAGTGGTCCGGACGGTATTCCAGCGGTGGTTCTGCAAAAATGTGCAGCGGAGTTGTCTCCAATGCTTGCGCGGCTGTACCGGCTGTCCTACAGCTCTGGTACAGTGCCTTCGGCTTGGAAAGAGGCGAATGTACAGCCGATCCCCAAGAAGGGGGATCGCTCAGACCCAAACAACTATCGACCCATAGCCGTCACCTCAGTGCTGTGCAAGGTGTTCGAGCACATTATTAACAAACAGCTCATGCGTCACCTTGAAGATCACTCCCTAATTAATGACCGGCAATATGGCTTCAGGCCGAAACGGTCAGCGGGTGATCTTCTGGCGTATGTTAACCATATTTGGGGTGAGGCTATGGACAAGCACGGCGAGTCATTGGCAATTAGCCTTGACATCGCCAAAGCTTTCGATAGAGTTTGGCACAAGTCGCTTCTTTCCAAGTTACCAGCCTTTGGTCTGCCTCCTAGACTGTGCGACTGGGTTGCCGGCTTCTTGCAGGAGCGCCGTATTCGCGTCCTTTGTGATGGACGAGCCTCGGAGTTCTTGCAGGTAAATGCCGGCGTACCGCAGGGATCTGTCCTATCGCCAACTCTCTTTCTTCTGCATATCAATGACATGCTGTCGACCGGCAGCATTCATTGCTATGCGGATGATAGCACCCTACACGGGAGTTATCATGGACGTCCTGCGGATAAGCAGACGCATATTGCGGAAAAAAGGCAGCTTCTTGTCACTGAGCTTGACCGGATCCTGAATCACATTTCCCAATGGGGCTCTGAGAACTTGGTCGAGTTCAATGCCAAGAAGACGCAGGCATGTGCGTTTACAGCAAAGGTATCTTCTTTCCTTCCCCTTCCCACTCTTCAGAGCACGCCACTGCCACTGCGGGACAACCTCAATATCCTCGGTATGGATGTCGCTGCAAACTGAACAACAAAAACTACATCGAGAGTATCATCAAAGCAGCCTCGCGTAAACTCGGAGTCCTGAACAGAGTGAGACGGTTTTTCACGCCGGAGCAACGGTGTCTTCTTTACAAGACACAAATTCGTTCCTGCGTGGAGTACTGCTCACATCTCTGGGATGGTTCCGCAAAGTACTTATTAGATGCTCTCGACAGGTTGCAGCGACGTGCGGTCCGCATTATCGGTAATCCTGAGGTCACGAGTACCCTCGAGTCTCTGCAGATGCGTAGAGATGTTGCTTCCTTGGCAGTTTTTTACCGTCTCTACCATGGTGAATGTTCTGAAGAGCTATTCCAACTAGTCCCACCCTCCCCCTTCCTATACAGGACGACACGTGCAGGACTTAGATGTCACCCCTATACGGTGCAGAACATTCCTTCAAGAACCAAGCGGTTCGGTGACTCTTTCCTTTGTCGCACCATTAAGACCTGGAATTCCTTGCCAGCTCACGTGTTTCCCTCTTCCTACAGTCCCGGGTCCTTTAAGCGGGGCGTGAAAAAGCATCTGATGAGGCCGTCAAGCTGAGTGCTACCATTGTTAACATGGCACGTGTATATAATGGTGGCCCTCTTTCTTGAGACTTTACCTTCAGCTTACCATCAGGCGAGGTAAAGTCAAATTGACGTGTCCTATTTATAAAAAAAAAAAAAAAAAAAACTAGTTGAAATTATCGTCGAGAAAGTCGCATAGAGTTTATAATAGCTGTAGATTGCAGGTTTAATATAATATTATACATAAAGAAAGTGTTGTTGTTTCTACAAATTACATATTGTATGTAATTGCAGAATCAACAATTTGTATGTACGAATTACTGTAATTCAATTACATAATAATTATAACGATTTTAGTCCCAGTGATAGTACCTATATCTGATAATCTTTATAGTGAAATTTATAATGTACTTACTTTTTAAACAATAATATATTATCGTTGATATTGACATATATTACGAAACCCCAATATTCCAAATTATTTTATTATTATCAAGTAGGTGCCATTTAACTGCCATTAATATGTAAACTGGCATAGAACCTGAGTAAAATCTGCTTCAGCGTGGGTTTTATTTCTATAGTGAGAGTAGTAGGAATTTCAGGTTCTACATACATCCCCAATGACATGAGCACAAGCGATGACTGCAATTTAGATGCAAGTTATTTCTTAGATTTGTATAAAGCTAGATAACCAACTGCATCTGACTATCGAATTCACAGTTAAGAAACAAAAGAACCTTCACTATTTTCAATGTCACTATTTGTCTATACCATAGTCGTTTGTGTCGATGCGTAGGAGCAGCTTCCTACCTGTAGCACAATGAATACTACACCCACAGCATTAGACGAATGGGTATTATTAACATACTTAATAGTTATTGATGATAATTTCTGTTTGCTGATATTCTGCTTCTAGATTCATGACAACTTTCCATGATGAGTTAACGCATAGAAGCTTCCATTCAAAATCAATCAATCATCATTGCCAGCCACTCATTAGGTACTAGTTGCACGTTTTGTGTCTGTTAGTAAAGATAGAAATAGTTTACAAAATAGTTTAGTAGATAAAATACTTTTCTTCATTCCCCAGGGGGCTATTTTACCGTACCGTACGTTTAACCGTAGGTGGTGCGTGGTCACCAGGAGTGAGAGAAATTCCTTATTGGATAACTTTAAACATTGGTAATTGAGGCCCTTGTAGCCATGTAGTTTTAGTCACTCCGAGTCCAACATATCCGCCCCCATAGGCCAACAGGGGTGGTACGCGTGATGATTGCCGCACGAAAAAAAAAACTACTCCTTTTTTTCCCTAACAATAGACTTTTCTTCAGTAATAAATATTCTGAATTGTTCAAAACCAAAGTTGTAATATTAAACGGCCACAATACTTGTAGTTAGTTTGTAAGATACTTAAAAAAGAGTTTGTAAGAGAATGTAAGTAATTTATGGATGACAACATATTCTTGAAAGTTGAGCATAACTTATTTTCAAGAAAGTGTTAAATAAAAATTTAAAAATGAAAGTAAAATTAAAGGGGTCTATTTAAAAATTTGCTTTGAATGTCAATAAACGTACTATAAGTGCAACCAAGTTAGTAAAATTTGAGATACATTTGCATGTTTAAGTGAAATATCTCGTATATCACAAACGGCGGCTCACCATGAACTTTGATGCTCAAGCCAACTACATCTACCTACAGCAGGTGTTTCGAACAGCCGGTAGACAAGCCCCTCTAGACAAGCGGCAATTCACTGGCCGACGTTTGGAAGAATCGAATGACGTATGTATGGGATTTGACGAATGTGACAGTCGACAACGCATGTCATAAACGTCAAATCCCATACATTCGTCATTCCATTCTACCAAACGCCGGCCAGCGAATTGCCACTTGACTAGAGGGGCTGGTGATTGAACAAAGCTCTGGCGCAGGCTTTTTCGTCGAGGATGTTATCAGACGGCAATCGCAGGCCTCAACCTCAGATCTGGTTGTCCTCGCAGTGACAACAGATTGACCCCAAAAGGAAAACCTACGTCAGGCAGGATCACTACGTGTACAAACTGTACGATTGTTAAATCTATTTATTTTTTTCGAATAATATTCCAATTCGTAACTGAAACAAATAGAAAGAACGAAGCATTGCGGTTGGCCGCCTGCCTACTGTGAATGAATGAATGATTGAATGATACAATGCTTCGTTCTTTCGATAAGTTTACGTTACAAATTCGAATGTTATTTTCTTGCTTGGGGCACAGCTTATAAGTGAAGCTTAACGTCTCTGTGTATATAAACCAGTTAATACAAACAACAGTCTGAAGTCATTACGTCTCATGTTATCCAATCACTGACACACGTCTACATCAATCGTAACAGTGAAAAGTTGATAAACAACCTGATAAGGCATGCATTAATCGAATTTCACTGCACGTGTATTAAAGGGCAGATTTCATTAATGAAAGTAAATCGAGCAGATATCATTAATGAAAGAAATTGGTATCTTATCAATATCATATCTAAACTGATTTATCATGACAATTAATTCAATCAAGAAATCGAGATCGCAAGAGCAACGTTGATATCTGTAATGGTGCATTTAGTTATAAAGAATTTGTTTTTAGTTTACCCTCAGCTGACGTGAAGTTATGCTGACGCTTCACTATAAATTCCTGAAGATTATTGAGTTACATTATTAAAAAAACAGTGAAAATAAAAGTTAGAACCATTGACTTGATATGTAAGGATCGCTAAGACGAGTCTATCTGATGTCTCAAACATCTGTACGTAGGTCATTAAGTCATGAAACTTGCATTAACATATTGTTTTTATTATTTATTAGCATAAGCAATGTTCGGATTTCAAAAATAACACAGTTAGAAGAAATAAAGTAGATATTATTTTATATTCACGGCAATCGCTGTGTAGCCTGTATCACACACAGTGACACAAATTGAAAACATTTTAAAACGTCTCTTTCATTTTTGTTGTTTAGTAGGTTTTCTCTTTCATGAAACATAAGAGTTTGTGAGGATAAGCGTATGTACAGATGTTTGGTACTGTTTTATGTAAAAAGGACTGTACGGTACGAACAAAATTTGTCGCATTTATTGATTCATAGCGGAACTTTTTATAGCGGAAATAAGTTCCTATGGGTCACTAGAACGGTGTTACTATTTCACACGGGCCACAGCTATTAATAAACGTAAATATTTACACAAACATAATCAATACAATATATCCGACTGTATAATTATTGTATAATCAATCGGTATATTAGATAACTGCCTTTACAGGGAGCCCACACCGTTACGTAAGCAAAGGTCATTATACATAAGTACTCAAGTACTCCCACACACTATAATAGTGAAGTTGGTAATAGATATAATACCTGTTCATTACTTATTGCATGTTCCTATGGATAATAGCATGTGACGGCATCTTTACGCTCTCTATCCGTAGCGGTATTTGCGGAATCAGATGTGTTGATTTTGTTTCTACACAAAGTAGTTGATTGAAGTGATTATTATGATATATATCAGGCTATTAGTGTACTAAGTAACGTTGGGATATTGAAAGAGGTTGGGATTTTCTTTTTGGAGGTTCATTCTAAAATATCTTAGAGTATTATGACATCTTGCAATTATATGTATTTGAATCGTTTGAAATGTATAATAACTAGATATTTTCTGATTTTATACTTGTGATACTTGTGATTAATACTCTCGCAAAGCACTCATGGACATAACTCATCTTTAAATCGTGCAATTGCACTTAATTCCGAAGTCGAGTGTCATTCACTAGCTAGAGGCACTCCACTTCGACACAATACAAACAAATAACGGTGTGGCTATCATTTGCCCTACACGATCAATTCTTTTTGAGATGTGTTATATCAGTTTTCCAATATGACATTTAATTTTTTTAATAGTAGAATAATGGACTTTTATGTATGATAGCCATTGCCAATTTATACGTAAGAATGGATACCGTTCGTGCCGTTGAATGGCGGAAATATGACACCTACGCCAACACAGATAAGGAAATCTTTTGATAAAAGAAACTGTGAAAACCCCAAATATAATCACATTTTTAACGATGTAGCTATAAAACTAACTTTCTTAAATGGGTCAAGCCATTTTGAACTCTGTTAAAGTACGCTAAAGTACACAATAGGTTGTAAGTGACCAGGCGATGTTATCTTAAAAGCGACGCCGAAAAGTGGTCTAGGCAGCGTTCGATCTAGATATTTTGAAAATTACATAAATACAGGTAGGATTGCTGTTAGTTAGCTATGTAGCTAGAATATATATAACACACTGTTTAAAACTAGAGCTAATCATAATACGTTCGTTATAGAATTTTCATCTCATCATACGGGAAGACTAAAATTTCTCCGGGCGCCCACTAGCTAATCAGGGGAGCACGGATCGTTCACCTTTTCAACAATTATGCGCCATTAGATACAAAAACTAGAAAGTACTTTATCTTAAAAAGGTTTGAAAGTAGTTAAGAGATTTATCAAGACAATTTGACAATTTAGAAAGGGTGGTATTTAAACGCTTAACTAATAAATACCATTTTTTAAAACAAATATACTGAATGCGCCACAAAATTTGTATACCAAAAAATACAAATTTTGCACACTTTTTATTTCCGAATGCAAACTTTTATTCTACGTGCACTACTTCAATTTATTCGAATTGTTTATCAAAAATACTAACTTGCACTCTAAATTGTACAATATTATTAATTTTTTAATTTTTAAATTAAACAGAGAAATTACTTATTTCTGCATGATTATAAAAAAAAATAACCACGAAGGCTTAATTCGGCTTAATACGCTCCGCTCCGCTCCAGCATTAGCCTTCTAACCTAACCTAACCAAGTCGGATTGCGCAGCTATATGAAATTCCGTTGTAAGATTGTACAATTTAGAGTGCAAGTTAGTAAAGCAATTATATTATTTTGTGTGCAAATCAGTATTTTTGGTGTGTCACGGGATTATTTGTATTGAAGATAGTATTTCAGTGTTGTTAGATATATTTTAGGTGCACACTCAGTTAAAAAGATCATCAACTTTTGATAAGAGTTAATATATTTTTAGTTATGCATGATATGAGTAGTAAATGGTTTTTTGAAGTGCAACCATTTAAAAGTTATGCGCATGGTTTATTAGTGTCAAAATTTTGTTAGCATTATTTTATTTAGAGGTGCAAATAAAGATTCCCCATTTAGAAATAGGACCACTGCTAAGAACTAACGGAAACGAGGGGCTGTGTTAATAAATACCAAATACCTAAATAGCGATAGAATCCGTCAAAAGTAGTTTTAATTTAATGATTGATTTTCGCGGAAATTTTCGTCGGTACATATTGATAACATTGTCACAGTATTTCTGTCCCAAAATTGTCAAAATTTTACTCAAAATATTCCACTTCTTATCGAACTCATCGCTCATTAAATCGCAATAACAGAGTCGTAAATAAAGACCGCGGGCACGTCTTATAACGGTAAACGTAAACCATATCACCTTACTTACGCATGACTAATGCACTCGGTACAGAATGCTAAGAAGACTATTCTATGGAGGTCACAAACTTTGAACGGTTACGTTTAAAGACATGTTGTTATGTTCAATTCAGGTAACAGTGAGTGTAACTACATTGAATAAAGTAGCAGACTCGCGGACTGATTTATTATTTAAGAAAAAACATCTTGTGGTGGCAGTTATCATTAAAAAATTGGGTAACCTGAAATCATGGAATTCGTGACATCGTCACGTTACGTCCGATAGACGTTATTTTGACGTCACGACGAATCAACGACATAGTTTTTGAATTCTATGCGGCCAGTAGTACCTATTTGACAAATTGTGACAATTTATATGTGATGCGAACTTTTAAGGTGTATAGAGTACTTTTTGTAAAATAAATGCTTTTTACTGTTTATACCTACAGACTGTTTTAAATTTTGTCGATACTCCCAAAGTGCTATCAGTTTTTGTGAATGATGGCTCCACCGAAATCCAACCTCCTGTTAGCCGGGACATCTGTCTATTGATCGCAAGGTTTTAGCGCAGGCTTACTTCTCTGGATAGGTAGGTTAAATAGCAGTGGCTCACGCAAAAAAGAAAATAACCTTAGAGCGAAACTCGAGTTCTAAAGTGCAAGTTTTTGACGCAACTGGGACTAACTCCGTGATGAAGATGATTGGTTAGGTACTTAAAGGATTCTATTTTGGGGCCAATTAAGTGTAGGTTTCTGTAACTACTATCATTATGATCAAATGTCAAGGGTGGTTTAGTAATACAGTTATGATTGATGTAATATGTTGTTACGTATGGTATTATTTACCTATCATTATTTACAAAACATAACAAGAGTTCTATTTGAACTATTAATGCCTTTTGTGCAATAAATTTGAGAACCTTGTTAGTGTTTTGATTTCAATAATGTTCAACTTATTATTATGATTGAAATTGTAATACAAAGTTCGCTAATATTTGGCCTTTGTGTATCAATCATATCAATCATCAATCAATCAGATTGCTTGTCTTTCAATGCTAGCAGCGCGCTACAGAATATAAAAAATTCCGCATAGCACTATTAGGTCTGTATTGCAGAATGAAACACATGCCTGAATCTTGATAGTGTTTTTTTTATGCCACTTTGGTGGCAGACAAGCACACGGCCCACCTGATGGGAAGTAGTAATCGTGGCCTATGGACGTTGTTTTAGATGAATGTTCCAATGTTAGCAAAAGTAAACCGAACCCCAGACTCGGAGGTAAAAGCTTAAGATGCGACAGAGATTAAAGTTACGATGAAGATAAAGAAGAAGTTTTAATATCAATGTGAGAGTCGAGAGATTTTATTTCTGTATCTGAGTTCATGTCGATGGATGATGAATTGATGATGCAATTGTTGTGTGAGGAAATTTGCTCTTTAATTTTAATGTTTATTAATGTATTTGATTTGTTGTTCTTTATTGGTATTTGCTTTCTTGGTTCCTACGTAAGTCTTAAATTGACATTGATTTCTTTGTATGTATTATTATGACTGTATATAAATTCTGAAGTTTGGGACTTTTTTTTTGTTGACGTATGATTTGAATTTTATTTTTTTAATTATTGTGCAATTGACTAGACATTATCATAATTATTTCGGTGTATTTTTCTTTTCATATGTGTTTTTCTAAATTTAAAAAAAAAATTGATTTATATTTTGTATTAAGACCTTTGTGTATGAATTTAATTATAATGTAAATTGTTATTGAATCAATAAACAAACAAACAAACAAATTCACATCTGACGACCAGTGGTTTGGTGTAGGTATATCCAGGTGTTCTAAACTATGGATGAGGATGAAACTACTGGCAGTTAACGTGAATTTGACTGATTGAAATAAAACTTAAATGTATAAATTACTTGGGTTACGTGTGGATTCTTGTCAGTAGTTTAATGGTCAGAATTCCAATTCGGGATGTCTCTATCGCACCATGAAGTACCGGCATTGTGAGGACAATGACACATTGCATAAACTATAAAACTGTATAACTCTCAGTTTGTAATTCAAAGGTCTTTTCCTACTTTCGCTGTAAACACAACAGCACCAACATAAACTGTGTCATGTCTATCTAATCTCCTCTGAGTCGCTAGACGAGTGGACTAAATAGTCTAACGCGATCCACTTAGGCGATAGCCCGGTAACCTAGCACTGCAGTTTCTAGACATCAAGATTCAGATTTCTAGCGGGTTACTGATAAATGTTAAACTTTCGCGGTCCAATTAGTTACAGGAATATGTATTTTATTAACTTAATTTGTATAACTTGATATCGATATTATAACAGCCCCTTAAGACAAGTGGCAAAATGTTTGTAGAAGAGAATAGCATACATTAATCAATGTTTGAGATTGCCATACGTTGATGATGGTTGTACAAGTCATATTATATTTAATACGCCGGCCAACAAATTGCCACTTGCTCGGCTGGTTTTGCCGAGTAAAATTGGATGACACTGGAAGAAAGCAAGGAAGCGTGAAAGTTTTAGCAGCTTCAAAATATGAATTGTGTCTATAAAATGAACAGAACACATTAATTTAATGTTAAACCTTACACAACAAAGTACCTAACCACTTGTGCTAAGAAATAGGAGTACCGCACAACGGGACTCCTTCAACAATATCACATTAATTGCTGATGAATGACCTTTTAGAGAGCTGACAAAATCCTCTTTAATTAGCTAACCATCTCGGTAGCCTTTAATAATTCTGTACACTATTCCGTGATTTCTGTTGAAAGTACTCAAAGAGAAAAAGGTAGTCGATCGGCAGTCGAATATCGATATGATGCTGACAGTACTCGTTCTGTCTGATGTCACGTGGTTACCAATGCCTGTAGCCACTATCTACATCACTGGATGTGGTCTCACTCACCTACCGGCTCTCTCGGCTATCACATTCGACTTCTATGTCACTGTCTGTCATCAATCTTACTTACAAACTTACAAACCATATTACTGTTAAAGTTGAACCACAATCGCGTGCGGCTTAAGACCATCAGTTAACGTTTGAAGTGACCGAATACGTATACAAAGTGTTTGATAATGCCGCGTAAGCCGCGACACATCTGTATGTTGCAAGCATAGAATATAAAAGTGCCCTTTGAACACGTTAGAATGGAAATATAGAAATGGAAAATGGTAACGAGAACGTGAAAATGGAAATATGGTGTATAAATCTTTAGGACCTCACCAGCAAACCGGTACACCTGCTGATTGATGGACTAGGCTCTGAGGTAGGTCTAGCGGCTTGTATTAGAGCAAGTCTCATACCAGCCGAAACAAATCAAACAAAAAAAGAACTTTGAAGATTGGACGGTCTCCAAAGTATCTCTCTGTGCGTGTTCTACCGCTTATGAAAATGGTCTGTGTTCAGATGAATTATTGGACATGATGTCCACAGCTACCTTCTATCAACGCACCACTTGCCATAAGCTGCAAATTCATCCTCACACATTGCGACCGGAAATGGTGCTTGCCGTACGGTTTGGAAGGAACTTCATCCCACGCACACTCCGGTTGCGGAATGAACTTCCTGCTGTGGTTTTCACAAGCGATTACAATATTGAGTTTTTCAAGAGCGGCATTAGAAGATTTCTTCTAATGCACTTCCTGGTGTTGCATACGTCCATAGGCCACGGTACCCACTTTCCATCAGGTGGGCCGTGTGCTTGTTTGCTACCTAAGTGGTATAAAAAAATACGACCTTTAGACTCGACGTTGATAAATAAAAATGATAAAATTAGAACGGAAGTAATTTACTATTCATTTATTTAATAAGCTCAATTTTCTTTCAACTATGGGTATGTGTTCAATTGGGCAGGAATGTTAAACATTTTGTTTCAGACGAAAGGTACGTTACGTTCTTACCATAATATACTCAACGCAGTACGCGCTATCGACAGCCATACGTTTATTCAACCTAAAATGGACAATCAAAGGTTCGTATTTTTTCAACACAACGGCTGCAACTACATGGTCGTGAGAACCATTTGTTTAGATTTATATTAACTTTAAATCAATGTGTTAGTCATTTACGGATACACTGAGTACCTAACATTTTTAATCCACGCTTATACAGGATGGGTTTAAAATTGTGTAATTGTTGGCATGTAATTTTTTGGTTAATTACAATCAAGCCTGGTATGATGAAATTTGTTTACTGGCGAAACAATTCATTAGCTTACGATTAAAAAATACAAGTTAGTGCTTGAAGAGTTTTTTCGACATATTTAGGACACAGAAGTACTTGAGACCGGGCATGTATGACTCGTGTGAACAAAAGCAGATGTCCGGCTGTTATGCCTACCTACTCCATAAGGAGAAAGGAATGAATATATGCATGTAAGTATATACGTATATTTGAAATTGGAATTAATCTCACGAAATACTATACAAAGGTCTATAAAAATACGAATAAGGAAGTTGAAAGAAAAGGTAAGTAGATATGTAAAAATAAAAATATTGTACTGGTTGTCGTGTTGATTGGCGATACATTGAGGTGCTGAGATGCCTATATGACACTGCCACAATGTCCGTCCAGCTCCAAGACCAGAAGACGAAACCGATAAGCCTCCAGCGTGGAGTTAGGCAGGGGGATGTTATATCCCCCAAACTATTCACCAATGCATTGGAGGACGTCTTCAAGACTCTGGATTGGACTGGACGGGGTATCAACATTAACGGAGAGTAGATACATCTCACACCTTCGGTTCGCCGATGACATCGTCGTTGTTGCGGAGTCGCTGGAAAAACTGGGCGAGATGCTGCACAGCCTAGATAGAGCTTCTCGACGCGTCGGCTTCGGTGTAAACTTGGATAAAACCAAGATCATGTTCAACGAACATGTTGCACCGAGACCGATTGCCATCGAAGGGGCGACGCTCGAAGCACGAAGTTGTCCAAAAATATGTATACCTGGGCCAGGTTATCCAGCTCGGTAAAAACAACTTCGAGAAAGAACTAGCCAGAAGGATTCAGCTGGGCTGGGCAGCATTTCGCAAACTACGTCGAGTCTTCTCTTCCCCCCTACCGCAATGCCTGAAAACAAAGGTCTTTGACCAGTGCGTCCTACCTGTTATGACTTACGGTGCCGAAACGTGGACACTAACGGTAGGGCTAGTCCATAAACTAAAAATCGCGCAGCGGGCTATGGAGCGAGCTATGCTTGGAGTTTCTCTGAAGGATAGAATTCGAAACGAGGTGATCCGACAAAGAACCAAAGTTACCGACATAGCTCGCAGAATAAGCAAGCTGAAGTGGCAATGGGCTGGCCACGTCTGTCGAAGGACCGATGGCCGTTGGAGCAGACGAGTCCTAGAGTGGAGACCGCGAGAAGGCAAACGAAGGGTAGGACGCCCCCTAGCCAGATGGACCGATGACCTGAAAAAGGTGGCTGGGACGGACTGGATGCGGAAGGCGGAGGATCGTACGAAATGGCGCACATTGGGGGAGGCCTATGTCCAGCAGTGGACTGCAGTGGGCTAATTGATTGATTGATTGTACTGGTATACAGACCGTTCTTAGGAGTTATCAATTCACCCATATAAAAAGGCATACAAATATAGAAAACCCATTATGCCAATGGTTTAGCGTTTAACTAAACAACTGACTATACTAATCATTAATCACAATTGCAAGTAAGTACGTAATTGCAACGTCTATTACACAATTATCCACTGTGTAAGCATTAAGATATCCAAGCACAATTTATCTAATAATGCACGTACGAATAACGAAATGTTTTATTGCAACAAATCTGAAAAATGCACTTTATTAATATTTTTTATTGCAACAAATCGGAATAGTGCAGTTTAATGATATTTTTTATTGCAATAAAACTGAAAAGTTTATAAATTGATAGATCTTTTGTTAATGTAAGATAAGATTAATTTATTTGATTGATTGGCATATTTATTAGTCTAAGTGTGTGAACAAATCTTAAAGGTTCAATTTAATCAACTAATTAGGAAGATTACTATAGCAAAAGATAAAATCACAGAAATTAACAGAGTTTGTTGAATAAAGGTCATTGAAAGACTGAAGCATTAAGTTTATTGTTATCAATTCAGTTGGATTTTTCTTTTATTAAAAGTAAATGATTTAACACGATTCACAATGACCACAAGTTGAGCATTTTATAGAACTTTCCACAGAACTGACCTACAGACTATTTTGATATTTAATTAAAATGAACTAATTTTCCTTAACCATCATCTACCCCATTTACATGTCAATTAAAAACTTGTAACTATGTGATATTCTTATGACAATATATTAATACGAGAGTATTCCTTTGACCTGAGATTGCAGTCAGGATAAAGATATAATCAACTTCCTATAAAAGTACAAATAAATCCTTCAAAGTGGAGTTTATGGTACTTTAATGTTTCTCATACATAACAGTTTTTTAAACATAGTAACTAGTACAAAGGTTTCTTCTAGGGCAAAACTTCTTGTGATCTAACCGTTTAGCCATTTTAGTTGGTTTGATTTCAATGACATAAATGTCACAATGCCTTCAAGTACCTAATGCTCGTGGTTGGAGTATAAAATTGTCTCTATACCCAAATGCTATTAACGAAAACATATTATAGAATCCACGACATCTGTTTATGTCGAAATGTTTAAGCACTGAATGAGGTCACTTAACATAAACCCTGTATGAGTGCTATTATAACATAATCTCAAAATATGAAGATACGCGATAGCTTAGCTGCAAAATGACGCCCACATCAACTATTAAGTCATCACGATAGATTATATTAATAGTCTTTTGTAGCCATTGAATTCCGTCGATTAAAACATTCTATAATCTCGGCAACCAGATGAACTGTCTACAAGTAAAAGAAATGAGGTTAATCCATGTAGATTGTCTAAAACACTCCATTGGTCTTGAATGGCTATTATCAATTTTACGTAGCAAATTAGTGGGTTGGTTATCATCCGTCAACAATTTTATAATCCATACTAATATTATAAATAGGAAAGTGTGTGTGTGCGTGTGTCTGTTTGTCCCGTCTTTCACGCCTAAACTACTGAACTGATTTTGATGAAATTTGGTAGAGTGGTAGATTAGATTGAGAAAAGACATAGACTATGTTTGATCGTGATAACCGATATCCAATCAGGCGGAGCCGATGGCAAAAGCTAGTAGTTAAATAAATCGAAGCTATAGTTAAAGGTATGAAACTTTCAGTGTAATCCATACTAATATTATAAATGCGAAAGTAACTCTGTCTGTCTGTCTGTCTGTATGTTACGCTTTCATGCCTAAACCATTGAACCGATTTTGATGAAATTTAGCATAGGGATAGATTAGACATCGAGAAAGGACATAGGCTTTGTTTGGCAAAAGCTAGTTTATGATGAAGTGAATATTAGTCAGTGTTTCCCTATGTGCCAAATGCAAAACCAGGTGATTCTAATCTTAATGTTACTTGTTTAATTTTGCGTGTTTTTAGATATGCATAACGGAACTAGATGTTATAGGCCTGTATATTGTGAGCTACAAATGGCACGAATGCCCAAAAAAATATACGTGGGAGACTCGCTGATACCATTTACAGGCGGATGTCTACTCAGGCAACATATCCGGCTATGACCTTAAATTTTATAATTTTACGTATATCCACACGCACAATCAAACCAGTTTAGATACAAAGACGACACCACTTCCTCTATTGATTAATTAATGTGTTTATAACCTAAAAAATCTAAATGTTCATATTTTATGCAAATCATTTATTATGTTCTAACATTCAAAACTCATCGTTTATCATTTTAATATCTGTGATTGTCCTTCAAATGTCGTGACCTAATCTCTTATTTTGGTATTTAAGAGCAAACTAGTCTAGGCAGCTTAAGAACAGGTATGTCATTCTATAGACTTAAATAGCCTCACTAGGGTATTCGTACACCTGTATCAGTCATCATCATCCTTACGTTAATTCCGGTCATATACGAGGCCCTCAATATGATGATCATCAGACTGTCTCCGTGGCGTAGCGGTAGTGAACGCGGCCGCTGCGCAGGAGGCGCGGGTTCGATCCCCTCTCAATATGGCTATTTGCATTGGTCTGTCCGTGCCTCGTAGAGCACGTTAAGCCATTGGTTCCAGTTGAATTACAAACATCTATGGCAGTCGTTACGGGTAGTTGGAACCCCTTAAAAGTCTACAACTGGTCTAACTGCAATGCTTCGATATCGCCATTGGGTTGTGGAGGTCAGATGGCAGTCGCTTCACGGAAAATGTCGAAGTTTAGCCAAATTCGCAATTGGACTGGTAAAGCGGATAATCACGAAAAGTAATAAATTACATAAAGAAAAAATAATCACAAAAAGTGTCAGAAGCCCAGCTTCGAACCCGGTATTATCTGAAACCCTAAGGACTTATAGTCGAAGCGCTTACCGCTAAGCTACGAAGCTTCATAGCATACCTAACAAAACAAACAATCTGTTGCTAATGTTGTATGACGTCAGTCGTCGGTTACGGTTCAAAGGTCAAGTGATCCTGACGCAAGTTTAACATTTTTTACCCATCCAACGCCGCTAAAGAAGCTTTCACTTTCAAAAACTGTACCAGTAACTCTCGCAAGCGGGGGGGGGGGGGGAAAGAAGAAGGTATAGGGCGCCATAGAGCAAGTTTGCATCAAGCATGATATCAAGAGTAACAATATACATCAATGTTAAGAATAATGCTTTAGGTATTCACCCTACCTACTAATATTATAAATGTATAAATTTGGGTAGATGTCTGGGTCTGCGTATTTGTGATTCAATTACGCTCAAACGGCTGAACGAAATGTCCGAAATTTTGGGACAGACATAAATTGTAGTCTAGAATGTCATCCCCGGAAGAAATGGCTTACGGGAACAGGATTATACAAGAGCAGAGCCATAGGCAATAGTTATTTGGGGATAATTCCGCCCACACTTTCAATATTATGGTTCCTTCACTCATCTAGACATAACACCATACTATACGTCACTACTTCGAACCTTAAAGGCAACCTGAACTTCATAATTTGTGTCCCTGACCATAGTCAATGTAGTAGCGTAACATCGTGCACCAAAAGGTCTTTACCCTCGGAATAGTCACGCGATTCTGATCTTTCAGACTATTATTACGATGATCATAAAAAAGTCATCCAATTGTAGTTCGCGAAATTTCAATTAGTTACATAAACCGTTTTCCTTGTAGCGACAGAGACAATTTCTGTAAGTAACTGTTTGTTGAAATATATTATTTTGAATAAATATTCGCGTTTCACTGAGTTCTTTACCAACTGGACACGAAAATCAAAAGTCAAATAGTTAGATAGACCATATAAACGGCACTTACAAAACGTCGAATTACGTTGAGACTCGACACACGCTTATGGAATGCAGAATGGGCGTCCTACACTACGTTTGTCCGTACGCGTTCGCCATTCCAAAACTTTTGAAGTGAAAACTTCTTTAGCAGCGTTGGATGGGTGTAAAATGTTAAGGAAGCGTCAGGATTAGTTGACCTTTGAACCGTAACCGACGACTGACGTAATACAAGATTAGGTACAGACTATCTATTTTGCAAGGTACGATAGATAGCGTCGTAGCTTAAACGGTAAGCACTTCGACTGTAAGTCCTTATAGTTTCAGATAGTATCGGGTTCAAACCACCTGGCCTTCTGAAACTTTCTGTGATTATTTTTTCTTTTTGTAATTTATTACTTTTTATAGATTTTATGATTATTTTTTCTTTCTGTATTTTATTACTTTTTGTGATTATTTTTTCTTTTCATAATTTATTAATTTCTTCTGACAGAAAATTAGCAGAAAATAAGTGATAGGTTCTATGATTAGCGCTATATTATAGGTATGGTATGGTATGTTCTTTTTTATCTTTTTCTATGTATATTATAACGAAGAAAGAAAAAAAGAAAATGTTTTCACTTCTGCCGGCACTCCCAGAGTGCAACCCGTCTTTTTTTTTGCTCCATCGGCCATCTAAATGTAGTCTAGGACGCCCAAAGGCCAGGTGGAAAGACGACCTCATCAAGGTCGTCGGGAAGCGCTGGATGCGGGCTGCTTTAAATCGGTCATTCGGACTGTGTGTGGCTGATGTGATGATGATGATGATGTAGAATGGAACACAGTTGCATTGTACATATTTGGTGATGATTCCTTTCGGCATAAGTACGGATAGTAATAAAATATTTTATTACATCATCGCTAGTTGTAATTTTCTTCATAGTTTACTGTTTCTAAACTTTATGTATTGGTTACAGCTGCTTATCGTAGGCCCACATTCGAAAACGACACTGCGTCTTGAATCTCGTCTTTTTTTATACCGCTTAGGCGGCCGACAAGTACCCGACCCACCCGATGAAAAGTGGTTTCTGTTGCCTAGGGATGTGTGCAATACCAGGTGCGTTACTTTCATGCTACCGACCCTTATGTCGAGGACAAATTGACATCTTTGACAGATTGACTATACAAGCTTTCTGTTCTCAGATAAATGGAGATTAAGAACTGAGTGCCACTCTGGAATACGGGCTATAGTATAATTTATAATGCCCACAAATATTGCCAATTTGGTGCCACTAACCTCACACTGTTCAGATAATCTGTGCTGATTGACAGGCGAACATCTGGCGTGGCGTTATTGTGTATTATTTACTTACAAATTAAAGCGTCAAATATTGAATTTCAATCACAAAGTGGTTCTGTAAGACACAAGAATGTTGGAAAAAACCAAGTGGTTATGTTTTTATAATCAAACTAACTCTATAATTAATCGCTGCCACTAATAAACTTTGTTCGCTATGCTTCCGCGAAGTAAAAACAAAAAATGCCTTGGGTTTTAGTATTTTTATTTATATACTTACTAAATTGTAAATCAGTCACTTTCTACAGTTTTTCACTTCGTGAGCCTGTATTTCATATTGTTTTGTTTGAATATTCACACCTTTAATATCTTTTAATGGAAGCAGTATTGGTGTGACATTTAATAAGGTCCTAACGATCTTACATGCAGATTGAATGAAATTTTGTAGCAATTGCTATGCTAACTTTTCAATTCCCCCTGTAAGGGCAAGATCGAGGGTTCGAGTCCCCACCTGAGCTATTCACTTTTTCCTACCTTAATCGATTATATGCAGATTACTGTTAATAGAGCATATTTTCAATGCAAAAATACTGACAATTTGAAATATATCTTCACATCACCTTCTTCCCATCCCTTAGATTCTAGAAAAGATAGCACTGTTCTATTAGTATTCCTTGTAATTCCTACCTTTAAGTTAAATCTGGTTTTAGGAGTAAGTGAATATCGATAGAATCTACATGTACTGTAAGATTTGAACCTGAAAACTCTTAATTATAAGTTTTTAAGCCTACCCATTACGCAACAGAAGTTTTTTACATCCAAATTCATAGCTTATTAATTTGTAACTTATCTTCTATAACCCGTATTTTTTTATCAAAACGATGTTCTTGACAAAACAAATTGTAATTATAGAGGTGTGTATTTGTCTCCGACTTAAAATATCAAATTAATTCTATATCATCGAATCACGTAGTGTGATCGTGACACAGAAGGTTAACAGGTCGAAATAACACAAGTTCAATCGACCAGTAATGTTGTTTAATAATATATACGAGAACTCGACAAGTTTTAAGTTATTTTAAATACTTGATCAATTACTTTCGACAGGAACATATGAAGATGATTATAAAATTCTTATTTAAAACAGTACTTGAGTAGGAGCGATAGCTGATTAGTAATCAAGGACGGACCATCTTGTTTCTAACCTTAATGTAAACATAACTCATAACCTGTATCTATATGTATTCGACTCACAAGATGACACAACTAATTACAATTCTTTTGATTAAGCGTAAGTAATATCGATACAATTATATTATATAGTTATGGAATGTATACCAAGGAAAGATAGACTCGAAAAACATTGACATCATATCATACAAGAAGGTATGCCACATGTTAATGGCCACACTGACAAAGCAATCATGTAAAGTGAAAGAGAAAAAGTACAAAAGTGGAACCCTATGACCATTGTGGAAGTTATAATGAGAAGGTATATGTTTATGATACTAGATACAACCATAATAACGAATGATGATGAACTATACAATTAAACCTTATTGATAACGCTGACGTAGTGTTATTTTAGGAACTATGGTAATAGAAGCTTCCACAATTCGATTCTTAGAAACACAGGTAATCATTTAAGGCTTAATGAGAAGGTATTTGAGTAGGTATTACGCGCAATTACAATCTAGATGTTTTTATTTTCTACATGTTTAGCTAAATAACATTGTGACAGCTGATACGCTAAAATGTTACATGCAACCAAATGGAAGTCAAACCAAGAGTACATGCGTCCTCTAAAGCAGAACGGCCTGTAAAAAATACTACAAGGATTTGGTATGCGCCTTGTGACGAGGACGACTAATAATATTGAATGTAAACAAGTACGATTAAAGTTCATTTTACTTGGTGACTAATATTATGTTATGTTGTTTCATATCCTAATACTATCAAGGGATAAATTGTGTTAGCTATTGAAAAACCTGAGGCTCGTTTCAATGCGCAGAATTTTATCAAATAAATGATTAATAAATAAAGTAATTTAAAATAACTCTGTCTGATTGTTACCTTACTTCTAAATTAGTTGTGATATAGTGAGACCCGGAAAAGACATAGTATGCTCGTTTTCACCCACAATTTCGTCTTTATTCGCGATAAATAACATCTACGTAATAACAGTCGTGTGTATACTGGAATCTAATAAAACTGACCTATCACTTTCGCTTTTTTGTTCGATTTTATACTTTGTTCGTAATTACTATTTTACTACATATAGTAACTATTTGAAAATATGTTTTTGAGGTGTGTTGCGTTCTATTATTTGATTAATCCTTGGATTGTAACTTTCACAGCTGTGATCAAACGAGCTGTTAATACTTCAAAGTTACCAACAGTGATGAAATTTGCAAGTCACTTAATAAATAAAGTTTACAAGAATGTTATCTTTCAAGTAAGAGTTTAGGGTATAAAATATGTGAAACAATAACAGAAAACACAAAAACACACAGCATTGTTATACTAGATGGAACACTTAACAAACCTTGGTGTGGACATAGACGAAGCCTTCGACAGGATTGGCCTTTTTGGCTTAAACAGCCTATGGTTCTTTAAATCCATTTTGGTTCACAAAATATATATAGGTATATAATACCTCAATTACCACCACATCAAGCACGACCACTCGCGAAACTCTGACACTGGCTACTAGCATATTAATTAGAACATACTATTGCAATCTAATTATCATAAAATTTCAGGTTTTAGCCTCTACGAAGTCGTTAGAAACGAATTGCATTGTAACGTTGGCAAATCTAACTAACTAAAGCGACTATTCATACGAGTGAGCGAGATGGGCGTACCATCGCTGCAGGATCGAAAGAGACCGATATATTGTCGTAATTATAGTGGCGTAAGCGCATGCTTCTGTTAATTTAAATATGGGGTTTAGTTGTAACTATTTTTTGCAGATTTGTAATTGACATGGATTAAATTAATTTAGTGTGAGTTACGTTGCTTTGCGGAAAATGTTTCATTTAGGACAGTAAGTAATAGTTATATTTCTATTTTTTTTTTTGATGACTGTAATAATTGAATATTAAGAGAGGAACAAGACTGAGTTTTATAACATAAATATCAAACACATTAGATTGAAATGCAAACTCATGTAAAATAAAACAAAATATGCTCATGATATGCAATACAACATTGCAAATAACAATACAAATAAACATTTCTCAAAGAATTTATTACTCGATGTGACTTTTTTTGTAAAGTGATACCAACTTCGTGGATTCAAATTTCAAAGAGTCTGCGTCAAATATGTCTGTATTTTATGACGTGCGTAGTTTCATAGAAAGACAATATTATTTAATGACTCGTTTTATATATTTAGGCAAAACCTGATCTTGAAAATCGACAGAAAGGTATTGATGTAGAAATTGCAAGATTTTGGTGATATAAAAAAATCTACCGTTGAACAAATGGTCTGCAAGAATTCCATAGGGACTATCAATAAATTAAAGAAGATATTGAGGAAGATAGGTAAACATGAAGAAAGAGAAAAAAAAAGAATATTATGTTAAGTTATTATTACATGTACAGAATAGTAGATTGTTCAACAAGGGACTAAAACAACCATAATGGCACGAGTGTCATTATGGTTGTTTAGTCCCACGTTAAACACTACTTTTAGCTTTGAATGCGAGGACAAAAAACGACGTTCTATACAAAATTATAATATTTAAATCAACAAACTTTCTTAAAATTACGTATTAATCGTTAATCTAACCTAAGAAAAGTTCTATTCAAAATACTAATTGCAAAGAAATTTGTTCCGCGGTTTTTTTTTTGTTAAGTGACGTATGCTTTAAATGCTTGCATATTTAGCCAACAGATTCAATAATTTAAAAATAATTGGAAATGCATAATAAAATGGATTAATCCTTAATACTTACATAATAATTAATTAAATTAATATCATTAATCGTGTTACACGGAATTAAATGGGTTTTTTAGATTTTTTCAGATGCCATTTTGAGGTTATTTCTATATGTCCACAATCACTAAAAAGGTGATAATCCTCCCATTCACAAACACCGTGATTGGCTGCTTCAGAGTTTTCAAAGGAAATTTAAAAAAAAAATACTTTAGTCCCTAGAAATTAATAAGGAACTTTAGTCCCGATATGCAGAGACTAAAGTAACATTTTAAGAGCATGAGAAGTGAAAAATATAATTTATTCAAACAAAGACAAATATATTTTACAATTTACGACAAAACTAATAGCTACACAAGCCCGAAACCCGGCACATGAAAAAGTTAACCAAATAGATAATCGCCCCCTAGTCAGATGGACTGAGGATCTGAAAAAGGTGGTTGGGACAGACTGGATTAAGAGAGACCTATGTTCTGCAGTAGACTGGAATAGGCTAATTGATTAAATGATATGCAGAGATAAATAATACAGAAGGCAATGCTTATATTCTGCGGACATTCTAAAGTGACATACTCACAGTAAAAAAAAAGATGGTGCCGCGTTCCGAATTGGTAGTCAATATGTATATTGACTACCAATTCGTATATATATGTAACGTATAAGTAGTCTCATTCGTAATTTTTTGTTGTATTTAAGTGCCTTGAATATAGTCTGTACAATTTACTTTTTTCTGATTTAAACTTCAATTT
This sequence comes from Eilema caniola, assembly GCA_949126895.1. Classification (NCBI taxonomy): domain Eukaryota; kingdom Metazoa; phylum Arthropoda; class Insecta; order Lepidoptera; family Erebidae; genus Eilema; species Eilema caniola. Next base: position 7,452,452 of record OX421463.1, on the reverse strand, counting down.
CAATTTCAAACTTTCAATTTTATCATAAACTGCATGCATAATGATATTATGTCAAATGAAAAGAGACGTCAACAGAGTAGCATAAATCAGCAGTGTTAATTATAGTTAAGTTTCAGTACATTCATCTTTTCTGTTCAAAATTATTAGGAGTTACTATGCGATCCACGTCACAGATACCTCTGTCGGCTCTTGTAACGCCACTATGTTAAGTGATATTATGCGATTTGCATGCTCTATGAGCCGGTACTGTTATAGTTTATGCACAGTTGCAAATTATAATGTCCTTACGTGGAAGAGTGTTTTATGTGAAACGTTATGATATAAGATAAGAAGATTATGTTTTCAGTAAAATGTAAAACAATTTTGATTATTCTGAAGCCTGCTCGTATAGTATAATAGGTACGTTTATTGTGGATATTGGTCGTTTTGTACATTTTTTACAAAAATAATATTATTTCTGCATTCAAGAACCTTTTATAATCTCTAAATCTTCTTTAGGTAAACAGCATAATACTCAAAACAAATATTTTAAAGTTTAAATCAGAAAAAACTAATGTCTAACCTCTTAGTCTTTCTGGATCCCTGGCTTTGCAAGTGTTCATAGGCAACGGTAACCGCCTACCATTAAATTGTTCATGTTTTTTTCTACCTTAAGTAATATTACAAAAACTCTCATCTCTGTTTATAACCAACCATTGTAAGTAACTTTCAGCGCACACGCCGCAAGACCACTACGCATAGGAATTCTAACGATACTAGCATTTAAATTTATATACTCAAGTATTTCTGTTTCTGCATGCCTACACAGTACTTTATGAATGTTTGACTGACTAACTAGACACACACCAGTTGAATGAAACAAAAACCTTGGTACGGTGGAAGACCACTACTAGACCAGCTTCCTCAGATTGTTGTAGCTGTCATACAGATGACGTTATAAAAAGGCACACTTTCACGATTCATTAACTCCTTATCAAGTTCTAGACCCATTCCAAAAAAATTCCAAATATAAATGCCTGCTTTAGTTAGAAACACATGTCATGACTTTCGTTCTAAACAGTTTGTCTAATAGTATGAGGAGAAGAAAACTTAATTATATTCTGTCCTTCGTGACTAATATCATATATTTGGAAGCCACACATTTGGAACACACCTGAAATATAGATAAGTAAGGATTGCAACAATTTAAAGAAGGGATTTCTCTTCTATCAGGTGTCTATTCAGATCTGGCGTAATCATCCTCAAGCAGTTTTTAAGTGTTTTATGATAAATTGACATCAAAATTAATGTTATTTCAGCTTAATAGGGCTATAAAAGATTGGTTTAATGTCCATTGGTAATAATAGGCTTAATAAACTGCCAATCTCAGTGTTGCAAGTTCAATATATTTTTCAATTATCGATTGCCCAATTATAATAGTTCAGCCTGAGTTGTCTCCAAGCAAAATAAAACTCGAATACAGCTCAACTACGCAAGTGCAGTTTATTGTTCTTGTTTTTATTTGGTAGATTAAATTGAGTAATTCTTGATGTAAGTGGAAATAAGATGGATTTAGTGCTAACTGCAATGACATAACACCTTTTTTACTTTACAGATAGCAAGCGCACCGCGCAATAAAGACGAAAATGGAGGGAAGAGAAGTTTTGTAAGAAAGAGAAGGGATAGTATTTAATTATTCTATTTTTTTCTAATTCCGTAAATGGGCTGTTGATTAGTGGTAACCGAATACGAGCCGTACATTTTTCATTAACTGAAAGATTGCTGTGTGATAGAGAATATAAGTAGGTAGCCCACCACGGGTACCTGCGATCCACTCTCGTGCCTGGACCCACTCATCGCAGCGTACGGCCTTAGAATGACCTTGACAATAGTTGTCAAGGAACTTCGAATCTATTTAGCAACTATCTGCTATTTCAAAATATACAACCTGTTTAGTTACTAGACTAATAAAAGCTCAATAATATTTTATGAGGTATCATTTTTATACTTATAAACATCTTCTATTAGATACTTAAGTAATAAACGAGAATCTGTCCCACTAAAAGCGCTACTCGTGCATTGCTTTTGCAAATGCAAATGATAAAGATAAAGGTCAACCTAGATGAACATAATAATATGTCAAGCAGATCGTAGATGTGGTAAGAAAGGCCAAAAGTAACTGCAATGAGCTTGTATGAAAAGAAAGTATGATTATAAGATATAGGTAAGAGTGTAAGTAACACCCTCAGTTGACCAGAAACTCACTGTGATATAACTTGACTATAATGTAGTTCGGGTAGTTTTCTCTTTAAAAGTTTTAGTGACTTGTACCTTTTTGTTTTTCAACTGTTTACGTGCTGGAGAAAGCATAACTCTACCACCTACAAGCCACTTACAGATCCTCACTGTTAAAAAACAATATAATAAATACACATATCATGGCAACCTGTCAGTGTGAAGCAATAAATTCATCTGTAACTGACCGCACAGTTTTGGGACGGCGCACACGCACAGCTCAACGTGACAGTTCAGAACCACACCGTTATTGGGCGCGTGTCCTGCATACTGATGTAGATATTGATAGTGTAACTGTACCTTTATGCATAGTTTTAATGGTAGGAGTGACAACGTGATAGAAGTTAAACAGTGATAGGACAAAACATTTCAAATTTTCCTTCTGTTTGTGAATAGATTTTCTTTTATACCATATTGTTAACGGGAATTAACGTGATAACAGTATAGATCTGCTAGAAGTTTCGACTAGATTACACTGGCTATGGTCACAGTGGCAGTGTGGTATGTTTACGGTAAATGATGAAATAAAAATATCGATGATGCACTGGTGAATGATGGATGAAGAACTTTCTACCTCACGGACTTGCTGACAGAGAACGTGCAACACTGAGTCAGTCAGACTGGGACCACAGTTAGTGTCAATAGATAACCGAGTAATCCACTGCTGGATATAGGCCTCTCCCAATGTTGGAAGGCTTTGGCTACTGTTTCCACGTTGGCTAGAGGTGTTGGTACAGAGTTTACCGCCAGTGTAATCAGATCGAAATGTCAGGTAAATCAATGATATCATTATAGCTATTATATGATCGCGTTAATTCCTAGTAACATTATTGTATGTAATGGAACGCGAGAACACGTTATGGGCCCTAAACAGAGACATTTTATATCTTTCGCAAGTGTAGCCGCAGCAACGATCTAGTGTCTTATAATCACAGTCCATATAAAGTATGAATGAGTACACAACAGGTGTATTAAATATGGACTACAACTCAATTATGACATTGCACACAACTATTTGCAATGGGAACTGTATCATGGAATGTGGACGATGCAGGTGAGCTCATGACAGAAATAATCAAGCAGTGAGGTCTTGGGAAATACGAAGCGGAACATTGTAGATAGCGTAGGCGTAACATTATCCCGGAACCAGTTAGGCGGGTAAGCAGAAGTAAGTATTCGTCAAAAGGATATTTTTTGGTATACTATACAGCGTTATCTAGACCCAAACTAGGTATAGCTTATGATGTGTTTTAGAAAACGGATAAACATAATATTCTGCTATAAATATAAATGTGAAAATTAGTGAACATGTTTGGATGGCTATAACTCAAATACGCTTAAACAGTTGAACCGTTGAACCGAAGTTACCTTTAATGACTGGAAAAAGTTTACATAGATCCTGAGAAAGAGATTAGAATTTCATGTGGACAGAGAAGAGCAACAAAAATGTTTTTAAATACAGCTTTTGGTGTAAATGCATACGTAGGTATTATACATAAAACAAAGACAATTTAAAGCATAAAGACATTTGCAATAAGCAGGAATACAACCTGACTCAACAGTCTAACACTCTACTGCCACGCAGACTTGTTCACAATACTCGTAATACCAAGAACTCGTAGATAATTACTTGCACGTTGCACCTTCATTGAAGAAGTTAGAAGGAAAAGAAATCCACAACTGTATATTATCAAAGGAATAGGCAAAGATGTTTTCCATATTTACGAGTGCGTACACATAACAGGGGTCAGCTTATTACCATCTGCCGGGCATGATGCAGAAAATCTCCAACTGAAAACCTCAATATAACTTTACCTAAGATATCTTCTAGAACTGTACCTCCGGGACCCCCCTCTCCCTTCGGTTATGTGGGACTCGACTAAAGCCAACTGACTTGAGTGAAAAAAAAGAAACTTGGGACTTATGTCACAGGACCATCAAGAGTATCATCTATTTTTTCATTTAATTAAAGAGCTATTAATCACCTCCTACTAGTATCGCCTCCAGATTTTTAAATCTACATTTAGAATCGCGTGGCAGAGTTAAAAGATAAAAATATACATTGTACTTTGCGGAGACGAAACGTCTTGTATCTGTCACCAGATAAATGATAGTATCAATTGTTTAACACGCAAGTGATTCATCTTGCAGGACTTTTAAAGTTAAAAGAAATTGGCTTACGTCCTTTGCACGAGAGCGCGTAAATAAAAAAAAAATAGGTACAATATTAGTTTATTATTTTATGCTTTAGTATATCCATGAGGAATTCTGATTCCATTTCCGCAGTCTTTGGGAACTTATTCCAGGGATAAAAATTGGCCTATGTGCTATTTTAGACTATAATCTACCCTGTACCAAATTTCTATCAGATCCATTCAGACATTTAAGAGTGACTGAGGTACAAACAATCAAATTTTTTTTTTGTATAGGACACGTCAATTTGACTTTACCTTGCCTGATGGTAAGCTGAAGGCAAAGTCTTAGGAGAGAGGGCCACCATTATACACACGTGCTATGTTAACAATGGTGGCACTCAGCTTGACGGCCTCATCAGATGCTTTTTCACGCCCCGCTTAAAGGACCCGGGACTGTAGGAAGAGGGAAACACGTTAACAAATGTTTACCAGCTTAAGGATCACAATTATGCAATGCACACATTTAGGTCACAAGTTCTAAATGTCTTTTAGAAAGTATGTAAAAAGTGTGATATAGTATTTAATTTGAAACCTGGCAAACATTTTCTTACCGCCACTGTCCATACTTACAAATTTTACTAAGTAGGATTGGAATCTGTAATATCTGCATATTTATTTATTGTGTTTAATGAATTGCAGGGAATCGTAGCATCGCCTATAATAGAAAGAAAAAATAGCATGTAATTATTACCTAACTAATTAGTAGAGGGAAGATTGAAGAGTCATCGAAAGGAGTGAGGGTTAGAAATCTCAGAATTTTTGGTCTGGCTACCACTCAGCCGAGCCGTAATCTAGATCACCATCGAACCTTCTAGACACTTACATCCTGTTCACTATCGCCTCATTTTTATATACATAGAAAATTTCACTCGTTCTGTATGCAGGAGTCACCATGACGCTTCATAATTGTATGGATGACACGTAATGTGGCATTGAACATACGTCACCGGTACACCGACGCGCGATGAGAATTAGATAATAGTTAGTACAAATATTAGGTACGAGTATATTGATACAAACTCATCATGTCAAATAGAAATATTACGTGCACTTCATAAGGTAATATTCTAACAGCTCTGTTATTTATAAAAAGATAAACAAATCTTCGGGATTCAAGTCTTACTAACCTGCCAAAGGGCACACTAACCAGATAATGGACAATAGCAAGCTTTCTTTTCAAGTTTGGGAGGGCAGGCGACAGTGGTTTCCATAATGGTCAATACGAATTGGAAAGCGGGCACAGAGCCCTTAAATTGTAGTTTTAAGGCTAGCGAGACGACGCTAAAATGAAGAAGATAGATATTATGTACATAGAAACATTCTGCTCTCTCAACTTTGAATAAACTTATTCATGCACACAAATATTTGCACTGAACGGGAATCGAATCCACGACCTCCGATTTAGCAGTAGAACGCTCTACTAACACGTCATAAGGTCTTGAAAAATATCATTAACAGCTGAATTGTTTTAGTCATCCCGAACAAAACAATCCCACCTATTACAAACTCTACACACGCACATGGACAAACGCAGCCGTTCTTAGAAAAAAAAACATTTAAGCGTGTTTATATGCACGGTGCATGCATGCATCGATATCAAGGGGCTGCATTTGTCGGTCATTGATTTTAGTGCGCACACTTCCTTAGTTACCCGTATTCCAAGAATTGGTTTGATATGTACCTGTAACAAATAAAAAAAATCATTAGATTTTAGTTTTCATTGATGAAGTGTAAAAAAACGTCCCCAGTTTAGGGAATAGACTTGGAGGTCTGGGCTAGTTTGAATGGGGTCTATCTAGATCAGTATAGATCTTTGGAGCCTACGTACAAATTAGTCTTCGAAATTAACCTAAATTAGTACATCTGCTGATTTACGGACAAGACTTTTTTCCTACTCATTTGTGATGGGAATGGTTGCCTACTATTATTCCCACTTTGCTGTTTTCTGTCCCTTTTGCTGTTGAAGGATGAAAAGTGCTAGTGATATATCTCCGATATTGCAAGCATTAAAACACCATGGTGACTGCAAACCCTTGCTAAAACATCAGGTTTATGGAGGCTACTAAGGTAACTTTAATTTTATGTAATTTGAAAGCTATGCTAAAATTTTCCTATAGATTCACATAAAAAGTGACTATCCAAGATGATTGTATAGAAACATTTCGAACATTTAAGACGTGTCCATGTAGATCCGTTGGTCAGACCATTCTCTTGTAAGAGACTAGTCGTAAGTTTAAATCCTGTATATTACAAAATGTAATTGTCATTTAACTACATTTTCATCTATTGACTTGTAAAAATAGAAACACTTTGTAATACTGGAACAGATCTGTCTGTACGTAAACTTGTTCATAAATCATTACAAATTATGCAACGAGGCATCAGAACCAAATTTGTATGCTCATATATCGATCACTGGATACTTTCACCGCAGCACAGGGATGTATTCGGTATCTTATTGGATCTGTTTTAGATTTCAATTTGATATCACAGCTGGGTTTCATTTACGAATTTTGTAGCAATATTAATTTGTATTGTAATTTTGTAATATATTTGTACTTTATATTTACAATTTGGTCAGGTAAACATAGTTATGGAATTCAATAACTTTTTAAGCCTTTTGTGGAGCATTAACACGTTTACAAATTTATTGATGGATGTAGCGAAGATGAATATGTTAAGCTGGATGTGTGGTCTGGCGAGAATGGACAGAACAAGGAATGAATATAGGTATTAGAAGACCAGTAAATGAGAAGGCAGGCTCTCAGGGTTGGAAGTTTACTGACACTGACAGGCTAATCATAAATAATAAGTGTATCACGGGATTTAACGTAAGATCTTTTAAGGTATCTGACTAACTATGACAACTAAGAAGAGTCATACTTGGTACTTCTGTGACTTTTGCATTGTGATTGTGTCATTACACAAGAAAAATACATTTTAGAAAGTAGAAACGGTTCGCAAAAAAGACCTAGGTAGGTATTTAAAATTTAACTTAAAAATTCAATGATATTAAAACGTTGCTTCAAAATTAATGCAATAAAGACCTAAATAAGAACTCTAGATTTATTTATTTTTTAAATCAATGATTTTAAATAATTTCACTGCTCTAGTTGCATCTCTGCGAGTGCATCAAAATTGACGCTTCGGTTATAAACCGGCCAATTTGAGATAAATACCTTATCGTACCCGAAAACAGTAATCATCTCGAACTATCCGCTTGTTAATTTTTTTATATAATGATGTCCATCAAACACGTCACGGTTGGATATCGAACGATTTATTTAACATTATCAATCTGTAATGCACTTTGTTCCGGCTATAACAGGGTATGATTTCAATTGCAGTTTTACGATTAGATGTTTTAGTCAAGTAGGTTGATAAGTTTGATGTATGAGATCAATAGTGCCGTGAACACTTTTTCGATTTCGTTTATGGTTTGCGTTTGGGCTTTGGAATTGATAAAAATATAGTAGAAGTAGAAGGTCGTTTAGTGGAATGTGCTTTTTTACAAAAGATTGTACTAAGAATTCCTTCCTCACAGGAAATATGTACCATTAATCAATTAAAATCCATCAACTACTCGCGTTACAATTTTGATTAAATCTCATTTTCAAACCGAAAAATATAAAGTTTGCCAGTTTTTGGTCCGGTCAAAGTAAAAAATATTATATTAGTGAGGCTACAATAAATCGCACCCGACTGAAATGTGGTAGAATTGTTCCAAACACCATCATAAACAAACTCCAAGAAGTCAACTCAACATTCCGGAGAATATGGACTTTTTGCATTTTTAACCATTCCCAGTACAACTCTTCCAACAATTTCAAATCGTTATATCTCTGAAACGCTGGCTCTTAGGAAAAAAGGATTAAACATTCAACATCATCGGAAAATTTTATGGTAAAACATACCTTTTGGCTGAAAATCGCGAAAGACTCGTAGAAGTGACGTTTGACTTTGTATAAAAAAAGTTATACATAAATAAATCCAGGCATCGAATTTATGAAGGCTTTTCAGAGTTTCTTTATGATTAAATTTTGAACAATCCTACCATCTTTCAGCCAGTTGCGAACAATTGTAACCTCAAATCTTTATAGACCGGGGTATTTTAGAGTTTGTCAAATCTGTATTTAAACAAGGTACAAGTGCGGTTATTAGTATTAATATTTTCTATTATGTATCTACATATACCTTCCCTTTACCATAATTGAAAGAACTACCTTGCCTTTACAATAATTCACAGAACTAACTCGCTTACTTCCTTTCAGGTGGCTCGTGTGCCTGTTCACTAATTTTTTTATGTACTTTGACATTTTTTGCAAAATCAATTGGAAAGTTAGATCAAGAATACAACTCAATTAACAGAGAGCAAAGTTAAAGAATAAAATAATAATATTAATTATCATAACAAAGATGCACTGCTACTGTTCCACATTAAGCCATGATGGTAGGCCCCCCTACCATTTGTACCGAAGTCACGCCGAGTCATGAGTCGGGTTCGCCTTAGGTTGTTCCGGTGTCGACTTCCTTTAAAGGATTGACTGACATTACTTAATAGACGATTGATTTATTGAGTAATCAAATAGGTGAAACGCACCAGGTGTTGCTATTTCAAACGTGACAAAGCATGATTTTAAATGTGTTGAGTAAAATATGAGGCAAACTTATGCAGTTGAGTACATTATGTTTACACCTGATTGAACGGTGACGTATATAAATATAATAACATTTGGTGTAATACACCTCTGCCTACCCTATAATACTCCCACATTTATCCAACTATGACTTTCAGTTGTACGTAATTTGGACCGAACCTAGCTCATGGTTGTATATCATATGGGTTGTATGTTTACCCACAGAGGGAAATCAGCCCTATCCTGTAGACGCCTTCTACGACACCCAGAGAGAGGGAAGGGGGGGTAGCCATATTCTACTACGAGAACCGGCACGGCTCTCAACGTATGTGGTACCGTGGTTTACGATCGTGTCGTATTATGTGACATAGAAATATTTCGCATTATCACTAAGTACAAGCAATACCGGTCAGTACTGCTAGAGGTCATACTGCAATTACTGAAGGCTCTTTACATAATATTAAAACCTAAGATAATTTCAAAGAAACAAAAATATGTTAAGCATATTTCACGGTCAAGTCACTTGTTTGCTTTTGATGGTATTAATAAAACATCATTGGATGTCACTGACGCAAGAGCGAACAGACGGTCAGACAGCACTAATCCCTCACTGACAAATCAGCCGCCGACTCCAAAGCCGATTAATAAATCATTTCGGATGTTTTGAGTAGGTACTAGAAATAAAAGAGTACTCTGTTTTGTTTGGATGCAAGGAGAATTAAAATACGAAATGTTTTGTTTTAGAGAGTTTATGTATTGTATTTAAATTAAAAACCATTTATTTCGGATTACAAGATCCATAGTTAGCATAAGAGCTGAAATTGGGTACGGAGTAGTGTGTTCAAATAGATGGACAAATTTTTAGTTCAGAGGCATCGTCAGCCGATCATGGCAGATGGCAACTTTATCTAGAGAGACAAAATGACATTGGATTAGAAATTGCCAATGAAAACTTTTAGTTATGAATGAGATCGCTCTCATTAACATAACTAATTTTTTTTATAAAATATAGGTGTAATTTTTTATAATTTATTTAGATATTGTCGGATGATCCATAGATAACGAATGTTACTTTGTCTATATACCCTCTTTCTCGCCCAAAAAACGCATGCTTACAGAATGCCATGGTAAGCCCACTGTGCAGCTAGGTCGCACATCTGACCAAAAACGTATAATTATGGAACATAATGTCATAAGTCAGTTATGTCACAAGTGATTCTCGGATACAATTAGATACACTCTCCGTTGCGTAATCTCTACCTTTCACCTTTCTTGTACCGCTGTCAGTACGTGCTGTTAGTGCCGTTAATGGTTTAAGATGAATGATGTGTGATCAAGTAGTGATGCACTTGGTACCAATACCTATTTATTATATCGAATTATGTAGATACTGTACGACGATGCCGAAGGAAATCTTGCTTTCTTGGGACTATCGTGGTGTGTCTTGTAAGGTAGTGATGCACTTCATATCAATACCTATTTACAAGTAGTATATCGAATTATGTAGATACTGTATGTAATGGATGTTTTGCTTACATGGGACTATTATGTTTTTGCCCCCAAATCTTCTTTAAGAGTTGCGAACTTGGCATAAAATATGAAAGTTTCTAGGAATTTACATACATTTGAAAAATATACTATAGTAAACAGTTTTATTATTATATTTTTAAGTAATTATGGGGGACCATTTCCATAAAGTAATTTTGATATATTTCCTTGAGTAATTAAAGGTTATTACGATATAGGCAATGCTGTGAATTACACAAGACTCGCCGACGAAGATATCCGACTGCTAAAATACTTTAAAATTTTAACAGGCAGAAAAATCGTAGGTATAGTCAATTTTGCCCACACGTTCGTTGTACGTTCTAGGTACCTACTGTAGATTTTAAAATGTCGTGGGTAAGTTACAAAATATAACAATACAATACTTCAACAATAAAATTAGACACGATCGTGACACAGTGGGCACGTTGTAGAACATCTTGGAAAAAAAAGGAAATTGCGTCGTGACCTTTCGTTTTGTGATATTTGACGTTACCTATTTACTTATTTAAACTCCTCTCAATTGCACTGGAACAATTTTACTTTTTTTGTAAGGCATCTCTCGGGATAAAAACTTGAATACTGTGTCCAATATACACCTTAGTTCAAAAACACTAGTAGTAGTACCGTACTGCATAAAAAAGATCATGTGGCTGTGTGGAAAACCCTAAGTAACTTTCAGCGGTAATCGATATTATAAGCAAAGTAGCACTTTTTTGGACCTAAGGTGGTCGTTATTATGGAATAAGTCAAGCTAATACCAATGGGATTTGTTTCTATAAGATACCAAAACTTAAATTAAGAAATAAACAGAACAGTCTGTTTGATCAGAGGTTGGCATTTCTCCACCACGCACCTAATGATACTGTATACTCTTTGAATATAAAAAAAGAAGTTTTAGTATATGTACCTATACTATTTTGGCGGTAATACGCCTGCGACCCATCTGATAACAAGCACCTTAGCCTAAGGACGTTTAAAATAGTTTATGGATCCGCCCACGCAACAAATTACCAAAACATCTACGCACACATAAATTGATAAAAAAAGTAATTATCTCAATGTTCTAGGTCTTCTTCGATTGTGTACTTTATAATCACTTAGATAAGGTTTATATTCAAAAAAGTCGTGCCGTCACGGTTTCTGCATCCATACTACACGACTGTTGTGTTTTAGAACGAATTTCTACTCTTTTCTCCCACTTTCCAAGTTGAATAACCTAATGTTAGCGCATCTTATAATTATGTAGATATGAATATGTATCAAGATATTTATAGGTGCATGTAATGTCAGAATTATGTCAGATTTCACTGACATACAAGCTAAGGCATGTTGATGTATGTTATTATGTTTTAATAGGTTATCATAGCTGGTAATATCAGTGACGTCATTATCATTTATCATCATCACAGTCTGTCTTTTTTACCGGTTACACTGCATTTTGAATATGAAATCTGCTCTCGTGTGGTCTCTTTAGATTATTTGGCTTATCTTGACCATTAACGTAGCGACTACTGTTTAAACCCTCAACAACGAGAGAAACGCCCGGGCCAGAGCTCCATTCTTTAATCAATAGAGGTTGAGGTTGCTTGGATTCTGAAAATATTGGTGGGATATCCAGTAAAGCTTGGGGCTAGATAGACTCGCTCAATAATTCATAGTCTCATATCAAACTATAAAATCAATATTTTACTCAGAACAAAACTGAAATAGAAAGTCAGTAGTACTTCGTGCTAACAATGCAGATTTTGAACTAAAAAGATTCTACATTGACGAGGCTAAGGCGCTTAGTTCCATCATATATCTAACCACAATATAACCTTAAGATCTAGAGCGGCTAAATATAGCCTCACATCATCATACAATCACTTTTCATGCAGACAGAAATAAGATGCTACACAAAGCATTCCATTATCAATTTTTTTATTTACATTCGGCAACTTCATAGTGAAAAAAAAAATCAAAAAGAGAACGTTTTACTTTTTTGTTGCTTAGTAATGAGCATACGTGATAAGTGAAAATATTTATTTTTGTTTTATTCATAAAAATCGATTTGTTCGCAGGAATTAGATACGTAATTCGATTTTTAAATTAGAGTAATCTGCATTACTTGTGACGTCATATGTTTCTAAGAGGTTATTACACTTTTTTGTGTTTTATCTGCGGGTCCACTAAGAAGTGTCTTTAGTATATTTAGAATATTATAAAGCCGGTTTAGCTTTCTCTGAGAATAACTGAAGCTTGGCGCTACTGTGTAACGTAGAAATAAAGTTACATTAGTTACCTCAAGACTATGATTTACAAGACAAGGTTTCGGTTTCGAATATAATAGAAGATTTACTAAACAAATATCTTTATTGATATAGTTATAATCACACAGTTTGTCCTGTTAATAGGTAAGAAATTATTTCTATGTTTACAAAATCAAACCTATTATATACAAATTAAATTAAATTAATAAAAATTAATTTACTTAAAATGAGTTTAAAAAAAAATAGGAATATCAATTTGTAATCTTCATGACTTATTTAAATGACAACAGATGGCGTTATTTAATCTGAATTATAATTTGAACATGCCTGAACTTGTTTTGCACTTATATATTACAGTCCAAGTACGACCACTTCACTTTGGAAACATAATAAGTCTTCATTTAAATTTAATAATACACATTAACTGACAATTTTTTTTTAAACGGAAGCATTAATGACTCCGGATGTAGACCTACTGTAACTTGATATAATTTAAAAAAAAAGTTGAGATGTTTTTTTTAAGGAAATATTTCACTGGAAACTTTTTAGTCTACGAAATATTTAATGAAGATTTAATGTTATTTTTGTTATTATTAAGTGTATTGCTATGCTCTTGTAGCAGTAATTCTAATTCTTAAAATATTTATTAGTTATCAGTCGATCATCAATCATCATCATCGGGAAATTAAATTTTTATCTTAATTACTTAATATTATTTTAATATTTATTGAGACTTAATTAATATTGAGGAAGTGTGAATTTGGTAACATATGACATCTATGTATCCATAGCCAAAAGGGCACAGAGATATTTACATTAATTACGACAGTGAATATCGGAAGCAAGTCAACAAGCTTCCAACATTCGAGTACATAATTAAAATATCGAATGCGGCAAAGGTCGGCAGGTGTTGCCAAAATAAGAATAAACGAGTCTGTGAAATGTCACACAAGTGGAACCGTACGATAAAAGAATAATAAATACGAGGTCTATTCGTTGTACCTACTGGCTGGTATCACTTAGTAACAAATTTTGAATTTAGAACGCTCATTTCGTGACGTTGACGTTAGTTTTCTTTTTTTACATTTTTATGTCACTATAATCAAACTCATCTATTGGGAAACCTTTTTTTTTACGATTTTTTTTTGGTATTGGTATTTAAGTAATTGAATTTAGCTTTTAGCGTTGTATTTTTTGTTTGTAATTATTTCAAATTAGTCGAGGTTGATATTAGTATTATCTGTGGTATTATGATATAATGAGATACATATAGGTAATTATTATTATCTCAATACTAATGCGATATTAAAAATATACCACATTATATGACAGTTGTCTAATTTTTTTTTTCGTTGGCACTCACTGATTATTGCATATCCTGCTGCATTCGATGCAAGTATAAAAGTACCAATGAATCCGTGAACTAAAGACTGGCGCCACCTTCCCTTCAATGTTTTCAAATTGTGCTAAATGGACTTCGATGTGCAATAAAACAATTATGCATTTAATAGTATCAACTGTAATTCCGATTTTGGCCATTTCACGGATGCGATTTAGTGCAGTGAACAAATGAGATACGGTTGCACTTTTTCATATAAAGTTGTATGTAAAGAACTGTACACCGACAAGTATATACGAGACTGCATTAAGATTATCTAATTTCATTTAGCGTCCTACCTCTTTTCAATATACAATCATTGATTAGTAGGTAGGTAGACCTGTCGTAAGGATATGCGACCTCTAATATATTTCCATATTTAAATATCACCTCGCCCTGTAAGTGCGTACATTGAGTATTTATGATACTTACATTCAATGTCACTGCACTACTGAGCTGGATAGTTGAGCTAAAGTGGCATACCTACTTCTTATTAGATTATGTTTTTAATCTTTTTTTTTTATTTGGCAGAATATACGCAAAGATGCCTAAAGTTGCAGTCTCCCCCCTCTTTTCTATTTCGTTTCTGGATGTATTATATAGTAGGAATATAGCATAGTTAGACATTATTTGTTATTATTAAATTAATAGGTAACTTGTTATAATAAAACAGTTTTAAATCTAATACATATATTCATATTACATATTATATATGTAATGTGAATATATAGCAAAATTATAAGAAAAACCGGTCTCTAATATAAATAATATTTGACAAATATCTACCTTATAATCTTTTAGAATATCAAACTATGCATAGAATACACTTACTATTATAATCTAATGTCTCTTTTGAGAGTTCCGTACCCAAAAGGTAAAAACGGATACCTATTACTGAGACTCCGCTGTCCGTATGTCTGTCTGTTTATCATCAAGCCGAATGTCGCGAACTATAAGAGGTGGACAGTTAAATTCTTACAGATCTTATGCACTTCTGTTGCTGTAACAAATACCAAAAAACAGATAATAGCACGGAGCCTTACTTTACTTGCAATTTTTATAATATTGTCAGTAATATAACCTATACTTAATTATGTTTTAAAATTTTTTTTATTTAAAACATAAATAAGATTTTTTTAATTTTCTTTATTCTACCAATGTTCATGTAAAAGAATCAATTCACTAGAAGATAAAAAAACAAATGACTGTACGTCTTGGGTAAAATATAATCGCAGTTCATAGAGATTTTGCAGAAATAACCCTATGATACTTTGATGAATAAGTCGACACACGTGTCACAAAATAAGTATGGAACTATACATTCAACCTTAATATAATTATGGATTATTATATAATCATAAATTAACTTTGCCTGCGTTAGGTATGTGACCTTAACATTACGAGCACCTATGTTTGTTAGAATGTTATAAATTATATTTTAAACTACTGGATTACATATTTTATCACATAGCTAGCTGTCACAAAATAAATCAGAACGTTTTCTATGCTAATATTATGCCCGCATATTTATATAATGTTTGTTTGTAACTAATGGAATCAAAACTTACTGGGCCGATTTTAAAAGGTCTTGCACTTAGACAATCTTTGGTTGTTGTGTTTCTAGTACAGTCAACACAGGAGATAAGGTTGCACCTTTACATACGACAGCATCGAGCTCATTTTGAGTAAAGAAAGCGGTATCACCACTTTTCGTCCCTATTTGGACAGGCGTTGCGGCTCCTAAAATGTAGGCATTTAGGGGAAAATTAGGAACAAAATCATTTTATCAACTCGTGTGGCCTGCATAGTAAGTAGGTTAAAAAGGTCACAAAAGACACGCCATTTGGGAAAAGCCTTTCTCAAGTAGGCTGATTAATTAATTTATATTGATAAAGCTTACTTTTGCCTAGATATTCCCCCAAGATCAGGATTTACACGTCTAAAAACGCGAGGCAATACTAGTCTTTATGCGCCCGAAGGCGCTTTAGTTCTAAACGAAATACTCAGACTCCCGAACCCAATCGCTTTCCTTGTAATAAGGTTACAACCGGTTTCAATATAAGCTTTAATTATACATTTGAATAATTACAATCTGATAATATTATCTATCGACATTTCGGTGTCCATTTCTAATTAAATTTGATCGAGAATGTGTCTAATAATGTTTTTTTCCGGCTAGGAATGCGTGAGTAGCCATCGTTGCATGAAATAGTGTATTAGGGCTTGTGTATCCGAGCATTCAATACCATGCATATTATTTATTATGAGTCTATTATATTTAGACTGGATTTCACCAATTAATATCTGTTTAAAAAACATTTCGTTCTCGTTTCACTGATTGATTTTGATTGCATCCAAAGCTTGTACTTTGGATTAGGTAACTCTAATCCAACGTACACATGTTATTTGCTACCAAGATCTGCTTCCCTAGTCTCTCCCTTGATTTTGCTTCTTGGTTCTATAACTGACTGTAGGAGTGGCTGCGACATGACCTCACATCCCGAAAGGAAAGATGCGCCAAAAAAACCCTAGTGAGAAATAGTCGGGCCCCGAAGATCTTGGTGGGCTTCAAAAACGCCCGACAAAAAAGAAAACAATGGAATAAAAACCTAGATAATCACAAAGAACAAGATCTTGTTAACCAGTGTAGATTTATGTTAATTTCCTTATCATAAAAATGTTCAACAAGAATTTGTTTCATTTTGTATTCGCGTGATCGAATAATGTAACACTATGTATGCAAATTATTCCACGAACGAATAATAATACTAGATGTTTATCCGACATTCTTATTCCATTGGTGATTACGTTCATTCGATTAAGATTGATCTGTAATCTGACGGTAAGTATCTACTTACCAATTTTTGACGACCCATACATTATGGCGGTCGATTCGGGTAGAGCAATTGCTACGTCATTCAGTATAGGTTCCATACACGCTCGGTGCAAATTACATATTTCTACTGTCCTTTTTTTCATACCACTTATTTGGTAGACAAGCACACGAACCACACGATGGGAAGTGTTTAACGTGTGCAACACCAATGTTGTCATTCTTGACAATCCTGTAACTATATTAGGTTTTAGCTATGTATAGTTTGGGTCTAGATTATGATGTATAAATACTTTCTAGAATATTTGTGTACCTTAAAAAAGGTTTACTAATAATACATTTTTAATATACATTTTCGTAAAACCTTTCCCGTGGAAATCCAAAATAGCCTATGTTACTCAAGATGTGCTTTCCAATAGTGAAATAATTTTTGAAATCGGCACAATTATTTTGAGTTTATTCGTTACAAACATACAAATCTTTGAAATTTGTCATACTAAAAATAATACATGCACTGATCGAGAATCAAACCAGTGATCTTTTTTTTTTTTTTTTTTTTTTTTACGTGCGGGAAATCCCCACGGATACCCGCCCCTCCGGAGCCGGAGGGGTGGGTTATGTCGGACTCGAACCGACTAAACCGCACGCCGTCTGTGGGTCGTGGTGCTAGGCCGAAGGTGAGGTTGTCTTGCGACATATCCCTCGCACCCCGGCTGACCCAGGGCCATCCCTTTCGGTCTGGCCCTCCTCGGGAGGTGGGGACCACGCCGTCCCCGACTCAACCCCGGTGTGGGGAGGCGCGCATCGTCCTACGATGCGCGCCGCCGCCGTGGCCTGCTTCTGCTAGGGTGACGGGTGGCTCCACCCGTCACCCTCAGGCCCGCGCTCATGGGGGGCGGAGGTCTGTAAGCGCCCTCCGACGCCCGAGCCGCCTTCGGGCGCGAGCAGCGATGTCAGCGAGTCTTTCTCGCTCACCGCGCCGCGCCCGCTCTGCTGTCTCCTTCGCGAGCATGACCTGCTCGCAGAAAGAGGCGCTGGCCGCCCACGCATCCGCGCAGCGGACCATCGCCGCGAGCAGGGTGGAGAGCGTGAGCACTCTCACCCCCAGGGCCTGCACAAGCTCCCGCCTCGGCGTCTCAAACGCCGGACACTCGGTGAGCGTGTGCAGCCCCGAGTCCACGCTCGCGTCGCAGTGATGGCACTCGGGCGTTGGCTCAATACCCATCAGATGCAGATACCGCCCGAAGTAACCGTGCCCGGTTATCATCTGCGTCTGACGGTACGAGAGGCTCCCGTGTGGCCTCTCTAGCCACTCCCCCATGATGGGTCTTACCGCCGCAATCACGGCGTGCCCTGCGCGTGGTTGCCCAAGTCGTCGCTCCCACTCGGCCACCATGACCTAGTGGAGCCGGGATTTCTCGGCCCGAATGTCCTCGGGCTCGGGATCGAATCCCCGCTCCCGCGCCTCCTTTGGGAACTGGTATAGTGCCGAAAGGGCCCTCGCTTCCAGGATCCACGGTGGCGATCCGGCCAGGAGACTCGCCGCTTCGAAGGATATCGTGCGGTATCCCCTGATGGCCCTGGAGGCCATCGTCCTCTGCGTCGTACGGAGCAGAGGCAGGAATCTGGCCCCCAGGGTGTCCGCCCACACGGGGCACCCATATAGGGCCATGGACCGCACGACACCCGCGTAGAGTCTCCTGCAGGAGGCCCCTGGGCCCTTCAAGTTGGGCAACAGCCGACTCAGGGCATTCGCCGTGGTGACCAACTTGGGGCGCAGGCTTCGGAGATGTTGTCCGAAGTCCCATCGACCGTCAAGCACGAGCCCCAGGTATTTCAGCTGGGGCTTGATGTCGATGGGAGTGCCTCCCACTGTAAGGCTGGCTCCCGGGCCTGGCCTGCGCCGAGGACCATGAAAGAACATGGCCTCGGACTTGTGCAGAGCCACCTCGAGACCCAGCCGCCGGATCCGCTCGACGACTTGGCCAACCGCGGTCGTGGCCCTCAGGGTTGCCTCGCGGTGCGTAGCCCCGCTCACCGTCACCAGCGTGTCGTCCGCATAACACGTGACGGTGGCACCGTACGCGAAGTCACCGCGAAGCACCCAGTCGTAACCGCAAACCAGTGATCTGTGGCATAGCAATTAAATGCCATTCTGTCATTTCACGTGAATTCATATTGTTTGTTGATCAAGAAGAGGTCATGGCTAGTAAGAAATTAGCTGCTAGAATTTTGAGAAAAAAGCTGTTAACCTCAGCTACAGCAACAGGCTAGTCACGTAAGTTTTAGTATATTAGAAAAACACGATATTACAAGTTTAGGCTTTGCTTTTTAAATATTCAAAAATGTCGCAATCGAAGGCTGCGCGGTCATCTAAACAAGGACTGGTTCTAAGATCCGGTTGCTAATTTATGAATAATATCATCTTTTAGAATCCACCGATTTATAGTGTTATGTCACTTGTGAAGGTACCTACCTGCATAATTATTAGCTGAAGAACATTAACGTATTAATAAAATGTAGTTTGTAGTGTTATAAAAATATTTAGTTTTGTTTTTTGCGACCTGTTTTATTTATTTATTTAATAATGTTAACGGAAATTAACACGATTATGAAATAGGTACTAACATACCTTTTTTTATACTACTTAGGTGGCAAACAAGCATACGGCCCACCTGATGGAAAGCGGTTACCGTGGCCTATGGACGTGTGCAACACCAGGGGCTTCACGCTCGCGCTACCAACCCAGAAGAAAGCTTCTAATGCCCTTCTTCAAGAACCCCATATTGTAGTTGCTTGGGAAAACCACAGCAGGGCGTTCATTAAGAGGTTATTTTGTTATATTATTATATTTTTAATTTTCTTTTTTGTAAGAAACGTAAAAACTGATAGAGAATTACTATAAAAAAATAAATAGAGATAAATAGTGAAAGATAAAAGCCCCTTTTCACCATTTACTTTCTACTGTTTCGTGTTTGTACAATTGACGTTCAATAATGTTATTACTAAGAGCCTTAACAAGTCAATGGATTTGGTTGGAATTCAACGGTTTATAATAAGGTATTAGGCAACTAGCACTTCCATAGTAATTTCCGCTTGCACCTGAAGTAATTCGTGCAGGTCATCAATCAAAGAGACCTATCTTGATTAGATTTTGAGACACATGTAGCCATATTAACATAAATTACAATTTTGTAACCTTTCCACCAGTTATAGTTCCATAACTACCGAAAATAACATAAACATCAACAATTTTAATGACTCTGTCATTAAAATTGTTGATGTCTTGAGAAATACTTAGGAGTTTTTGATCTTATCAATTTTTGATATAGGTCAAACTGCTATTAATTTTGGATTAACATTTTTCATCTTTTAAATTAAGAATTGAATTTTTAATTAATTGTATAGTAAGAATCGCCCAAATTTTAGATTGACATTATTTTAGCTGAAACTATTACATAAGGACGTCCATTTTTTATTTCCTCAGATAAATTAAGAGCTATAGGTTACGTTCAATATCACTTCCGTAGCAAGAATAATTTTCCCATTTCGTTAACATATTTATATATATATACTTTAGATTTTCGCTTCAATATAAGCATAATTATATATATAATTTATTGTAAGAATCGCCCAAATTTTAGATTGACATAATTTTAGCTAGTTTCAGCTAAAATTATGTCAATCAAAAATTTGGGCGATTTTACACAAGGACGTCCGTTTTTTATTTCCTCAGATAAATTAAGAGCTATAGGTTACGTTCAAGATTACTTCCGTAGCAAGGTTTATTTCCCCACTTCGTTAACATTTTGTAATAAGTCATTTACTTTAGTATAATCGAATTTTAATGTCATATTGATATCGTGAGTCACATCCATTTAGACATATTTTATGTTTACAACCATGTGTCACACACATGCTCGGTGCAAATTACATATTTCTATTGTAGGTACTTCTTTTCATGCCACTTGGTTGGTAGACAAGCACACAAACCACCTGATGGACAACAACCAATATTAATAATATTATTAAATAATTGATTGTTAAATACTTGAAATTGTGATCAAATTGTATATCTATTGTCTTTACTTTGCATTCAAAAATGTAAATCTATTTTCGTAAATAAATAAATTTTATTATTATCATTCCTCTTAATTTACATTTGAAATCTTATAAATTATATTTACAAATATAAAAACATATATTTAAAAATATAAAAAATAGAATCCCACCGGCATCGGGTAAAGGGACCAAGTTACTGTTGGCTAGGGCTATTATTATTATTTATTTATTATTATAATGACACTAAGTAGGTAATCTACATAATACCCAATATAGTGTTCAAGATAAAGATAAAGATAAATTTATTTGTGTGTTTATTTGTGTATGTATTATGTAGAACCCAGGCTCTGAAATTGTTCTAAATCTGGCTATCTTTACTGGACTTTACAGTATGTGCACCTTGTATATGTATTGTACAGTCAATGACAAAAGTAATTAGATCCCGACTCCCAAAAAATTAATTGAGTCTGGTTATATCTAGCTGCTCTAAAGTAGTGTGCAGCACGGAAATTTAATTTACTTCATTTTATAAACTCAGATTTTTAAATAAGTGATAGTTACTATGCGTTTCCCATAATAATAAACAGAATTGATACCTTACTTTTTTCTTCTTTTTTTAAAGAATATTAGTAACCGAAATTATCGAAATTACTAATATTCCCTCTAACCCCACCAACTAAGCTAAATTGCTTGTGCTAGGAGTGGGTTCACGTCGGTAGTGTAATGGCCAGGATTCGAACCCGGGACCTCTCGATCGTAAGGCCGACTCCTTAACCACTAAGCTACCGACGCTTGATCACATTAAGTAGGTACATTCATACATACATAACATCCACACATACAATTACACCTATATTCCCGGAGGGTTGGGTAAAGTTCAAATTTCTAACAAACATATCTGTTACAAAATATAACTATTGATTTCTAACATGCTTTAACTACCAACCTTGACTACTCCATTTGTTAAAGAAAACTATTTTAGTAAACGTATTTCATTCAGATATATATTAAGGTCAACATATTGAAACATCAATACAATTGGTTATATGATTTACGAGCATATTCATAGACATTAAAACTATAATCAAAAGTATAAACGCTTCATATCTGCATTACAATATACCTCTAATTTATAATAAAATGGATGCATGCCTGATGCCTGCGGCTATAATGAAGAGAAAAAAGTTTTAATTAATTTTTTATCTTTGATTTTTTAACAAGAATAGACAATTTATACAAATCTATTAAGTTTTAATGATCAAACTTATAGGTTATGATGTAATAGGTTGGAGTTAGAAACTTATATTGACATTTATTCCATGTAAAGGAAAGGTAAGGTTCATAGTACCCGTAACCTGCGAGCATGTAGGTATGAAAACAATAATGAAAGGTTACTCTGTCTAACTCCCAGTGTGAAAGAGGTGTAATTTTTGAATCTCATGTACAGTCGACAAAGGAGAGAGGTTACACCTTTACATACAACTTTATATGAAAAAGTGTAACTATCTTCTTTATCGACTGTACCTACCTTAAGTAATTAAACATATTTTTTTACGTTTTATTATTATTTAATTTATTTTATTTATTTATTGAGCTTTATGCGCAAGTACACAGGCGGAATTAATACCAAAGTATCATATATACGTAGGGAGACTACCACACAACGTAGTGAAAGTAGAATAATCTAATTCTTTTTTCAATTTTTTGAATATATGTATTTTCTAACGTTAGTCTCTAAAAAATATCTCCTAGAAGATTCACCAAAAATCCCCATACATTTTTTCCCTAAATATAAGGAAAAATCTTTAAAGCTGGCAACATTGCACCAAGGCAGTTTTAATACCATTACCCCCTTTTCGGAATTTGAGCGCTACGTCTGACATTTGCTAGATATTCTATTACCACCTAGACGCCGTGAATGTTTACACAACACATGATGAATATTTTAATATAACGTTGATTGCGCTTTCGACGCTCGGCCAACGTCGGCAGATGTCGTCAGTACTCGGTTTCGCAATCGGCGCGTGCGCAGCTAATAGTACTGGCGAAAGCAAACAGGTGCTTTGTGTGTTTTATTCATTTATCTTGAGACGCTCTTTTGACGGTAGAAGGCTTCATTGAGAAGGCTTAAGTTTGTCTTGGTGTTAGCGCGTAGTGTCGAATGACAAGGCTGTTGTAGAAACTAAAAACGTATAGGTACCTACTGTGTTTACGCTCGCGACGGCAATTGTGTTTTTAAAGCCAGTTAGGTACTATAGAACGTTTACCTTCCCGAAGACAATAAAAGGTAGCGTTCAAGGACTATGTGTAATAAAATAGCATTTTTGTTAGGTAATATAATTATTATGTAAGAATTTGTTATTGAAAAGTATTTTGTTATAAACCAGCAGTTCAAAGCAGCTCTGACCGTGTCAAATACAGATGTTTCAATGAGGCCATAGTGCCTCCTCTGGGCCCCAATAGAATGGATGCGAAATGAAATGCTAATTTGACATCATAAAGGAAGAAAAAGAATCTGAAGAGAAGGGAGAAGAAAAAAATAGACAAGCTGACCCAGATCCGAGGAGTAATACATTGAAGCAATATCAACCAAGACACTCGCTAGATGATATGCATGTTTTGAAAATTAATTTATTACTTATTTTACCAAATGATGGTATGCGGTTATATTGACCTTTAGCGCTTGCAACATTAGAGGTGTCACTCGAGTTGCCATTTGTAGAGGTGACCTGCACACTCATTCGCTCACGAACTTTGCATTTGTAATATTAGTAGTCTGTTCTCAGAGGCTAATCTTTGTTTTACGATCAGTTTAGACCTCATCCTATAGTCTATTTGACTAGGTCGTCTATTCTTCCCAATACTGCTTAATATGTTAACTTATTTTGATAAAAGATGCCTAGCAAAATAAAATATTGCTTAACTAAGCTGAAACTATGACTTTTCATAATCTTTAAATCACAAAAAAGTCAAAATGTAAAAATTCAAACTCAGTTCAAAGTTATAACTTTTAGATTTCTCATTAAATTTCAAATTACATTAATTATTAACTATTTACGTGTAAACGCAACGTGAACCGAGATTAATGCTATATTCTTTTGCAATCCATTCATTTGCACTACACGCAACCGCTGCGTGACATCACAAGCCCGGACGATTTTGTATGAGGCGTTATCAGGTGGCGGGAGAAATTGAATTTTCAGAATCAAATATCTTTAAAACTGTTTGTCTTACGTATATTTCACTTTAACAGTTCATTGTGTTTAAAAAAAAAAGAATATTAGCAACCGAAATTATTGAAATTACTAATATTCCCTCGTGCTAGGAGTGGGTTCACGTCGGTAGTGTAATGGCCTGGATTCGAATCCGGGACCTCTCGATCGTAAGGCCGACTCCTTAACCACTAAGCCACCGACGCCTGTTATTACAAAGTGTTCACAATTCGAATGTAAAAAAAAAAATCGAATAGCCTATTCTAGTTAAGTAATGCATTGGAGATGCACTAACTGCTATTAATATATTGACAGGCGTTACATTATTGACCGTAGTTCAATTACGAATTTGTGTCGAAACCTGATATTATTATTCAGTGATTAAACGACTGACTAATAATACGTAATGTTTACTTAATTAATATTTTTTCAGTTTAAAAAGCTATCAGCCTAATGGATACTGGCAAGCCATTATTTTGTAAAAATGTCATTTATTATATTATGATAGCCACAGTGACTAGGGCCTCCCAAAGGTTACAAACGGTTCTGGTTGTCTCTTCATAGCTCTTTAGTAGTAACTGTGTTGTATAAACTACGAGTATGTCCAAATCTCTTTGATTATGTAATAATTTGTGTAGATGATATGAACAGAGCCGAAATAAAAACTTGATTGGTTTTATTATATCTCGTATGAGAAACTAATTAAAACATGATAAGCTTAGTTACGTACAAAACAAACCAAATTATACTCCTAAGTAGATTTCATTCAGATGAAAAATCAGTTTTTTAAGTTTTAAAATAGCATTTTCTTAAGATATTATAAGACATATATTCTCGGGGGGATCACGACTAACCTAAGATTGGGATGCAATGAGGTTGCAAGGATCGAGATTTGTGCTCTTAGGAATAAGAAGAAGATATATAACTATAGCTGAAGAGCCCCAAAATGTTAACGTGGGGGACCATTTCCCCCATTTATTATTGGGCAAGATTATTGTAAGACACTTACCACCCTGTTTCTATATAAATTTCCCTGCACTACTCTTATCCCCTTTTACTCCCCTGAAGGTGGAAAAATGCAAGTTGCAAGCACTCATAGGCCAGAATATCTTCTTATATATGATTCATGTACTTATTTAATATTATACAACGTGCGGTAAGATTACTCAATGATAAATATGTATCTACTGAAGCTAGACTAAGGTCAACTGATGATAAGCCAATAAACACTATATAATAACGTTGTTACAAGAAAATCAAAACACGCAACTCCATCAATCACTAGAAAACAAAAGTATTGCGTTCGAAATTCAACCTTAATTGCGCTGAGTGGCACATCTTGAAATTGTATGAAAATTAGTGGTGGCGCCACAACGCGCCACCGCGGCGCATCTTCACGCCTTTAATTTGAAGGCGCTCTAAAACTGTTTTATACCAGAAATAAGCAGACGGCCTACTTATAGGTAAATTAGTGGAGCTATCTCTTTCATTATGAGGGCTAAGATTCAGGTTTCTCGAGTCTATCCAACCAATCTAACATCACTCACACACACAATCTGTCACTTGACCAAAAGCGGAACTGAGGAGAGAAAAAATGTTTAAAGGATGTCAAAAGAGTATAATTACACAATCTCATGCAATATGCTGGACAAAACGTCACTTAACCTAAAATTTAGTTGAATGAAACTAATGAATATTAAAGTATTATTATGTTTAAATTAAGTATGATCCTAATTTTCATAATCGATTATTGATGATTCAAATAAAGAATGATTTATTTTTGTGTATAGTAATGATGAAAATGCAATAAGGTTGAGTTTTGCTTGGTAGGTATATTGATGATATCCTACCGGAATGAGCGTTTCCAGCGAATCGGAAAAGATATAAAAAAAATTGCGTTCTTCCGTCGGCCTTAATATTCGGAAATGTGTGAGCGAAACAATGCGTGTTTGTGTACCTAATGTAGTTATTCTGTTTTATACATACTTCGAATAGTTTTTTTTTAATAAGTTACGTGTATTATGCATTATACATAATTATTGGCCCGAGTGAAGGTGAATAGATGTGGTATAGGTTGGCAGAATCATCGGTACCTATATAACTGATGCAAAGCGCCATTTGAATAAAAAAGAAGAAGAAGACATATGAGTAGGTAGATTATTTTTCATTTAATAGGCAGGGACATAAAAATAACTTTAGACACAAATCATGTAACCCCACCTTAGAATCAAAAGTCCATACGCTTCTAAGTAACTATAAAATAAATACTTAATTAGACAAGGATGTACATGACATTTACAGCTACGTTACACACAGCTAGTGACCCCAAAAAATGTCTAACAAAACGTACACACACACCCAAATAAATAGCACACTAACAAACACACACGTCATCAATAACATAATACATTGACACAAAACACAACTAGTGATCTATGACCGGTGTTCCATATCGCTACTGTACACACAGAGAGACAATGCACACACACATACGCTCAATAGACAGTCGACAATATAATACTAGTAAGCAGGGCTGAGAAAATTGTCGTCACTTTTCATTATTTAAATGTATAATCTTTTAAGCTATCTTACATAAGGCATATACCTGTACGCCCGTTCACTGCAATTATTTTTATGTACAAGTATTTCTATTTAGTTTGGTTTAAGTAGTCCTATATACAACATATATATGAATTTATCAAATAAGTATAAGTTTGTTTATAGTGATACATATTAACGATAAACTATAAACACATTCAATTATCTAAAAATACTTTTAATAATTATTATAAACTTATTTATAAACTATAATTCAGTATAACAGTGTAATAATTCATTTGTTATTCTGGTAAAAAATACCTAATTTGAGTACAGTCGCATACATAATAGTTACAGGACTCAACTACTTTTTCAACGATCGACAACCCTAGAAATAACGTTATTTGTTAATCCATAACAAAGCGGTTACCCGGCCCATTAGTTCTTTTGTAATGGAAGCTATAAAATTGAAGCTTGAACTTTATGTGCCTTTATTGTGTTAATATTTTTTAACATAAAAAACCGTATGTCGAAACAGTTGGGCGGTTCGTGGGATCATGCACAACTTGACAAGCTTTCACTGTTATTTATTTGATGACATAAAATTTTGCATCAACGATGTTGAAGGGTGTGATGTGATTATGTATGTGTGTGTATGTTTAGTGTGAATATTGGTACAACAATAGTGTGTGTTATTTTTTATCTATTTCAATCGAATACCATATTAAATTTCTAATACCGTTAGTATTTTCTTGTATTCAAGTTTATTAAAGAGATTATTATATTAATAATAATGAAATTATCGTGCGGATTACTTAAAGTTTAATAAATTAACAAACTTGTATTACAGATTACTAAAAAGAAATTGTGCCTTAATTTATTTGAAGCTCTAATAAATAAGATAAGTATTTAAGCAATGGTAACTTTCCATCTAGAGAGCGTTGTTTATATTGTCCCATATAATTTAGTTATTTATTTAAATAACAAATAAATATGCAATATATAAATATACAAATAAAAAATCAAAAATGGAGAGATGTTAAGGAAATACAAACGAGAGTACATTAATATGAATAAATGTTAAATATGAAAAACTGTAACTAAATAAAGAAATATTCAGTTATCGCACCTTACTAAGATTCAGTTATTTAATCCTCGTGCGTAACTATATAATTTTATACAAAAATAATATATTATTAAAGGTTTTATCTTTTCAATCTACTATCTGACTTAAGAATTTTTTATAATTAAATTAAAGAATCTTACGCTTTCTTCTCTTACTACACATACATACATACATATAATCACGCCTTTATCCCTGCAGGGTTAGGCAGAGGTGAATTAAAAACCACATTTCACCAATCTGTATTCGCTCCCACGTAATAGGGGGTGAGCCTATTGCCGTATTCCGGGCACTATTGTTGACTTGAGCTATACATCTGAGGCTGACTCTGGACTGTACATATCTGTCTGATGTTAAAGTTAATCAGCCCTATCCCTTAGTCGCCTTGTACGACACCACATGGGAAGAGAAGGCCCAAATTCTACTCTGCCCGAAACCACGCGGCGGCCTCTTACTCATGTACATTTTTGAATGAAACTTAATTATGTTTTCTTTTAAATAACCGGTTTATCAAATAAAAGGTTACAACATCTGTGTTTATTCCTTCAAATATTTATATATACATTATATATTGTGAATAAATTTTTATTGATTCAAGATTTACTACAAGTTTAATAATTGATGTATTAGTAAAAAAAAATTACAAGTAGAAATCTTATTTTTATTCTGGGACATACACAGCGCTATCTAAACCCAAAGAAAGCATAGTTTATACCTAATAAAAGTTTGAAATCACTCATACATATTAATTCAGATTACTTTATGAGTACCTTCTCTATCAAACACAATGTGACATTGTTATTGATTAAATAAATAATAATAAAATAATAATAATATAAACTGGTTTAGTGGTGCAGTAGTTACGAATTTGACTGCTGTGCATGAGATACCGGGTTTGAACCGAAATTTGCTACTTAAAATGTTTCATGTGCTCATTCAAAAAATTCTAACGGCTTGTTTAATATACTTCTGTCTACCCTTTAGATTTATAGGAGTGCCTAGATCAATGCAAATAGACATGGTCATTTCAACAAAATATTTGAACTAAGTGAGAATCAAACCCATGACCTCCGCTTGGTACTTGGCCAACACGCTACTGATGTCAAAACTTGCAGTCAATATTCAAGTATATATTTAGCTTTTATGTAGAGTTGGTCAACGGAGTGCAAGAGACCTTAAGAAACCAATTCACATGTAAATGACTATCGATGACATAATCACACAGCTACGTTTAAGTCAACTTGTAGTGACTCTACTAACTCTACATTTTGACAGCCTTGAGCCTATGCGTGTAAACGCATATATCATTTATATATTCATTTGCATACATTAAAATTATGATAGAGTCATATTTCTAAAAATAATAATTTCCTATTTATTTGATTATTGTATTCAAAATTTAAATAACATATTAAATAATTCAATAAAATTAAATGCCAATTTAAGATATTAAATTTGGTGACTATATAAATTACTAATTATAATAGCTCTCTGCGGTCTAAAAATTGCAGTCACTGAAGTTTTAAATGCATTCGTGATTTTACGACTAACTGGCAAAATTTTAAATTGTAAGCTACACCAACCAGGTTTCGTTCACAATATAAAATCGTATTTGTCTAGAAAAAAGTAAGGAAGTCTAGACATAATATTCATTTGTCGCAAAAAAATTACAAAATTATTATTGCATAATTTTACTTCAGTCATACTTATACAGACATACTGTCACGCATTTATACTTGAGAGTAAGTAGAGACTACATGTTTTACTCGGCACTTAATTCAAGAAAATTAATCTACTTAACACGCAACGGTTGCGTGTGTATTTGAGAAAACGCAACATCGTCGCTTCATCGATCGTAGCGTTTTTCAGTACCACTAAGGCTATAACCGTTCTCTACCATAACCTACACAAACAAAAGACATCAACGAGCTCAGCCTAAAATTATCACGCATATTTTTTTTATTATTACCCATTAAAAATCACTTCCTACTTCCGCTTTTATGGTCTAGATAACGTCTCTTCAACATTTTTTGTAGAAGTCTAACAATTTCGAAATAGTTTCCGCGCATTAGCGAAACGAGACGACATTGTGTAACACTTAACAGTAGACAATTACGCGACGTCTGATTAAAATAAGCGAAAAAAAACACACTCACCGTTTGCAAAAACTGTTTGGTTGTAAGTGAAAGTCGATCCCCGGAACGGGACGAGCGGTCGCTTTTGATCACTTTAGAAGCACACAAACACTTATACACACATTTGAAGGCATATGAAACACGTGATTTTTTTTTTTGGATGATTATTTTTATTTTCTATTTCTGAAAATTTGAATTTGGCGCGTCGGTGCGCGGCGGCGGCTGGCGCACGTGACGGCTAGCGGCAAGAGACTGCGCGCGCGCTGCTCCCACCATCCGCCCGAAATACTAATCACCTTGCTATCGAGACTGTGATTGTGGTCCGTTTTGTGAGATGTAGCGGATGTGTCGAGATGACGTGAGGTGGTTGAGATGAAATATTTGTGTTCTTAACAAACGTTATGTTTTTAAATAGATGTCGATAAATTAGCCTATTGCCTGGACACAAGCCTCTCAATGATGGAAGGCTTTGGCCTACTATTTCCATGCTGGCCAGACGAGTTGGTCCAGGGTTTTATTTCGAGTTTTCCTTCTTTCGCCCCTTTGGATGGAGTGGTGATATTTGTATTCTTTCTCCGTCATCTCTCCATGATATAATTATATTTGCAAGTTGTAGGTATGTTTATTGTCATTCTTGTAAGTGGTAGAGTTATGCTCTAGATTGTAGTAATATATTAGGTAGAATTATGTTATGACTGAAGGATTGTATGTATTGTTTATATGTATGTTATTGTATGTTGTATTAGTGCAAAAGTTATTGAATAATTTTATTATCCACGACGCATTTTAACTTTTAGTTTTAGTTTTTATTTTATTTTATTTAGTATTGTGTATAAATAGTAAGTAAACTTTATTAATTTAATTGAATTTTTGCCAATACATCTGTAATAATATGTAAAATAAAATAAAATAGAAAGATTACTCTTTATTGTATACCAACACTAGATTACAAGAGATAAAAGTGTAGATTACAGTATTCATAGTTAAATGCACAATGGGCGGCCTTATCGCTAAATGCGATCTCTTCCAGGCTAACCGTGGGATGGAGATATATTCAGTAACACGCACGTTACAGTCTTATTATATCTTATAGTCGGTCGCCTCGGTACTTGCGCGGGTATACTATGAGGGGTACAGGGGAAGCGAGCGGCAGGGCCCGCGAGCGCAAACTTAGTTAATTTGCGCTCTCCAATCTATCAGGAGTGTATTGCCGACAAAAACCTATATAACCGATTTCAAAAAGGAGGAAGTTTCTCAATTCGTCCTAAGCTATCATTTACAAGTTGCAATGTATTTTTCATGTATATATGTAGCTATGTTTGTTCAGATATCGTCACCGATTTTGATAAAATTTTACAAACACTTTCCATTTGGATGCTTTTGATTGTATCATAGAGCTGTTCTGATAATGGAGTAGGAAGGTGACCATAGGCATTTCAAAATTAAAGTACCGCTTGTTGGAACAACCATGATTCTTGACTGAGTTTTCTGAGTTTTCTAAGCATCGGTAGCTTAGTGGTTAAGGAATCGGCCTTACGATCGAGAGGTCCTATGTCCGAATCCTGGCTATTGCACTACCGACGTGAACCCACTCTTAGCACAAGCAATTTAGCTTAGTAGAAGGGGTTAGAGGGAATATTTTTAATTTCAGTTGGTAATATTCTTAAAAAAAATATCTTTTACAATGATGACTATTATTTTTCATATTTTACGTGTATACCTAAGCATGGCCCAACTAATCGACCAGTTTTTTAATTAGATATCAAGTCTATTAAGTCTAATTAGTCTTAATAGACCTGTCTATGATAATAGACCTGCTCAAATATGAAATTTTGTGTAATATGGTCATTATCGAAATAATTTGTCGCTGTACTAATCTATAAGGTTTTGCGATTCTGGAAACAATTATGGTAATTAACATCTAACTACCTACTTGATGTCACTACATCAGGTAGGTTGTTAGATTCACTTCAATTTCAATTCGATTCGAATTCAATTTGATTCCCACAAATATTTATTTACACATTATTTGCACTAGCTTACACACCCTGGCTTTGCCCGCGGCATACTTCGTATATGCACGCAGTTTATAAATTTCCAAATAATTTAGGTATGGGAATTTGCTGAATTGGTTGACATCTTATGCAGTAGCGTGATGATATAACCTTCCTCGATAAAAGAACTAATTAACTCAAAAATATTTTTCAATTTTTGAATTAGTAATTCTTAAGATAGGCGCTTGCACCCAAACAAACTCTTCAGCTTTATAATATTAGGTAGTATAGATTAAGCTGTAAGCATATTATGTATGTATTTGCGCTATGTAATGGAAAAAGCAGTCGACTTAATAATGAATGTTTGAACAGCTCCATCGCGCAATGAGCAGCTGGTCCCGCTTATGTGGGAGTTGTGCCCCGAACCGCGCGATCCACTTTCCTACCGAATACGTCTGTAGGAAAGACATTGGATCAGAATATTTGATTATGTTGTTCTATAGCAGTATGTTGTAGAAGGCATTTGCCACAGTGCTAACCAAAAAGTTTAACCTCATTTTCTCCAACTCTTAACACCCAATTCGAAGGTCCAAAATATAAATGGATCAATACACTTTTGGTCCTTCGACTTTAATTATTATTAAACGCCAACTAAACAATAATGGCTCCACCATACTTCACTATGGTGTACATAACAGCTACAAAAGCTCCACAAAGTTCATAACTTGTACCAAACCACACACAAGGTGAGACGGATCTAGATACGACGTGTCATTTCATCTACAACATTAACTCTTAAGGCCACAAATGACCCATCAGAGGTCGGGGATAGGTAAGAATTTGTGACGTCACAAATAAAATCCAATGCCGAACTCGTCATCAATTACTTTACGATTTGAAGTGGCAATCATTTGGTATTCAGGCCTAATGTAACCTTGCTACTGCAGAGGCTTGGACGAGAATAAATTTAAGCTGAGATGATCTGGTTAAGCAAATATTTTAACTTAAAAATGTGTTTCGAATTCCGATGAAACTTGGAAAAAAATATTATCATCCTAGAGTTGTTGTCTGACTGTGTGTATGTGTGTCTGAAGCCTTCACCTTTGATCCTGGGATTCGTTTTCCGGCTTTCCTACTTCAATTTCGCACGGTTTTGAGTATCCATGACAGTAAGATTATCAGCAAAAATAGATGACTGTAAGTATTAATATTTAGGAATACCCTATGAATTTAAGTTTAACCTCGCTTGTTATAAGCTAAAAGGGGCTTTTTCACACCCAACTTAAAGGTCCCAGGTCTATAGGAAGGAACGACGTGTGTTGGTGAATAATTCTAAGACCTAATCGTGCGGTAATTTCATTTATCTGATGGAAGATTTTTTTATAAATTTGCACTGCAAAGTTCTATTTGTCAATCAATTTTCTTTGACAGAACGTGTAAGTTCACGCATGCCTCGTACAGGAAATCCTAATCGAAATCCGTTACTATGTTATGTAGAGCTTTAGTTTAACTAGTTCTAGGAAGTAGTAAAGACAATGAGGTTTTCGTTTGTGATGTCATAAACTTTGAACTTTGTGTTTTTTTTAACTGTATATTGTACCGTAGTATGTTCTCTCTGATACAAGTGTACTGGTTAGCTGATGTTAAGCGATTATAGTATAGAATAGTTGTTTTGGGGCCCCACTAACATCTATGTGATCCAGGCTAATTTCACCTGCAAACCGGGGCAGTAATTCTCGTAAAAGTCATACAAGCTACAACAAGATGAGAAGGAGTACGGCAGTGAGTAGGGATCCCCTATAATGATAGCTTAAAAATGATTGTAATTAAAGATTTCCTTCCCTATTTCATTTGATATTTAAGACTCGTAATATTTGTTTTTCATTCGCTTTGCAAAGGGTGCGTTAGACTAAACGAGCGAATGCTCATTCTACCCGCTCTACTTCCAATTCTTTTAATGTAAACAGTGACAGAACACTCGTTTGTTGTTCTTTCTTTAAAAACAAGGTTTAAAATATTAAGAAAGAACGCTCTTAGAATGCTCATGTTCCAGCTTTAGCACTCTGCTCGTTTGGTCTAAACGTACCTTTACAGAAATTAGAATTAAAATATAACAGATTCATTTACAATCCTGAAATTTACAGGATATAAAAAGAATATATAAACTATATTCAACGAAACTATTTTCAAAAATTATAAATGTACCGCAGGAATCGCGTTATGTATGACCAATCAAATCTTAGTACCATCATCGTCAGGCTTGCATTCTTGCGTACTAAGGACACACACCGCTTACCGTAGTGGAAGTGAAACCCTGACCAGCAACGGAAATAAGCCATGATGATTCAATAGTGAACCAAACTGTGTAAATCCAATCACGAATAATGAAACAGTATCATTGAAAAATTGGACTTTACGCAAAATGGTACTCGGGTAACTACATGAATACTAATGACACACAGTATTACATCCTTGATCTTGGAAAGACGCAAAACTCAGAAATATATTAATACATTTAAATTGTCGAATTGACTACACCCCGCCTGATGGTAAGCTGGGGTATAATTCAAAGAATGAAATGGTTCACGCAATAAAGGTAGATCACCCGTCCAGTTAACCGATGTTCCCTGCTGGAAGTAAGATGCTGAAAATGACGACCGGTGAAATAGTGTTTTATTTTATACCCCGCTTTGAATCTGGTATTGTATGACTTGTTGCCATCCACTGATAGAAATGATCTTATTACCTAAATACAAATAATCCCTCAATTTTGAGTTATTTCTGGGGGCATCCGAGGTAGTCTCTTTAAAAAAAATAGCAATCGAAAGTATTTCAATACCTGTTGTAATCCGTACTACTGTCGCTTGTAATTTAATGTTTGTGTACAATAAAGAGTTATCTATCTATCTATCTATTCCCTCCAACCCTTCCAACTAAGCTAAATTGCTTGTGCCAGGAGTGGGTTCACATCGGTAGTGTAATTACTAGGATTCGAACCCAGCACCTCTCGATCCTAGGGTCGACACCTTAACCACTAAGCTACTGACGCTTTGTTTAGCATATATGGTTTTATCTGAAAGAAAGCCGTCTGTTTTCCCAACCCTGAGAGGGAAACTGCCCCATGGATCTTGGTGGAGCTCAATATACCTACTCGCTTATGTAATGGTAAATATCCAAACATACCTTACTACATAAATAAGAATCAATCTGTAGTCATCATTTCACCCTTGATCTTGTTAATACGCAAAACTACTCAGAAATGCAGTCACTCTGATTATAAGCCTATTCCTAGAATATGATTCAATAATAAACAAAACTGCGAAAATCTTCAAAACCTTTCAACGAGAATGTATCACAGTGGCCTAGATTTGTAAAGACCTTGACACACTAACCCAGGCATTTCCCCAGCTTCATCATTTAATATCTTTCTCTTCCTCTCAAAGGATTTCAATTTATTATGAAATTATTTAATAGCCCCTGAATCAATTCTTACTTTGTCATTTCATTATATCTTACAATATTATATAAGGATTATTTCTTTCCTTCGGGTATTTTTTCGTAGTCAGTAGTGCCTTTTTAAAAATTTAATACGAAAAGAACTTAATAGGGAAAGTCTCAGGAAAAAGGGGCACCATTACATACACGTTCCATGTAGGCTGGGGTGCGAAAGATAAACCGGGATGCGAGATATGTATCCGGAAGTCTCATGTCCGGTAACCGCAGACCCAAAGACGTTTTAGTCGGTTTTTAGTTCGACATAACCACCCACTTTTTGCCCACGATAAAGAAATTAATAGTGGTAGAAAACTGGCACAAATTTGTCACAAATTTCGGCCGACTGGGTACTACCGTGCACGATTGCAAAAACCCCTTCATAGTAATCCAATCTCGGTTGTATTGCGTTCATGCGTTACCAAGTGCATAGCCAGGCAGGGGGATCGTGATCGCAGCACTAGCGGGACCGGTAGGTGTCACGCGGTGGTGACGACAATCCTCTTTTGATGAGGCCGTCAAGCTGAGTGCCACCATTGTTAGCATGGTACGTGTATGTAATGGCCTCTTTCCTGAGACTTTACTTTCAGTTTACCATCACGCGAGGAGAACTCAAATTGACGTGTACTATATACATATAAAAAGTGGGATGTAGGTAGGTATGTTAAGAGTTCTCTTTACAGGCTACTACAGAAAAGTATATAACTTCTCCAATAGATGCTGTGTTTCTTAGCTTACTTGCTATGCAAAGTACGTTTTCTGTCTTATATTTATTAGATAGTATTGCATTTATATTAAAATGGTCTCCTATTAAGGAAAATTCTGAGCAAAGTAATACGCACACTTACTACAATAAAACAAGCGGACGGTTATGAAAAGGTAATGCTTGAATGGTTACCTCAGAAGAAACGTAATAACCTAACCTACATTTAGAGCAAAACCTGTGAAATCTTAGCTATCTTAATAATAAGAAAAATTCGGAACTTCCTTTATAAAAATCTAGTGAGTTGGTGGTAACTGCTTTCATAAAATTAACAACAGTCTGTCACTGTAAATTTTACTTATCTGAAGTTTATTTACGTTAGAATCTTTAGTTTTCTAAATGAAATATCTAATATGCAAATGAATAATTTTCTAAAAAGATTGCAATATGTAGATATTTTTTTGAGTAAATAAACGTATTATGTATTCACCTAGATCTGTGGCAATATACATATTCATTAAGTGGCGTAGCAGTAGTGAACGCGGCCGCTACGCAGAAGGCCGGTTTCGATCCCCGGTCAGTGCAAATAATTGAAGGCATGAATGTGGATACTTGCAATGATCTGGTCGAGCCTCAGAGAGCACGTTAAGCCGTCGGTCCCGGTTACCATACGAATATCTATGGCAGTCGTTACGGGTAGTTGGAGTCTTCAAAATTTTAAGAACTGGTATTAGTAAGAGTAATGTATGAGAAAGAGTAAGAGTATCACCTATGAGTTGTGGAAGTCAGTCGCCAGTCGATTCAGGGAAAATATAGAAGTTCAGCCAAATCCGCAGTTAAACTGGTAAAGTGGACCCCAGTTGAAAGCTTCGGATTCGACTGAGATTAATGCTTGGATGAAGAAGCAGATTAATACAAATATTTGCACTAAGCGGAACTCTAACCCACTTACACCACTGCTCGTGGTGTCGCTAAGTGCTATTCTATCGCCACTTCCATGAACGATACCTTCATTCGTCGGTTTTTTGATCTTTAGCTTACAAAAAAGTTATAAACAAGACCGAGTTTTATTATTCACTAGCTTATACCCGCGGCTTCACCCGCTTGGATGTCGGTTATCGCGACCAAATAGAGCCTATGTCCTTTCTTAAGGTCTAGTCTACCCCTACCCACACACACACACACACACACACATACTTCACCATGCATAATATTAGTATTAGCCTCTAACTAATCAGAGCTGGTCGCACGTACAAAAAGCATGCCGGTGTGTTGACATCGATATTTTTGATACCAGTGTGTCTAAATTAAAAAGAATGTCTTGCAGTAGTTGTTTGTTGTGTTGTTGTAGT
Organism: Eilema caniola; assembly: GCA_949126895.1. Lineage (NCBI taxonomy): Eukaryota > Metazoa > Arthropoda > Insecta > Lepidoptera > Erebidae > Eilema > Eilema caniola. The sequence goes on along the minus strand of OX421463.1, from coordinate 7,414,727 downwards.
AGTAGTTTTTCGGAGCGCACGTACAAAAAGCATGCCGGTGTGTTGACATCGATATTTTTGATACCAGTGTGTCTAAATTAAAAAGAATGTCTTGCAGTAGTTGTTTGTTGTGTTGTTGTAGTAGTAGTTTTTCGGAGCGCACGTACAAAAAGCATGCCGGTGTGTTGACATCGATATTTTTGATACCAGTGTGTCTAAATTAAAAAGAATGTCTTGCAGTAGTTGTTTGTTGTGTTGTTGTAGTAGTAGTTTTTCGGAGCGCACGTACAAAAAGCATGCCGGTGTGTTGACATCGATATTTTTGATACCAGTGTGTCTAAATTAAAAAGAATGTCTTGCAGTAGTTGTTTGTTGTGCTGTTGTAGTAGTAGTTTTTCGGAGATGTTTCGGTGTAAATGCTGAGGAGTACAGTTGCAATACACTTTCTTCTTCGCAAGTGTCTCTCTATTTGTTACTGTTTCAATTTGTTATGTTATATGTTATCAATGTATGCATTCTGTTTATCTTTTACTATATTTTCTTACTACTTTACTTTACTATTTATTTGATAGTTGTATTAAAGTTATTGTCTTGTTTAAATATGAAAACTTTAAAGTGGTCTTCTTATACTATTGTTTCATCTATTATGTACCTATATTAGCTGTAAGATTTCCGAAAAATAAAACATATTTTTTTTTTGTTTATAAAAAGAATAGCCTTCTGCAGTCCACTGCTGGACATAGGCCTCTCCCAATGTGCGCCATTTCCTATCCATTTTCCGCATCCAGTCCGTCCCAGCCACCTTTTTCAGGTCATCGGTCTATCAGGCTAGGGGGCGTCCCACACTTTGTTTGCCTTCTCGCGGTCTCCACTCTAGGACTCGTCTGCTCCAATGGCCATCGGTCCTTCGACAGACGTGGCCAGCCCATTGCCACTTCAGCTTGCTTATTCTGCGAGTTATGTTGGTAACTTTGGTTCTTTGTTGGATCATTCTATTTATGTAATAAGAGTAAGGTTATAGTGGTTAATTAATAAATAATTAAACAGTTTTTATTTTTAATAGCTGTGCACTAAACCAAGATGCTGATTCTTAAAGTACCCAATGTTTATCTAAAAAATTACCGAACAGTATTTACTACAGAAGTTATTATATATATATATATAGTATTTATATTATAGAAGGTAAAGCAACCAAATTTTTTGAAGACACTGTTTGCACTGTTTTTATGGAAGCAACTGCTATATGACCTTCCAACCTCGAGAAGGAAGCCGGCATTAGAGCATTTTCCGTCGATCAGTATATTTACTGAAGTCGGTCAGGCGCTACATTTACCGATTTGTGGATAAGATTAACAAGTCCTGATGGGACCCTATACATAACATTCAATATACCTAGTAATGGAACTAAACAAACTTTTCACCACCAAAACGAACAAAAAGTATGATGAGCCCGACATTGAGTCCCTGACACGAGACTTCTACATAGTCCCACGCGAGTCTGTGCGGCAATTAGATGCTACATTAATGCGATGCTATGCGTCAAACTATACGTTCATTAGGGTGTTTCATATGCAACTTTCGCATGTCACGCGTGATACGAATGAAGCAGTCGTTAATGATTATGTACTCAAAATCAATAAGATGACAGTCGCTCCCCTAAAATCCTTATAAACCACATTAAAAGTAAAAGAAGAGGTAAATGAACCCGAGCACCTAAGACGCAAACGGGGACACTATTAAAATGATGATGACTCGAAATCGCTTTTATTGTTATATTCCTAATATAACCTGCGAGAGGTTAACTGCTCTAGTACCCATTTCCTCACCAGACCCTTTCTGTAGGATTTGCCTCCCCCCCCCTGATAAAGTTCTAATGTCTCCCTAGCCTAGGGGAGATAACAGGACTGAAAAAGTCTGAAAAAACAGGGGCGACACGAGACTAAAACCGGAATTCCTTCCCGCGCAAAGTCAACATAATATCAAAGTTTGTAGGTCTTTAATCACAATACATGCTTCGTAGTTTCCTATGTGAAGATTCGAACGTAACGTGCGATTCTACGCGGCTCGTGTGGAGGGTGCTTAAGTCTCGTGCGTGACATTGGCCTACTTGTAGTAGTATCGATATTCGGTTACAACATTAGGTGACGAATACATCTCTGTAATTAATGTGTCGTTTTTTTTATTCCTTATGTCATTGCTGTATGCTGTGCGCTCATTGACGAACGCCCTGTGTATGTGGAAATTTACAAAAGAAATGGATAATAGGGTCTAAAAATTTGTATTTTTTTATAGGTACATTGACTATCTTGAAAATAACAGCAGTCCTTGCAAAAAATAGTAACTAATCTAAATATTTTTTGCAGGTACTGTTGGGATTTTTATGATTGGGTTAAAATATTTTTGTCACCAAAGGCTCACATTTACACACTCTAACAGCGGTTCACACCGGCAGTACAAGAAATATCTATACTTGGGTATTCCAACCAATGGTCCACCTGTTTACTGCCAGTACCAATAGGAAGAGCGTTGGTATTTTGAGACTGAAACTAACCGATAAACTAATACCGAACACAAAAGACGAAAATCTATAAGAAACAGATAAAAAAATGACGATCACGCCATTTGTTGTCATTGCGGGCGAGTCAATTTTGTTACCAAGGTGTGTCAATAGATGCGTTTCACGTTAAAAACAAGTTTGAATACCCCAACTTGAAGTAGATTTCTAATTAAATTCCACTCAGTTGAAGGTTCTCCACAGTGTGACTCATGCCTTATATCCGCATCCCAAAGGCAACTGAGATTCAGGAGACAAGTTAAGGACAAAGCTAATGTTTCGTGCCTATGATGTTTAAAGCTCAAATATTTTGCTTAATAATTTGTGCTATTGTAGCATTTTACAACACTAAGGTGACTAACAAGCTCCTGGTCCCCTTTATGACAAGATAGAAATTCGAGTCGTGATAAAGGAGAAGTACTATAAGAATCAAGTACTCTATAAAAAAATTAAGAAATTCATGCAAGTATTCTAAAAGAATCTTGGGTCATCAATTGATTTTCAGATATAGGATACGCGCTTATGACGCTGTATTAGGAAAAAAATGTAAGATCATGATTCGATAGTTATGATATCATGCAACTCAAATCACACTTGTTCGACAACGGGGAAACACAATTATTGATACGTCATCGTTATGACCGAAAGGTGTAAGTCACACGACAGAAATTGAACAGTAGTTGAATTTGTATGAAAGTGGTTTAGGTAGTTTCTTTTAATTTATTTCCACTACACAATTTATTTTATATTGTAAGTTTATAACATTCCAGTTTTACGTTGGTTTTTTTTTATTAGGGTCTAAAAATATACTAATGTATTTTTTTAGAAAAACGCGTCAATTCCCTTGAAAATTATTGTATATCATGGATGGTGAAAGTTTAAAAGTTAGTAGGGGCTGAAGAGGTCTTTTAGATTATGTATTAAAAAATAAATAAATCTGTCTAACTAAGTATTACCTATTGGTATTACTCACTCATATTTCTATTAGAGATATCGGGATATCGACCTCAAAACCAATTCAAATTAAAACAATACATCGTAAATACCCCTATATGTTTTAATAGTAAAATAACATTATTGAAAAATTAGCTTATTGTTATTATTATTTAATTATCCACAGGAGTGTTCATAGTGAAGATCTCGTAAACAATGAATGTATTGCTGTTAATGTATTGACGAACGCTTTGCGTCAAAAATCCCAACTGTTTGTCTCCCAAAGTATAGGCCGAAATCACAACTTTTCTACAGCCCCTTTGCTATACTTCTGTTTATTTCTTGCATAATGGCTCCATAATTTTGGACTTGGAAATACCCATTCGGAGCAAACGGTGACGTGTATAAAGAGAGTGGACATCTTTATAATTATTGAAATGTTAACCTTAGCTGTACCGGATAAGGCTGAAAATTCATTACCTTTACTGAAAATTGACGCGACCTTGACTAATCCTTTGTAAAACCATGCTTACAGTCATAGTTTATTTATGATAATTGAAAAATTAACCGTGATTGGCTTACTGCCATATAGAGTCTAGTAATGTTTTACATTTTCTCTGTAGGAATTGATGTCTAAAATGGCTTTTAGGAAACTTTATTTGTTTGTTAAGACGCCCACTCACTAACAGTTTGCCAGACGACGGCCTGACGGTATAAATATGTCAATTAATCGCAATAATCCACACACTCACAGTTACATTAACGAATTTTGACTGACGACCAATACGATCCTATAGTCTGTAGCCGCCGAACGATTTCGGACAGTCCTAGGCTGACAGGGCAAACGAACACACATTAGTAGGCAGTCGGCCGGCGCGGCGGCCTGACGACCGACGTCTCGTATCGGCATTTTTTACGTAATAACCTCCGAATAACAATAAAAATAAAATAATATTATCACTAGTTTTACCAAGATTGTATTTATTTTATGTACATAATCGTTTATATTTCTTATGCACATAGTCCATAAGGTGCAAAATACCTAACACCTATTTTTTACACTGATTTTAACGTACTTATATAAGAATAACGTAGTGCAAGCTATTTTCAACCTTATTAACATCACTACATTAAAATTGTGAACAGCGGCATTTATTTATGCAAAAAAACAAGTAATCACGACAATGTTAATGAGGTTGTAAATTGTTTGCACTGTTTCGTAGTCTCTCTGTAACTTATATCAGACCATACCCGTCAGGAGTTCGTACGGCGGAAACCTGACGACTCACAACTGCTAGTGTGTGGTCGCAAAACAAGACAACAGGGAATTGCCGGCAGGCTAAAATCGCTTCAGTGTGTGGGCGCTATCGGCTTAGGACTGCAGGCCGCCGGATAGATCAGAAACTGCAGGCGGACTGCAGGCGGACTGTTAGTGAGTGAGCGCCTTTATGCGGTCTAAGCTAAAAATGAGGTAGTCGCCGGTTCTTTTATTTTGTTGGAGGTAGGCCGAATATTCATAGGTAGATATAGTTATGCTTATCTTAGGTAGATATTATTAAATTCGCTGTCTTTTAAATGCTACAGTTAATAAACTACAACTTAAAGGGCTTACTGGGCTGGCTGATAATTATTTATCGAAGAAATAAAGGCAGAAACAATCGGAATCGGCGGTTTTGCACAAATGGTTCATAGAGAAAGCTGATCAAATATTTGAAGAGAGTTCTCTGCCTATCCTGGACGGAAAAATGTATGAGTATGTGTGTGTGTGTTAATACACACGCATACTCACACATTGTAGGTATGTATGACGTTTTTCTAGACCATTCTTTTTATATTCGAAGAGCAAAAAAGGGCAAACCCAAGTTCTACGCATGGCTCACTAGTAATAATCTGTGGGAAGTACATAATTAAAGGATAATACAATATACTGTTCTGGCTATGTACACAGGGAGATGACTAAGCAAGAACCAGAATAGTAAGAAACTGATAAAAAAGAACTATTTTTTATTCGATTGTAAACTATATTAGTAATTGTGGGTATTTTTCAATCAGGCTGAATTTAACCGATGAATAGAAACGTCTACATACAGGAATATATTCACACCTGACAATCCCCAAAGGGGTAGGCGGAGGCGCATTAACACCCTTATTTTGTCCACTTCAATTGGGACAAGCAATATCAACACACAAACAAACAAGGGTTGTATGTTTACTGTTAGATGGAGTGCAGCCTTATCCCTGAATCGCCTTTCATGACACCATATTAGGTGGCCCTATTCTATTCCACGGGGAACTATATCTGTAAAGTTATGAGTGTTGAAAAAATACACCCTCCAAACATTGGTTTAGCAATAACAAGAAAAATATACATACATACAATCTTTCAAGGCACAATTATCAAGACTGCAATTATTAAAACCAAGTTAATTACTAATTAAAAATAGATTAACAAATGTATTAACCCATAAACGCAAAGTACCTTTACAATATAAATCGGTAATACGAAAACAAAACACGTTTAATTCGATTTGAACTGCGTTAGCATAATTTTCTCGACCCCCCCCCCCCCCCCATACCGGGGGCGAGTCGGGGACCGCGAGGTCCCCCTTCCCCAGGAAGGCCAGACCGAGAGGAATGGCCCTGGGTCAGCCGGGGTGCGCGAGATTTGTCGACCTCTAACTCGTAGAAAAATAATTGTGTCAGTGCATCGTCTTGCCGGTAAGCTTGAACCCCGAAGATCTTGGTAGGAGTACAACAATACCCATTCATTAACACTGTAAAGCAGTTACTGGCATTTATCATAACCCTAAGTCACAAGAGGAACGAGGTTTTGGCGCGCGCAAATTGGTTTGACATAATCTATGATACGTGGATTTGAGTATCACACCGAGCTATTTTCAAAAGTCATCCAAAAAACGAGTACTGTACATAAAGAGTAAATTTTGTGACGTGACTGGGGTCTTCATATATGTCGGCATCTATATCTAATTATGAAATACATCAAACGTGGTTAATTGGATCTCGAGATATCGTTATGCATCGAACGGCAATTGAAATCGAATTAATTAAATCGATTCGTCTGTTATGGTACGATTACTTACCAGTTAGTGACGTAATCGATAAGAACGTGCCGTGGTTTCTAAATAGTATTGGATTAGAACATACAGTATATTTAGGTTAATACCTTGTGTTAGTACTAAGCAAAATTTAAGTACTAAGCAAGAATCGACTCCACACCATTCGATTCTTGCTTAGTACTGAAACTTTTGTATATATTTTTATTTTTGTACAAAATACAAGTAGGTAGGCTTGTCTATTGTTTACCCGAAAATTATATGCCATAATCATCATATTCCCGAATTTCATTTGCCCGAATTTCGTTTGCCCGAATGTTTTGTTTGCCCGAAAAGACATATGACATACTTTCGATTGCACGAAACTTAGATACAATAATATACGAATGCCATAAATAGTGTTTGTCATATTTTTGATTGCCATAATATTTTAATGCCATAATAATTCGGGTAAAATAGACAACCTACTAACCTAACTCAAATGGCACCTAACCAAACTGATTATGGGTGGTTTAAAAAAAAAAGTTTCTAACCTAACCTATCCGAGTCGGGGTGCCCTAAAGTCCCGATTGCTTCCAGTTTCTCCTGATATAACAACCGTTACACACCCAATGTCGATGGCAAATGATGATATGGCATGTGATAATTCAGGCATGTGATAATTCGGGCATTTGATAATTCGGGCATGTGATAATTCGGGCTTACAATGATTATGACAAATGATGTTATGGTAAGTGACTTTATGGGAAACAAAGCTTCTAGCATGTGAATATTATGGCAAATAAAATTCGGGCAAATGAATATTCCGTCATATAATATTATGGTTTTTGACTGTTATGGCAAATGATATTCGGTCAAATAAAATTCGGGCAAACGGCGATATACCAGTAGGTAGGCATGTACTCATATAAATTTAAGTATGTTTATTGACATTTACAAGTTATTGTTGAAGCTATGCTTAGTTCTTTTTATCTCGGCGCCTACTTATTTGTCCTAGATGTCTAAACTACCTCAGTTTACTTTCTTTTTTCGTTTTGAAATCCCCTCGAATGACTGACTTAAACCGCACGCCGTCTTAGGTCCTCAAATACCACCGAGGATGCAAGGTTACCGAAAGCATATTACTCGCACCCCGTACCACCTCTATATACCTACCAAAAATATGTAAATCAATATGTGGCCATATAATTGCGCTTTCTATGGTAATAAATAAATAAAAATATAAGAAAGAAGCAATCCTGACGTCAGGAAGTTCTAACATGTCGACTGTGTGTCAATTAATTACACAGTAAGTGCCAAGGTGGGTGCCCATTTCCGCTTTTATCATTACACCCTCTTTCTAGTCTAACTGTTCTTGTATACCTTTAACTGATTTCAATAAAAGGGGTGGTCCTTATTTCATTCGAATCTTTTCTATATCAACCAGTCATACTTCATACATAATATTAACAGAATTAATCGAATAAAATCCGCAATTCAGTGATAAATCCATCAGTTCACCCCACCCCTTGAAGTTCATATCTTTAAAGTGCGTGATATTAAATAAGAGAACCGTATTATTAAACTTATCGATTCTTTACCGCTCTGGTTTTTTAATTTGTTTCTGGTTCACCCAATGTTTTCGGGAAGAGATTTCTGATAGTGATAACGACGTGATTGTTCAGATTTAATACAGTAATTTATAGCAATGCGTTTCGTTAAGTTTGATGTATGAACGACAGTAATCATTTCGCATTGCAGTAAAAAAAAAATTACATTTATACACACATATAATCATGCCTGCAAATTCGTAAAGGAGATTGCAGAGGTGTTTTATCACCTTCATTATACAGCCAACTATGATTTTCAGTGCAGCTTAAGAAGCGACTATGTTTCCTGTCGAAAAAGAACAGCCCCTTTCCCTTGGTCGCCTTCTACGACACTCACGGGAAGAAATGGGTGGCCAAAATTCTACTACCCTGGGAACTATATCTGTAAGGTCATGAGTGTTGAAAATACAACATCCAAACATTGGTTAAGCAAAACCAAGTAAAATATACCGACATACATTCTTTTAAGGCAAAATTATCAAGACTGCAATTATTTTAACTAAGTTAATTACTAATTAAAAATAGATTAACAAATGAATTAATCCATAACCGTAAAGTACCTTTACAATATAATACTATAGTTTAAATGTTAAGTGACACTATGAGGTCACTTATATTAAATATTTCAATAATAGCTTGTATTAATTTAATTTTAACTACTCGTATAATAGCAACATTTACAAACTGAAGGGCATCCATTACCGTGATAAAGTGATTTAATTACTTTGAAAGAAGGAAGAAATAAAAAAATAGTGCAAATAAATGAAAATAATATCAAAGTTAGCTTGTTAGTTTAACATAGTAAACATATACGCCATATTACATAAATCACTCAATGTAATTTTTCTAAAATGTATCTCATGGCTGCCGATAGCATAGCAGCTGCGACCCCAGTCGTGTGAGTATTGCATGCCCCTCCCAAAATATCTTGATCTTCATTGACTAATAGCCAAAGTGGACGTTCCCCTTCATACAAATCTAAATTCGATTCCTTTACTTTACCTTCGGGACTACTTGCGAAACATCCTACTTCCTTTTGAAATTCAAAAAGCTCGTCCATCCATGACCGGCGGAGAAACTGAACGTGACCCTCGAGTGTACACAAAGTAATCTGCTCTATTGTTAAATCTGGCAGTTCAAAATTGTTATGCGAGTGGTATTCTGCCTCGTTATAAATCTTTGCACAGAAATTGTCAATTATCTCTTTGTCTTTTCCGGCACTCAAGATTGTACATCCGCGTGAAAACCGAGCCATTAATACAAATAATAATCTATGTGTTATTGCATATCCATAATCAGTGCCGTTGTACAATAACCCAATGCAAGAATGAGAAACTTCACATCGCTGCCATCGTACGGTAGGGTTCACAGTAAATTCTTTTAAAGAACTTACACACTTATCTGAAAGTTCAGGACTTGGAGAATAGTTATCAAAATCATAAACACTATCCACGTATTTAGACCATTTAGAGAATTTTGCAATCAACTCTTTCTTCGTAAACTGTTTAGTTTTGGTCAGTAAATTCATATTAAATGTTTGCAAATGTGGTGACCAATTGTTGTCTGCTTCAAAAAATAGTTCAGATATGAAACGTGCTGCGCTATCTAATTCTGTAATTCCTTTATGCTTTTCTACCATTTGCCGAAAGTACCTCATCATCATATCGTTTTTATTCAGCACCTGGTCCAATCGCGTTTGTATACCTTTCGCTATTCGAGGTCTCCGTATTTGAAAAATGGTTTTTAAATTAACGCCGACTAAAAATAATCCAAAGGCAAGATTCATATCGACATAACGTTCGTGTGTTTCAACAAAGTGCAATATTTTTTCCAACTTTGTCAAATACTCTTCCATATTCGTTTTTACTGGTAAATCGTCCATGATTTCCATTTTTCTGAACTTTGCAGAAAATGCAAGAACATGTTTGGTAGGAATACTAAGTATATGCGTGATTATGATTATTACACATACACAATAACGTAATGAAATTATTGATTTTGATATCATGATTTAAACAAAACGCTTTTTTTCTGTAGAATTTACTGTAAAGACGCTTCAAGATCGGGCAAATAAACTCACTACTGAATTAAGAACACTAACGTTTCATCACATTTTCATTGCAGCGATAAGCGATATACAGTGACATTCTGCTTGTGAAATTTTGAATCTGTCTGCAATAATAATTCCTAAACATGATTTCTTGATTTGATCATGATTGAAATGGTGTAATTATACCATAACGTTTGAATACAATCTTTACAGAAATTTCCCACAAAGATAAAGGACAGGCGACTATCAGTAACGGGAGAGGCCAATACAAGCAATGAACTAAAATAGGCTCTGTAATTGATTTATAATAAAATAATATCTACTTCTACCTTGCCTTTACAGCTTTTTCCTAAAATCTGTCAAAAAACGCCACACATTTTAAGTGAAGTTTTAAACAAGCTATATTTTTATTATCCATATTAATAGTCAAATTCACAATAATGTCAAGTAAAACTAATATAACCTATATATAAATTTAAAATTCACAAAAATGTCAAACAGATACATTTAATTCAACATTATTACAAACCAATTACAAATGCAAATGTTACACACAATGTCAACCGTATAGTATCCCTTGTCGGGTTCGTCCTACGTTGCGTTCGGGCCTGTACCCGGTACAAAGGTGCCCATGACGCAGGCCGCATTGCCTCTTTGAATGGCTATGGCCAGCCTTTGCACCAGGTACAACCCGGCGCGGAAGCCTCCAGATTTCTTCCTCAACTTGCGCCCGATGTCCTCCACAAACCGTTAGGCCTCCAAACTTCAGCAGCCCAGCGTCTCCACCGCGAAGGGCCAGCCTTTGCACCAGGTACTGGAACAACAAGTACTGAGCCTGCAGCGCCTTGTATTTGACCAGCTTCCCGGCTGCATCAGTTTTAAACATACATAGTATAATATTCAGTTATACCAAAGGCAAAGTCTCAGGAAAGAGTAACCACCATAACAAACACTTACTATGTTAACAATGGTGCCACTCGGCTTGACGGCCTCATCAGATGCTTTTTCATGCTCCTACAAAATACCTTCGCCCACCAGAATTCCGCGGGCATAATAACCTCGTGTTGTGTTCCCGGCGGTGAGTAGGATAGCCAGAGCTCATTGGAGATATTTTGTGCCGACAGTGGGAAGACTAAAGGCTCATTCTGTTTTGTCTTCTACACTAACGGCACAGAAACTTTCTGTGCTTTCAGGTTCGGCAGCAGGGGAGTGAGTCCTCTGGTGTTGCACACGTCCATAGGCCACGGTAACCACAAAAGCTGAACCCAGACTCCGCGGTGAAGTCCTTGGGTGCAACTGAGATTAATACTAGGATGAAGGAAGAAGATAAACATTAAGTTTATCGAAATTCGTAGGCATCATACTTAATAATGTTAACGAAACAAAATCCTTTCATACATAAATTCTCGCTTTGAAAATATTCAGCACATACTTCAACAGGGGGTGTCCATGTCGCAAGATGCTTTGCGCACGCGCCGATCTATAATGAAATCATAAGTCACGTTCTCACTCTCAAAGCATTACCTGAAACAAGCAAAAAGGAACCTTAGACTTATTGATACTAAGTTTAGTATAGTTAGTGAAGACGTATACGGTTAAAATGCTCTGCAGCATTGTGTAGTTAATTACGGATTACAAAACAGTCAATGGCTGCTGTTTATTATTTCTTTGTATACGATAATGCATTTCTAGGCTTTGATTCATTTCATAATTTGTGTGAAATATTGACTGAAATTTGGTGTGATAGATTTTTAAAGATCACTGTTAAATACAAAACTGAATTTAAAATTATAGACATGTTGCTCGATTCAAATTTCTTAGACCTAAATCGCGAGATATGAAGGCTCTGGCGCGCGCGGATTGTTTTGAAATATTCTATACTTGGTAAATTTGAGCTCGTCCACCGCCGTTGCTATGCTATGTTCTGCGCATATACAGCACATTTTGAGCATATTTTGGGTCCAAGATTTTGGAATCGATCTCTTCAAGCTGATGCCCGACATGTGCTCAAGTGCTTATTTTTGAGGATATGATCTTATTCAGAGTTCTTGCGCAGGCTTTTCTTTCTGCATGGATGGAACCCAACTTCTTTAACCAAGGGCCACCAATCCCAATCGCATTCAAAGCTGACTTTGAGGCCAGTGGTCCACCCACCTGTTTCTCCTTTTATTCCTCTCTACCTCGACCTAGACCTCTTCTACAATGCCCACGGGAAGAGATGGGATGGTCCTGTGTACTCCATCAGAGACTAGCATGGCGGAAATAAAAAATGTAATTAAATATGTGATCAGCTTTTAAAAATGAATATCTGTTCGATCGTGATCCGTATTAATAGCATGACCGCAAATTACTTATATATTGCGTAAAGTACTAAAACTTTATTTTAAAATTGTAAATTTTACGTAATCCCAAAAAAAAAAATCTTGGATTGTATAATGTTGTCGATTTATTTTTGGGCAGATTATGTAATTTACTACAAAATAATGCTACATTTATAAATCAGCCTAGTTTCAGTGCCGTTTTAAAACTACACTTTCACCGACTGACACTAGGAAATCCATAGACTCCCTTATATAGTATGAGTTGGTATATTAGAAATGTTATTATACTTATTTAATGTATGCTCTCATACATTATATGATCTTGACGGAGCCCCAAAAACATTGAACAGTGAATAATTACTGAAGTTTACGTGAATGTCACACATTGAAATAAAATCCCTCTATAACGAATTCTATTGTGACTTACATGGCATTATTTACTTCAAGCCCGACGTTTCAGTCACCTTTCAGCTGCTATGGTCGCGGGGTGACCAAATACGGTAAGAATAGATGGTATAATCCATTAAAAAGGTGGTTTTATATCAATGAAATCGTGAATTTCTATGTGAGTCGTTAAAAATAGCACAAAGAAAAAGCTCTAATTAATTTTATCAGACAAAGTCCTATAAATATTCTCATGATTAATATCAATTCCGATCAATTCAAACAGGAAATCTGCAGGAGTTGAAATACTTGTTCTTAAACATATGATGTTATAATCACTACATATTACAAAACAAAGTGCTCAACCACATCTGTCTGTTCGTTATGAACTCAAAAACTACTAACTAATTTACATGCTGTTTTCATCAATAGAATGATTCATGAGGAATATTTAGGTATATAATTTGTCAAGGTTTAGGTCAATTGGTTGAACTTGAAGTATAACAACAATTTATTGGCAATGTAAAACAAGTCAAGCCACGTCAAGTTAAAAATTAGGTGGGTGGAGCAGCGGGTAACAGCTAGTGTCAATTTACTTGCGTCATTTTATTATAAGGAAGTCTCCTATTATTATTAATTAGATTAATCAAATATTTGTATGCACGAATATTTATTAGATTATCTATTTGCATAGCTCTGGGTGCTACTGTGTATAATATATGTACGTATTTACAAAAATGAATCTAAGTATGTTTATCCGCATTCTAGGACCCATATTACAATCTATACTTTATTTGGGTAAGACAGCGGTGTCTCGGTATATATAATTATTATAAAACAAGCTATCGGTTATCGTTATAATATCGGCTATCGTTATAAGTTGTATTCTGATATATAAGCTACATATATTATTTAAATGAAATTTTGAAGCATTTACTATGCTAACTTTTTAAATCGATTAAGATAGGAAAAAGTGAATCGCTCAGGTGGGATTCGAACCCGCGATCTTTACCTTACAGGGGGAATGCTCTGACCACTGAGCCACCGAGCCACACCTGAAGCTATCCAAATTCTCTTATACTACCGTCTTAGGGCGACGGTGGGAGTCATCTACCGACATTCATACGAACTATCGGAACTATATATATTATTGTAAAGTTTCATTAAAATCCATTCATTAGTTTATATGTACAAGAGTAACACACATCCATCCATCCATCCATGCTTACTAACTTTCGCGTTTATGATATTAATAGGATTGTCAGATACAATTTAGATTCAAAAGCAGAATTAACAAACGACGTCATATTTGCAGGTAGGTATAGTTGCGGGGTTGAGTCGGGGACCGCGTGGTCCCCACCTCCCGAGGAGGGCCAAACCGAGAGGGATGGCCCTGGGTCAGCCGGGGTGCGAGGGATATGTCGCATGACAACCTCACCTTCGGCCTAGCACTACGACCCAGAGACGGCGTGCGGTTTGGTCGACATAACCTACCCCTCCGGCTCCGGAGGGGTGGGTATCCGTGGGGATTTCCAACAGGTAAAAAAAAAAGGTAGGTATAGTTATAAGTTTTAGTACTCTTTGTTCAAACTGTTAGAATTATATCGTGCAGCAGAATTACATTTAGCTAATTTTCATTTAGTAGAATTTAATTATAAAAATATTTTGAAGACTTGCGCTATAATAAAAAAAAATGTTATGCTGTATTTATGAAAAAGAATTGCTCCTTGTACAGTCAGCATCATTAAAATGTTGCAAACAAAAGTACTCAACTCACTGATCCAATTCTGGACGACTGATTGTTAAAATAGTTGGACCACTGTGCATACTTACAACTATTTGAGTACTCTAATAACCGATATAAAATTGGAATTTTGGTATTTGGATTATTTTGAGTACTTTTGTTAGCAACATTTCAATGATGCTGACTGTGCAGTTATAAGTTTTAAATCTGCAGAGCTCTGCTCTTGATATATTTCTTCAAAGATTCATTTATATACCGTCTACAAAAATGTTACACTGAAAAATAAATTGTATATGTCTGAACTGGGAATATTTTAGAACTTTTTATCATTAATAATACCCTATAGTCTTCGAAGAGGCTAAAATATTATCAATAAAGTTTATGAGGTACGATTACAGGGTTTAAAATTAGGTATTGGATGTTGTACGCTGATCAAATCACAAAGAAGGCGGTTTTTATTCTGCTTGCGTACGCGCATAAAACATAACTTCAATTAGAAAATTTATTTAGACTGTAATTACACTTTTTGATCAATTCACTTTTTAACCGTTTTTTTAATTCCCCAGGTACAAAAATGTCTACAATAATGATATAATTTAATTTTGGATAAAACTGTAAATAGCAAAATGAAAAACTTTCTGATTTGTGAAAGATGGGTATACCTGCCTATGCTCATTTCTTTGGATATATGCGAGTTACGGACTGAATTTCGACAATACAATACTTCGACATGTAGCGAACTTCGAAAACAAATAGATCGACAAGTCATTGCTTCGACAGACAATTATTAGACAACACACATGTTCGAATGACCACTACTTCGACAGATTTTTTTTATCATTCTCCTATTACTAGGTGGTTTAAAAAAAAATAACCACGAAGGCTAAAGCGGGAGCTCCGCTCTGCTTCGCTCCCGCCTTAGCCTTCTAACCTAACCTATCCGAGTCGGGGTGCTCTGAGTCGGGGTGTTAACCATAATGAAGTAATTTAAGACACAAAAACCAAAGAAAAAAAAAGGGTAACAATTCAACGAAAGACTACAAAAAAAAATCTGTCGAAGTAGTGGTCATTCGAAGATGTGTGTTGTCTAATAATTGTCTGTCGAAGCAATGACTTGTCGATCTATGTGTTTTCGAAGTTCGCTACTTGTCGAAGTATTGTACTGTCGAAATTCAGTAGGTAAGTGGATATATGTACCTAAGTAATATGTGTATATGTAAGCAGATAGCGTAAGCGTTGTAGGTAGTCATCACCATATCATAGGAGAACTTGTAATAGTTAAATAGAGACAGCCTCCGTGACGTAGCAGTAGTAAACGCGGCCGCTACGTAGGAAGCGCGGGTTCGATCCCCGCTCAGTGTAAATATTTATATGCATGAATATCTGGTCGTGCCTCGGCAAGCACGGTAAGCCGTCGGTCCCGGTTGTCATACGAACATCTATTGCGTTCGTTACGGGTAGTTGAAGCCATCAAAAAATCCAACAAGTGGTCTAGCTGCAATGCTTCGATATCCCTTTTGAGTTGTGGAGGTCATATGGCAGTCGCTTCACAGAAAATATCAAAGCTTAGCCAAATCCGCAGTTAGACTGGTAAAAAGCGGACTCCAGACTCCACGTTGAAAAGCTTCGGATGCGACTGGGATTAACGCTAGGATGAAGAAGAGTTTATTAGAGGGGAGATCGCGAATCGGCAAACTAGAGGTGGGCAAATGGACTGACGATCTGAAAAAGGTAGCTATAACGGACTGTATCCAGAATGTGAAGTATCAGGAGCTATAATATTGTGGAGACTACTATGTCCAAAAGTGAACTGCAACAGGCAAAAAGAAAATCCGATAACAAAACTTTTTGAATGGAAGATAACAGGGTTTTTTTTTGCTATGGGGTTATTTTAATCTTGGTTCCATTATTAAAAAAAGAATATTATTTTCCTATGCAGACGGACTTGAAAATTATTCAATGAGATGCTCCTTATATGCAAATAAGCCGATATTCGGCTGATACATTGCCGCGACAGGAGCGCACTTAAAGAGCTATTACTCGCAACACGGGCCCGAAATAAATTCTTAATTTGTTAAAAAAGAAAATAAATTAAAACCAATTTAATAATTTGAACTTTCGTTATATTTAGCTTACACTACTACAAGCAGGAAAGTCGATAATTTTATGCAGTTTTATTAAATTTCAGTAATAAACGGTAAACCTGTTCCAATGAGTAAATAAAGATTTTAAACATAGTAACCTTTTGTACTCCTGCATGAATTTGTTTCATCGCTTTCATACGTAATTCCCCCTTATTTCATGCCTAATCTTTCTCTTGAGGTTGCCTATAATATAAATTATAGGCAACCTAAGCCTGAGAGTAACCAACACCTGATCACTAATATTTATACCAGCTTTCTAAAGTTCCACTCAAGTTTAGTTCTAGAATCTTGAGATGAAACTATGTATCCAAAATTAATGAGTGCCATCTTAGATCACGGACTTGTTAGGTCCATTGACTTGCTACCTCAAACCCTAAGCTGCCGAATTCGAACCAACCGAATACTAAATTTAGTGTAACATAACGTAAATATATTGCGGAAGCGTATGATCGCAAATAAAAATCGCACTGCACCGCCTGGGATTGAGCGATATTTTGTTATTAAGTTTTTGTTCTTATTTGTATTGACGATATTACAAATTGCAGCGCTTAATATTGTTACGATTGGCTTCTCTCATTTATATGATGAATATTTGCCTGATTTTTAAATTTGTGAGTTCATGAACTGTGAAAATATATTGTCGAGATTCGAACAATTATAATGCAGCTCGCTTACCGGTGGAAACTAAAAAAATATAAGATATTTTTATTTTGGAAAAATAATTAGATTTGGCGAAAAACCATAACATCCATGGGCTTGACGGCACAGAAACTTCCTGTGTTAACAGGGTGTTAATGAGTGTGAGTGTGTGACTCCCTTAGGTTGCAAACGTCCATAGGCCACGGTAATCACTTTTCATTAGGTGGACCGTGGGCTTGACTGCCACTGTTTTAGGGTCGGCAGCGCGAGGGTGATCCCCTGGTGTTGCACACGTCCATAGACCACGGCAACCACTTTCCATCAAGTGGGCCGTGAGCTTGTCTGCCACCTAAGTGCTATAGAAAAAAATTAAAATAAAATAGAAAATAAGTTTAATGTAGACGAAATTACTGGTCTCAGCTAGTCTTAAATATTAACCCGGGAACTGTGTTGTAATCAGTGGCGAGGGGTTCCTATAAACCGATTCCTACCGGCTTGCTCTGGAAAAGGTTTTGTCCATCAACTTCTCTTTTGAAAATTTTCACCCCACGTCACTGGTTCTGATTACTACCGTTGTATCATCGGCGCCAACATTATCAACTTTACGTTTTAAGAAATTTAAGTTTGCTGTGTACTCGGAATTGTATTATTGTTAAGGTATGTACACATCGCTTGGAGCGACGTACTGACATCCGAAGATTTAAATCAGTTCGCGAACAAATATTCCATAAAGGCTTGTTGATGCTTCCGCAAACAATTTGTCTTAAACTTGACAATCATTGTGTAGGGTTGCAAAAAATCTTTTTATATTCTGCAGGCCCGTCTCAGATTCGCACGAGATAATTTCGTAAAAGATATCCAATAACCACCTACAATTGGCTACGATAAATTAACGAGTCCACAACGATCGACAGGCCCCGATTCGAATCCTAACTATTTTACTATCGACGTGACTGACTTAACTGGAGAGCTAAACCGGTATACTAAGTAGTAATTTTGGATAATATGACTAATATGACAAACTTGACAAACTTTTATACTAGTGCTAACAGACTCAGTCACAATTTAGCTATAGACCCTCTTTCTTTCCATGATATTCTGTATCACGCTATCCATTTAATAAAAGGGCCGGCTATTTATCAAGATGTGTCCTGTCTAATTTCCATGAAACCAGTTTAGTTAAAAAGACATTCTTTCACGATTTTACAATACTAGAGATATTGAAGGCTAAGTTATTAAAATAATTTCTCAACCCTACAGACCTTTCACCGGCAAGCAAATTGGATACAAGTTCTAAGAACCGCGAACTCTGCCAAAATTAAACTACATATAGTAATTAATTATAATCATATTTATCGTAAATGAATATTTATTGGTGACGTGTACCGAATTTATTGGCTCTTAATAAAGCAATAGCTAGTGTTTTGTATAATGAAGATATTTATAATGGGTCATAAATCAAACATTTTCGTACTGCGTCCTGTTATTGAACATGGCCTCCCGCGTTGCTTGGCATTATTATAGCATTAATCATTTGGTTTCAATTTCATGAAGATATTAGATGCTCTCTTCGTTGACATGACGAATGGGATAAAAGGTGCGTTGAGGCTAATTGTACTGAAAACATTGCAATTGTGGAAGCCATTGACACCAGTCAAGGCGTCATAACAAGATTATGACTTTGTGACAGAAATTCTGGCGAGTCACTTGAGATATTAGGGTTACCACTCCAAAGCAACACTACAAAATGGATCTGAGAAATAACTCAAGACAACTCCAAGATCTTTGAATACCAAGCTAACTTCGGGATTGGAGAATCACATTTCAGTAATTCTGGTAAAAACTAAAATGAACCAAATAATAGAAAGTAAAGTACAAGCTTTGTATGCAAACGGAATTAAGGCTGGAATGGTGAAGGTGGCTAAGGAATTGACTTCAAAGTCGAGTGGTCTATGACTAGTAACCGATTGCTCGAATATGGAAACATGGTACTCGCTTGCATACGTGTGCTTGAAATAAAATGATTTGAACCCTTTGTATTAAACCACGGGGTCAAGAAAAATTCTCATAAGCCATTAGTTCAAAGAAGTACCTTACAAATCTTATTACTTTCGTGTTCTCTGTTTCGACTTCTCTGAAAATGACACCTTAGTGAGCATTAAGTAATGTTTAAAAAAAATGTATGGATATTACCGCCTCACACATATTTAGGCTAGCAAAGAGAATTTCATTGTCTGCTTAACGGTTTTTGTTGGAAAAGTTAATGTACAAAACAAATACAAGATTCTTTTCGCAAAACGTAAGATGACGCTGGAGTTTTGGATGAATCTTTGCAATCATAAGCTTTGGCAATATCTGCTTTATCGTATTCAAAACAAAGTTTACTTTCAGTATAAATAGATCTGGAAAAAAGATTATAAGTTTATTTGTTTATTTATAAGGAAACGTAGTATTCGGTTACAGGGCCGGTATTTCGTGAATCCTTGTGTGGTGTTATTATTTCGCATGGTTACCGTTATTGGAGCTTCGGTTACGGAACTCCTCGTTTATTTATAGAACTTATATAACCTGGTGAAATATGTGGCTACTTATATTTGAAGATGTTTGTACTTATGACTAATTGTTATAAACATCGTAAAAAATGAGTTGTGAATTTAATTATGCGGGATAGAGTGACACTTTTTACGAATTGTTTGGAACACAAATCTGTGTACGGCCGCATAGAGTTGAAAATTGGTGGGAATCTTAAATCCACCATAATAAAAGAAATATTAAAAGTCTTTATCAATTGGAAATGTGCATTTTTTTATCCAAGGTTAAAGGTCAGATAAATTCTATTCTCGCATTTTTCTCGTAAACAGCAAGTGACGTCGGCAACGAAGATTATTAAAAAATGCAAATACCCATATAGTACAAGTCCAATGAGTTTTCTTTTGGCTTTAAATGGACTTTGATCTTATTAAGGTTCTATATAATCCTTCAATGTGAACATTCCATAAAAACTTTTATAGAAATACCTGTAAAATTATTTACCTATCAATCCAAAATAATACTACACAGGCTAAATATCAACATCGGTATAAATACCAAAGCCTTTTTTATTTTTACAATAGTTTCAAAAGTAATCATTCACAAGAACAAGATATCAACATCTGTTTAGATGACTTGAGTTTGAAAGCAGCTTCTTCATTGTCGTTTAAACTCCATTCACAACTGCATGATTCAGAATCGATCATTGATTTATACGTATTATTGTCTTGAGTACCGTAACACCGAACTCGGTCAAAGTGTAACTGTGCCATACCGCCCGGGTCGCGTACGATGTACGATCTCCACCCGTCCTTGTCGTAAATATCCAGACATTCCCGGGAAGGTAACAGTATCTGAATGGAGTCGAAATACAGCGACTATTTTCGGTATGCTGACTTTTTGAGGGCCAAGGTACGAGTATGTCGCACCTGATTGAATGGGATAGCTTAAAATGTTCTTTGAATTGTTTCTAATGTAGGAAAAATCGCTGTAATAATTTTCAAGGACGGTTTACTTCGAAGGGCACCATCTATGTAATGTTGACTTGCCATATTTCAGCCTTGCCACATTTACTGAAGCTACTGCAGCATTGGCAGCGCTGACAGCTAATGCTGCTTTGTTGCCCTACATTTACGCAGCAAATGCTTCTTGACAGCTATTTTGAAGAAGCATTTTTTTGGCATTTGCTATGTGCATTTGGTATAGTGTGTGGCCCCTTTAGTCTGTGAGCTATGTTGTATGTGTGCATTAGATATTTGTTGATTTTTCTCTAAATGAAATATAAATCACTCTTTGCAGCTAGTAGGCCAGCTCGAGAAGACCAAAACGTGGTGCATTAGCTGTAAGGAGCGATTTATATATTTTACCAGTGTCTATGTCTAGATTGGTAATGTCATAATGGACACTCTGCACTGATGTACAAACTTCTTTTTAAGGAATCGCTATCAATAAAGGCAAATTTGCCAAATTCCGCCCCACGTATCCTAATCGAATCCTTCTAGTGACTTCCTCTAAGGAAATATTTCCGTCGAGCTGAATAAAGTGTATATAGTAAATGGACGTTATGGAATTATTTGTGTTATTTAGAGATAAGTCAGATGACACCTTGTTTTAATATAATTTTGACATAAATGAGTAAAAAAAATATAGTTCAGTGACCCGCAAGGTCAATAATGAGCTGAAACATTGTAATTGAAATATCACGAATACCACCTCACTGCCAGGAATGCCAGGAATGGCATCCATTGATGCAATAAAGGTGGATAAACTTAACGAACATAGAGCTAGAGCTAAAACAAGGGCATTCTAAAAGCATTCTTTCTTAATATTTTAGTGTAAACGAATCCAAGTTTCAAAGAAAGAACAACGAATGAACGTTCTGTCACTATTTACACTAAAAGAATTTGACGTAGAGGGGATAGAATGAGCATTCGTTCGTTTGATGTAAATGCACCTTAACAAGATAACGGTACCTTAAGTATTTATCACCGACTTAATTTTGTATGATAATAAATAAAGCAGTCTTTAGTTCGTGGCTCCAGGTCCCAGCTCACTGTCCAAAATATTGATTAATTTGACAGGTGCATATTTTAAAAAAATATTTAGGTTGCGTAACTTGAAACCGTTCTTTTAAATCTTTATGTATCCTTTACACGTAGGGATGAAGAGGTTACCATGTCAACTGCCTCTACGTTGGGTTAGGTTATCTTCACATGGGATAGTTATTATTTTATTCTTCATCTTACAAGTTTAGAATTATATTTTTGAGTGATATTCAAAATTTACTTTATACACTATATACAAGCATTCTTCTATGCTTACACGTCTTCCAAGATGGTAGCTAGTTACCCACTATAATGTAATAAATATTGCATTAGCAGTCATTAACAGCCAATCATCTAATAATTTGGCATAAAATACTATGGTAGGTTCAGGTTTCCATACATTGAAAATAAATAAAAATCTAACTACGTAACATGCCGCCAGCCTTTTGGGCACGCTACTAGTCGATATCGATGGGGAGGAATTCTTCGACTCCTAAACTCTTTGACCTCCTTTATATTCGAGTAAATATTTAGTTTATACGTTTATATATGTTATATAAAAAATCCACTAAGTATCATTAAAGGGTACGTATTTGAATACCTAAAATTATAATACCTAAAGTTAAATAACCTAAGTTCAAAATACCTAAAATCTAAATACCTAATGGTGGGTTGACCTAAATTTAAAATACCAAAAGTTTAAAATGGCTAAGTATTTGAATACCTAAAATTATAATACCTAAAGTTAAATAACCTAAGTTCCAAATACCTAAAATCTAAATACCTAATGGTTGTTTGACTTACTTTTAAAATACCCAAAGCTTTAAATGACAAATTGATATTATAGTGAGTAAGTATTACAATGCCTAATTTGAAATTATCGAATTTCATAAGCCCTACGAACGGAAGGCCGAATATTAAAATCCCGAATGTTTATATGATCGAAAGTTCTAAATACCGAAAATTAAAATACCGACAATTTAAGAAATAATATGTGGTACGGCTTAAAGAAAAAGGGACACTGCTCACCCCGACTCGGATAGGTTAGGTTAGAAGGCTAAGGCGGGAGCGGAGCCTTAGCCTTCGTGGTTATTTTTTTTTATAACCACTCATACAAGGATTGTGTATAAAAAAAAAATAACCACGAACCTAACCTCTCCGAGTCGGGGTGGGCAGTGTCCCTTTTTTTAAAGCACTGGATGCGGGCTGCTTTAGATCGGTCATTCTGGAAGTCTATGGGAGAGGAACGTACAATACAAAATATTTTTTATTGATCTACCCACATATTGTTGTGTGTGGTGTGTGGTGCATTATTTTTAGGTATTTTGACTATTTGGTATATTAAATTTTGGTATATCAACCTTTGTTTTTATAACTTTAGGCATTTTAAACATTAGGTAATTAGTCCAATAGGTTTTTTCAAATTTTGGTATTAAGTACTTAGGTATTCGTGGTTTAGGTATTTTAAACCATTTGGTATTTAGATTTTAGGTATTTTGAACTTAGGTTATTTAACTTTAGGTATTATAATTTTAGGTATTCAAATACGTACCCCATAAATAAACATTGGTTCAGCCATTAAGCGGTCGCTATGGCACATAGAGACGAACAAACATAGGTGCAAATGTTACGAATATAATCAAAACAGTAACCCTACATTTTTGCGTGAAGGGACTGCCATCTGACCTCCATCACCCAAAGGCGATATCGAAGCATTGCAGATAGATCAGTTGTTGGACTTGTAAGGGCTCCAACTACCCGTAACGACTGCCATAAATGTTCGCATATCAACCGGGACTGGCGGTTTAACATGCTCTCCGAGGCACGACCAGACCAATACAAATACCCATATTCATGCAGACAAATATTTACACTGAGCGGGGATCGAATCCGCGCCTTTTGCGTAGCGGCCACGTTCACTACCGCTACGCCACAGAGGCTTTAAAATAATTTGCACATTATCATGCATTAATACCAAAACCAGTAATAATCATGATTGACAGGACAAAATAATGATAAATATAAATAGTCAACCCACAATGGCTGAACCTGAACCACATGCAGACAGCTCACAACCATGGGACGTACGTAAGTAAGTAGGTGTCAATACCTCGAGTCCACATAACGCATTATTTATTACATTATAAACGATATCGGGGATCGCGCGCGTTTTGGACGAGACCGTGTGATGACGTATCTCGAATTTATGGACCATGCAAGCAGTGTCGTCGCGTGTAGGACGAGATGTATGGCCGACGGACCGGCGTATATAGCATAAAAGTGTAGAAACGAGAGTATGATGTGTGAGCACGAGAATGATTGATTAGTTATCGATATGTTTACTTACAGCGTATTATTCCACGATACAATTTGTGAATATTATAAGTTTTACTATTTCTATATTATTTACTATTTAATTATTGTAATGTTTGTTATAGAAGATAAGTAAGGGGAAGGGCTGTTCTACACCTGACAGTAAACATTCAACCCTATAACTAAGTGCCTGTTTGAAGGCAATAAGCACGCCCGCTTTTACGTTCGATTCGAGGATTAAAAAAGCAATGGTAGCCTAGTGGTATGGGTAATGGACTACTGAGACGAGGTCTCGGGTTCGATCCCAGGTTTTCCATGGCACACACCAATGACTTTTCGATGCTTTTCGAAGTTATGTGTGTATTTATCGCAGGTTTATAAGTGCCCAGTTAATGGCAATAGGCTCGCCAGCTATTACATTGGGACCAAAACATAAACCGGCGAAATGTGGGTGCTAGCACCTCTGCCTACCCCTTCGGGGATAAAGGCATGAGTTTATGTTATGGTTCTGACAAAATGATGGTCTTCAAAAACAACTCTGTTAGTATCACTCATTAAAATCTAAGAATTCTGATCATATACCGAAATTGGGGCGTGAGTAAAAGTAGACCCTTAAGACCTTTAAGACCCTTACCAGCGAAATTCTCATTTCATTATGTGATAATTATTATATTATGTTTTATTTATTATGTTCGTAGACTATATCGGTATCGTCTCTTATAAGCACCTTAAGTTGCGGTTTATACAGAAGAGACGTGACGGGGACGTATGGCGGTGGCGGTTAATTAAAGTAGCACAATATAAACCTTATGTAGTGTACCATAACGTCGTTTTAGTCTTAGGGGAGAATTGCGTCCGCGCCTCCAGGCGACGTCCCGCCACTAAAGTGACGCGCCATCGCATCGAGTGGCGCGCGACACGTCATTGACGTTATTCTACACTACATAAGGTTTATATTATGTAACTTAAATTGTCCGCCACCACCATACGTCCCCGCCACGTCTCTTCTGGATAAATGGTGATCAGTATCATCTGGACTTCACCTAGCTCCTACCATACGGTAGATAGAAAGCGATTAACTTCCTACGTCCTTTCTGGCTACAGTCAGTGAGTCTCAGTCCCAAGTACTGCTCAAAAAGTTTGTAGGCTCTCCAAGTTGGTTTGTACTCTAGGTCACAGTCAGCGTCAGAAATATCTTGACGACAAAGTCTCAAAATGATCTTAAAACTCTCGTATTAAGAGAAAATCAAACTGTTTTAGTTATTTAAACTGTATTATTGTCTGAACTTAAGGTGTGTACCAAGTATGAGAACAATCAGACAACTGGAAGTGAACAAATAAGATTATTTGAGTACATTGTTTGTCAAGATCGATTTGATGCTGACTGTATGTAGTTCAATCGACTTAAATAGAAATAATTGAATCGGTCGTAATTTTAATCATTTAAAAAAATGCTTCATTGGTTCCGATAATTCGTAAGAATATCGGTAGACACACTCCAAAGTCACCGCAAAGACATAAATAGAAAGAGAAATTTGTTAGGGCGAGATCTGGTAGCTTAGTGGTCAAAGCATTGCCCCTGTAACGCAAGGATCGCGGGTTCAAACCCCGCCTAGACCGATTCAATTTTATAATGCACGCATTTTTTTATTATAGATGAAAGGTTATTATAATTTAGGTCTTGGAATATGTATATGCATAAGATAATGATGGTTATGTAAAATTTTATTGTTACAGTAAAAGTTACTATTCATGAGCATTTTAAAATTACGTTTACAGCATAATTCTGTTACAAAAACAATGTATAACGTGTATCTATTATACATTTATTTTAATTACGTACAATTATCTAATTATCATGAGTTTAACTTTATAGGCATTTTGTTTCATTAAATAGGATTTTACGCGCATAAATTAGTGCACCTACTTACATTTTGTTACGTAACTTAATATAGTTTTAAATCGCCTGCCACTCTATATATTATTACCCGACTGCACCAAAGCCAAAGAAGAGTATGTGTTTCTGTGTCTGTCTGTTCCTATATGCCCCGGTAATTAATGACCTATTTGCAAAAAAATAAATGTGTTGGTTGTTACATACTATGTTCAGCAATGAAAGTGTATACTTGAAAGTACCGCACTAATAGTGAGATTATACTGTAGGGAATCTATAACCTATATTCAAAAGTATGCAGAAATATTATTGTGTTTTAATTGCACATGAAATGGCGATTGTTTCACGATTTATTTGCAGTACTTGCTTTATATTAAAATCTGTGGCGGAATATACTAACTTTATTAAGGATGAAGCGTAAATAGTGATTTTTCCAAGCGACCACAAAATGAGGTTCTGTAAGGAAAGCGTTTACAGGGTTGGCAGCAGGAGTAAGTATAGTGTTGCATACGTCATAGGCCATGGTAACCACTTTTGATAGTGTGCTTGTCTGCCATATAAGTGGTCAAAACAATTCTTCTTCATCCTAGCGTTAATCCCAGTCGCATCCGAAGCTTTTCAACTTGCGAGTCTTGGGCCCATTTTTTTACCCGTCTGACTGCGGATTTGGCTAAACTTCGAAATTTTCCGTGAAGCGACTGCCATCTGCCCTCCACAATCAGGAAGCATTGCAGCTAGACCAGTTGTTGGATTTTTGAGGGCACCAACTACCCGTAACGACTGCCAATAGATGTTTGTATGACAACCGGTACCGACGGCTTAACGTGCTCTCCGAGGCACGACCAGACCAATGCAAATACCCATATTCATGCATACAAATATTTGTACAGAGCGGGGATCGAACCCGCGCCTCCTGCGTAGCGGCCGCGTTCACCACCGATACGCCACGGAGGCGGTCAAACTGGTCAAAATGGTCAAAGTGGTCAAAACAATATACAACTTTATATGAAAAGGTGTACCTATAGGTATAATTAGCATCAAATCGATCTTGACTAAGAAAGTACTAAAAATGATCTAAATAGCTTAGTATTCCTCCTTTCCTGTTGACACACATTTAGTTCGGACGCTAATACAATTTTAATCAATAAAAAAGTTATGTCGATATCTATCTGATACTGAGTGTTCTTGTGTCCTTTGTCGACTGTACATTATCTGTCACTAAGCTAAAAAAGGTAAAAAAATTCTTGACTATATGCCATATAAATTAGGTGCTTTAGTATGTAAGTTTTGTATTATTTCTCTGTATATATTTCTAATTGTATCAAGCATTTGTTATGTCTATAAATGTATGTATTTTATAATTTTTTGCATGTATATTTTTTCAATAAGTCTGATTGACTTTTGACTGTGAAAGCTACCACCAAAAATTGTAACGTGCGTGTTACTGAATATTTCTCCATCCCACAGTTGCCTGGAAGAGATCGCATTTAGCGATAAGGCCGCCCGTTATGCATTTAACTATAATTACTGTAATCCATACTACCGTCTCTTGTAATCTAATGTTGGTGTACAATAAAGAGTAAATTATCTATCTATCACCTTTACATGGATTCGTATGTATTAGATTTATTACATGTGATGTTGGTTAGTGTACCCCAAATACCTACAAAAGTAATTCAATACACACTATGTCATCTATAGAGTTTTAAGTGTTAGGGAAGCAATTCAAAACAGAATGCGTTCTGATTTTGGAGTAAAAACTAAAGTTCATTGCAGTGCTGAAAGGAATAAATCAACTAATCCTATTATTCAAGCAATCAGCGCTAGATTAATTCTGGCACGAGTAAGTAGCTCCGTCACGGCCAAAAGGTCGTAAGTGTCGAGAATTTTATGGCGTTTACATAATTCGTACAACGTACAGCACTTATTGAATATTTTGTTCCGAGTTACGGAGCTGTAATTAGCAATTATACATGAAATTTGTTTTTTTTTACTTATACCATACTAGCGGCACCCCGCGGTTTCACTCACCCCAATTGGTTCTAGCCGAGTAGGCACCTGAGCCTGTCTGCTTCTTTCTGATTTTTCCTTATTTATCTTTAATCAAAATGTACGCTCATTACAAAAATTTCTGAATCGATTGAGCTCAAATTACTATAAATATAATTACTAAATAGCTAGCTGATTAAACTTTGAGCTACGTCTGATATAGAAAATATATCTAATATTCGAAATTCAAAAGAGCACAAATAAGTCAGAGCTGCGCCGGCGCACACACGCGGTGTTAACACGAGACTTCAAAGGGCCAGGCAGTTCAATACGATTGCATACAATGAACCGCACTGCGTTGTCACTTTAACACTATACATATAAATATTGATCATAGCTTAGTGTTTCTTTGGTAAGCATCTGTAGCGTATCGAAGGTCCTGGGTATACGATTCCCGCTTAGTGCAAATATTTGTATGATTTGGTTTCAGTATAGTTTATATATTGCCTTCAGCTTCAGGCGAGGTGAAGTTACACTGAGCAGGATAGGTAAAAGAAAGATAAACTTAACTGAAAAGTCTTTTTTTATTGACGAGCGAATGGTAATTAAAAAATATTGATCCTCCCTTCCCGTAGCCCATAGGAACCAATTCCCAGAGAAAAAAAGAACTTTTTATAATTCTAGGTGTATGTAATCTTTCCCTGTACGAATTTTCAGCCAGATCCATTCAGTCGTTAGAGCATGATGGAATACAAAACATCTTTACAAACTTCCACATTTATTATATTAATAGGTTTAATCAACTTTTGAAACATTTAAATCACTCAAAATGAACAAACGAACAAAGAAGCCATGCTAAATAGTAAAAATAATATTACTATTGAATCCAATGCGTTTGGATCAACAAAACTCTTACCTATAAAAGGCGAAGTAAAAAGTCAAGAACCCTAATATATTCCAAGTTACCTACTTAAAATACTTCTTATCTCTGACTTCTGAAATAAATTGAAGTGCTCATCCCACCCAAGACACAGAAAACAAACTCAATGTACTGTCCACGTCCCCAGATATTCTTTACGCTACAAATATTAACTGTCGCTGCGAAAATGCCCCCAGAAAAGATATAAATAAGTGAATAAAAAACATACTCACGTTACATTCTGTAACATATATGACGTTGAAATAATTTAAAACACTGAATAATAAGTAGCTTTCCTGAAAATAACATCTCAATTCTTTCCTATGAACTAATATGTTTAAAAATCGATTTTATAGAATAACATTATTTTAAGATCATTACTCTTTATGTTAATGACGTATTGTCCTCGTTAGACGTAAGCTCAATGTGCTTTAAAAACTCAAGTTTACTTTGCTTTCAGGCCATAGTCCGCTCTATTATATTGTCAATTCAGGACCTCCATGCATAGTATACAATTACAAGATGTGTTCATCGTTCTGCAATCTGTCAGTTGGGCCTCGTGCTGTCGCGCTATAAATAAAGGGAATTTATTCACGTGCAGCCCACTTAATTTATAGCTATTTTGGACTCAAGGTACCGGTGGGGTTTCCTACTGTAGGAGTTAGTTGCCGTTATATAGTCTTATGTATGAACATATACGTTCTTAAATTATTTATTTTTTAAGAATTATCATCATCAATTAGCAGCCTAGGCAATGTCGTGCTAGACATAAACCTCTCCATATGTTGATAGGAATATTTATTTTATTTTTGAAGTAATTACATTTATTTACATTTAAACCCCTGTATGAATATAGCATGTGAAAATTATTCATTCATGTAGCTACTTTATTGTAAGTTGTCCTTAAATTTATAAAATACGTACAGTCATTTTTACTACAATTTTATGACCAAACTTGTACAGATTTTCATTATTCCATACAGTTTCCTGTATGGAATAATAATATTAGGGATAATAAAAGTAATAGGAAACCAATAACTAAACAATATCATACGTCCCTAATATCCCCAGCTTATATGATTTACGAAATAAAAACACCTAATATCCAGATATAAAGCTATATGGTTTTTAATTTAAACTTTCCAAAATGATAATATTTTAATAGTGTTTCTCTAAAATGTATCTTATGACTGCCGATAACATTAATGCTGCAGCACTTGTGGTAAAATTACTGCAGGTGCCATCCTCCTTCATATTCGTTGTTTGTTCGACAATCAGTAAAATATCTAGTTCACTTAGTTCGTGCTGTACTATTTTTAACTCGCATCCTTTATCAATTGTATAATGTAGAAGTACATCTACCCATGATCGGCGAATAAACTGAGCATGACCTTCAAGTGCACAAATACCAATCTGTGTCATAGATAAATAAGGCACTCGAAATGAGTTATATGCGAGGAACTCGGCTTCATTGTATATTGATGCGCAAAAACCGTCCATTAATTGTTTGTCCACTTTCCCAGAGACAATCATGCATCCACGTCCATGCCTAGCGAATATAAAGTAGAATAATCTGTATAAAATTTCGTATCCAGAATTAGAACCTTGGAGTACCGCTGCTTGGCAAGGTATATCTATCTCACATTTAATCAATCTATTCTCACCGTTGGTAGAGATATTTACCAGATGACTCATACAATAGTTTAAAACATCTCCATGTAAAAAATGGTGTCTAAAATCTAATACAGCTTTTACGTAATCATTAAAGGCAGGAAACATGTAGTTATAGTTTTCAGTTGAGTTAAGAGCGGTTTTCTTCAATAGCTGAAATGTAAACCTTCGCAAATGTTTTAACCACACTGTTTCATTATAAAACATTGGAGAAAGACCTACATAATTTTCGGTGTGATGCATTCGATCCTGGTGCAAGAAATATTGAACGAAGTCCTCAATCCTCTGTATAGTTTTTCTAAAAGGACGAGCTATTGCATCTTCAATTTCTTTTTCTTTTTCTATAAAAATTCCTTTTAAATTTATGTTAACTAAAAAAAAGTTAAAAGCCAACGTTTTGTCTATTTTTGATTCATCAAGATTCATTATTATTCTGTCTAAATATGTTAAGTATTTCGGTAAGTCATTTTTCACTGGTAAATCGCTAATTATTTCTGCAATTTTTTCTTCACGAGTCTGTTCAGACCTTTGTGCTGTAGCAGAATTCACTAGATTACTAATTACAAAATAAATAAGCAATGTGACCATTATACACAGATGATGAAGTTTGATTGATTTTATCGACATAATTTGAAATTTTTAAGGCACTTAACGGTAGAACATCTTACTTAGTAACAGGTTTAAATGAAAACTAACTGAATTTACGTCACTGCTTCTGCTTTTATATGTATCGATAACGTGTTGAATCAATTAGACACTGTCTATGTCGTAGATAATGAGCAAACTTCTGAGTATGTAAATAATGCTTCTTCAATTAATATTATTTTTTAAAATTATTTTCACCTACCTACATCTTTCTATGAACAATTCTTACTTCCTACTATCTTACTAATATTAAAATCCTATCCTACTATACTATATAGGGTGTATTTTTGAAACGGAGTAGTAAGGGCAGGCCACTTTAACCATTAAAGTTCAGCAAAATGTTCTTACGAGACCTCCCTAAGTTTTTGAAATATTTTGAACTGCATTCACAGATTTTGGGAAAATTTTACGGTCAGCAAGAGCAATGCTTAAAGTCCAAAAAAATGTATCCACCGATATTAATTCATGTCAAAGGTCTCTAAGAGACCATTCTAGCTTAAGTACTAGGAACGACGGAAATCGACAAAAACGTTTCCCATTTATTTAGCAAGAGAATTTAATTGCTACAATGGTCGAAGTTTTTGTTTTTGAGTAGAAAGTGGGTAGGATTGATGCCAATATCTTTATGTCATTCTTAATCTGAACTGAGAAAACATGTTTTAGTAATCATTATAAAAAATCTGGTAAAATTTCTTCTAATCGTGAATAATTAGACTACATGAGTGTAGTTGGCAATTCTTATTACGGTACCACACACACAGTCAGACACAGTCGGCAAGAAAAATGCTAAAATTTCAAATTTTTTTTATCATTTAGGTGGCAGACAAGCACATGGCCCACCTGATGGAAAGTGGTTACCGTGGCCTGCTTTTTTTTACGTGCGGGAAATCCCCACGGATACCCGCCCCTCCGGAGCCGGAGGGGAAGGTTATGTCGGACTCGAACCGACTAAACCGCACGCCGTCTGTGGGTCGTGGTGCTAGGCCGAAGGTGAGGTTGCCTTGCGGCATATCCCTCGCACCCCGGCTGACCCAGGGCCATCCCTTTCGGTCTGGCCCTCCTCGGGAGGTGGGGACCACGCCGTCCCCGACTCAACCCCGGTGTGGGGAGGCGCGCATCGTCCTACGATGCGCGCCGCCGCCGTGGCCTGCTTCTGCTAGGGTGACGGGTGGCTCCACCCGTCACCCTCAGGCCCGCGCTCATGGGGGGCGGAGGTCTGTAAGCGCCCTCCGACGCCCGAGCCGCCTTCGGGCGCGAGCAGCGATGTCAGCGAGTCTTTCTCGCTCACCGCGCCGCGCCCGCTCTGCTGTCTCCTTCGCGAGCATGACCTGCTCGCAGAAAGAGGCGCTGGCCGCCCACGCATCCGCGCAGCGGACCATCGCCGCGAGCAGGGTGGAGAGCGTGAGCACTCTCACCCCCAGGGCCTGCACAAGCTCCCGCCTCGGCGTCTCAAACGCCGGACACTCGGTGAGCGTGTGCAGCCCCGAGTCCACGCTCGCGTCGCAGTGATGGCACTCGGGCGTTGGCTCAATACCCATCAGATGCAGATACCGCCCGAAGTAACCGTGCCCGGTTATCATCTGCGTCTGACGGTACGAGAGGCTCCCGTGTGGCCTCTCTAGCCACTCCCCCATGATGGGCCTTACCGTCGCAATGACGGCGTGCCCTGCGCGTGGTTGCCCAAGTCAGGTTACCGTGGCCTATGGATGTGTGCAACACCAGGGGCGTTACACTCGCGCTGCCGACCCTGTTAGAACCACACCCGCCGACAGCACACAAACTTATGACCGAGGTATTTTGTAGGGTGGAGATACTTCCCCAGTCGGACTGCTCAATTGGATAGAACTACTGTCGTGTCCTACCTCCTGGTCTGACTAACGGCTCGACGGATCGGGCTAAAATCTGATGCCAGAACAGATTGCAGTGGAATGACACATTGGCTAAACTGTGCTGGGAATAGATCACCATAGCTTGCGGGAACGGGATCAAAACTCCATATGGTCGAAACCATGGGCAACTAGTATTTCAATAAAAATTACTCCAGCATTATGTATGTATAGATATTAATATATTTTTTTTGTAAAAATCAAGATGTATAGGGCCCTAACGAGATATTCGAACGTATGACGTAAAGCGATGACATAGACCAAACCTTTTTACCCAAATTTTCGACAGTTGGAAGATTAAGATAAAATCGCACCTGAATTTTGAAGTGATTTTTATTAGTTTCGGACATTAACCCACTGTTATCCGTTTTGTGAGAAGCATTAAAAATGTCTCTCTCTCTCCAATGCATCTCTAAGCTCAGCAAAGATTTTTGAAAATATTGTGTAGACAGTTATGCTCAGCGGTTAAGCTTAGCCTTAATGAGTACCAGCACGGATTCGTGCATGGCCGCGCAACTAATGGAATTATTTGCAGTGTCTATATATCTGAACATAATTCTCAGTGACTCCAGGTGGATGCAATTTACACGCAAGTGTTTTGTACTGAGACTGAAACTCTTTCAGATGGGCATAAGACTTGACCTATACAGGTGGTTCTCGTCATACGTTGAGAATAGAAGACTATTAGTAAACATTCATAGAAGTCAGTTGTGCGTACTATTTATCTGCTTACAGCTAGCAGCTTTGAAATTGTATAGAAAATAATATAAATATAACAACTTCAATGAAACTTGTCCTTTTATGTTTAAATTTGTTAAATCATTTCCATTGCAAGTTTACAACCCGAGAAAGGGAAGCAATAACAAATAAATACTGTTCGTCCCGAAAATCCCTGGCTTACAAAATAAAAACAATTAATATCCAGACATCGCTTTATGTTTGTAATTTAAAGTTCCCAAAATGATAATCTGTTAATGAATTTAAAAGCGTTTCTCTAAAATGTATCTAATGGCTGACGCTAACATTAATGCTGCTGCACCTGTGGTATAACTACTGCAGGCGCCTTCCATCTCCCAATTCCCCGACTCATCCATTATCAGTACAACATCTAACTCACTTACTTCGTGTTGTACTTTTTTTAATTTGCATCCGCCTTCAACTGTACGTTTTAAAAGATCCTCTATCCATGTTCGGCGAAGAAACTGAGCATGGCCTTCTAGTGTACAAAGACCAATCTGTGCCATAGATAAATGAGGTACTCGAAATGTGTTATATATGAGGAACTCGGCTTCATTGTATATTTGTGCGCAAAATGCGTCCGTTAATTTTTTGTCCAATTGCCCAGAGATAACATTGCATCCGCGTGCATGCCTAGCCAATACAAAGTAAAATAATCTGTATAAAACTTCGTATCCAGAGTTAGACCCCTTGAGTACCGTTGCTTGGCAAAATACATCTATCTTACATTTAATCAATCTATTCTCACCGTTGGCAGAGACATTTACCAGTTGCCACATACAATTTTCTAAAGGATATCCATTTAATAAAATATGTCTGAAATTTAATATTGTTTTTAGGTAATCATAAAAGGCAGGAAACATGTAGTTCAACTTTTGAGGCGAGTTAAAAGTGGTTTTCTTCAATAGCCGAAATGAAAACATTCGCAAATGTTTTATCCATATTGTCTCATTATAAAACAATTGAGAAACAACAATATAATTTTTGTCTTTATTGTTTTGACCCTTGTGCAAGAAATATTGAATAAAATCCTCGATCCTCTGTAGAGTTGCTCTTATAGGACCAGCTATTGCATCTCCAATTTCATTTTCTTTTACTTCAAGTATTCCTTTCAAATTTACTTTAACTAAAAATAGGATAAAAGCCAGTGTTTTGTCTATATTTGATTTATCAAGATCCATTATTATTCTTTCTAAGGATGTCACATAGTTGGGTAAATCAGTATTTAATGGTAAATCACTGACTAATTCTTGAATTTTTTCCTCACGAATCTGTTCAGAACTTTTTGCTATAGCATAATTCACTAGATTGCTAATTACAAAATAAATAAGAAATGTGACGATTATACACAGATGACGAAGTTTCATCGATTTTATTGACATAATTTGAAAATTTGTCAAGGCACTTGCATTGCGCAACCGAAGAACATCATAGTGCCGAAGTTTAAATGAAAACTAACCGAATTTAAGTCACTGCTTTGCTTTTATATACAGCGATAACGTGTTGAATCAATTAGTTTCAGTTTCGTGGATAATGAGTAAACTTCTGAATATATAAATTATTCGTCGTTACTGTTATGAATAACCAGTGTTACAAATTATGTACAACTACTTAATTCTATAGAATGTTTCTGTGAACGAATTCTCCTTCCTAATATCCTAATATCTTACTAATACTATAATCCTTTCATACTTCTTAATTACTATCTGTACATTTAAGATTATTAAAAAAAATCGAAGGTTATATTACATTATTAACGATACTGAACACGATTTTTTTATACTTTTCTGTTTATCCGTTCGTCTGTCCGTCCATCCATCCGTGTGTCCGTCTGTACGCTTGTCCGTTTGTCCGCATGTCCGTTAGTCCACTTGTCCGCTTGAACGCTTGTCCGCCTGTAATCTTGCCCGCTTATCCTCTTATCCGCTTTTCTTGTTGCCCGCTTGTCCGCTTGTCTGCTATTCTGCTTGTCCGTTTGTCTGCTAGTCGGTATGTCTGTTTGTGCGCAATGGACGCAAAAACTACTGAACGCATTTGATGCGGTTTCTTACAAGATAAGGCCCTTACAAAATCTTCGGGGCCCAAGCCAACCTCGCCTGCCAGTCGGTAGTACAAGTATACAAAAATGAATAAGGCTCCTTTACTTTTGGGATTTTGGAATCAGATCGCAATTGTTATCGTAACAGCCAGCTAGAGACAACCATGCATCCACGTGCATGTCTGGCAAATATAAAATAAAATAATCTGTATAAAACTTCGTATTTATCACACTTTTAACTAATCTATTCTCACTGTTAGCAAGGACCATAGAGAAGGAAATGATAGCGGAGATGTTGCAAAGCCATCGAGTCGCGAGCCTTCCTTACGTCAAAACGACTCAATTGGTCTGTGACGTCACCATCTAGTTCTATTGAAACATCCTTGCATTCGGTTGTCAAGGATGTAAAAAGTGTACAGATAAACAATTTAAAAATTTTAAGGGTATAACATTTCATGGGGGCCTAAATGATTTTGCTATAATCTGAAAAATGACCTTATTTTTAAAAATCTGTGTAGCGCTTAGTGGCGAATAGTCAAACTATTACAAAAATTACAAGCTCTGTTTCTGTTCGGTTTCGCTATGACGCACTAGATGGAGACGGGGGACGAGCTATGACGTCATTGTAACGGACTGCAGTCGTTAAGTGGAAGTAGTTCACAATTAGATGGGTAGATGGAGCTAAAATTCAAAATTCAAAAAAATGGGTGTGGTATTTAAGAGGGTTGTTAGATGGCGCTGCGATTGAGCCATTTCCTTTATTGTAAATAAATTAAATTCCATGTTTGTCTTATTGGTAGCGAAATAACGTAAGATTATCCGTAAAAAAAATTGAAATAAGATTTAACATCAACTGCTACTGATCCTGCGGTTGATGTAACCAGGAATCTCTATTGGCTGCATGTTCTGTGATATTGCACTAGTCGCGAATTCTAAATATTAGTATACGAATAATTAACTGGAAAATTAGTTAGACATTATCTTGGATTATTCTTATTCCAATCATATGAATTAAGGAGTTTTTATAAAAAGGGAGCAAATTCGCTGAGGCGGCTTGCCGGAAATAGCTCACGATTGGATGAAGGATGATGTGTAGTTCTGGAGACGGCGAGGTTAGTTTGGAGAAGGGAGACCTCGCCTTTAAAAGATGGGTCTTCTGGAGGCGGGGGGCACTTTTTTTTCGTCATTCATTCGATCCAGATAGCTAAAAGGGGTACGGCTCGGCGGACTGTCTTTGTAAGTTATATATTTCTATCGTTGTAAAGAAATAGTGTTAAATTCCTTTTGTGAATTATATGAAATTGTTGCCGGTGTTGTGTAATAAACGAATTACTAGCTATCTTTGTTTAACGCGAACAGTTTAGAGTTTTTTCCAATGTACCGCCGAGAGTTTTATAATTCTGTAAAAATTATAAATTGTCGAAATTTATTGTAAACCTTGGGGTGTGGGGTAGTTCTCGCGTCGAATATTGGGATGGGTCGCGATCGGATCAGGACCTGGGGCCTTTGCGAAAATGAAGACACCTTACATTGGGCAGGGATAGTACGTGTAAATGTATGCGTATTATTACTGTCTTGTGCTGTTGAGTCTGGCAGTGCATTCGTAAAGTCCTTACGGTCGTTTTATCATCTTTATTATGTTGAAATTGTTGAAATTAATTGTAAATCTTGATTTTGTGTGTGGTAGGGCGTGATACGTACAAGGGTGCGCGATTAAGATTTGTTACGACTAGGGCGTGGGGTAGGCTAGTTCTCGCGTCGAATATTGGGATGGGTCGCGATCGGAGCAGGACTTAGGGCCTTTACGAAAATGAAGACACCTTACATTGGGCAGGGATAGTACGTGTAAATGTATGCGTATTATTACTGTCTTGTGCTGTTGAGTCTGGCAGTGCATTCGTAAAGTCATTGCTGTCGTTTTATCATCTTTTGTTATGTTAGTAGTCGAGGGTAGCACTGCGGTGTTTTAGCTAGTTCTCCCGTAGGAAACCCATGGCGATGTGCCTGGTTATGGAGGGATACCTAACGGTGGCAACAACTCCATATTTATCTGAATAGCTAGGGGCCGGTAACCTTTGAAGCGGGCGGCATTCCGATTTTACCTGTGGAAACGGGATCGGAAAAGCTTCCTGAATGTGGGTGACTGTTCGTTCTGTGATGGGTAGGTACCGTCGAAGTGGAACCGTCCAATTGGGCCTGGATCAGAACTTACAGAGCTCGCAGTTCAGTCTTATATATCTATTTATATATACACTAACTATTATCTCGTTAGGGTTTCAGTTCACATCCCTGAGCTTCGGCTCGTGGACTGGAGCAAGCACACAGTTATGAGGATAGGCCAGTCAAGCCTAACTAGCTTGCACCCATAGCAGAGCAGGAGTGTTGATGGAATACCATCAATACGTGATAGGCTCACAACACACCACACGTTTAAATGTAAATAAGGTGACGTTACACCTAGTTTTGGTTGAACAGAAGTTCTAAGTTGGGGGTAGAGTAGGCACTCACACAATGGGAATAGGTTAGGAAGTGTATTAGTAAGGACTAGTATTGTAACGGTTCTGAGCTAATCGGGCCTTTGCTTGGTGATGTGACATATCATTCCTTGGTGATGCTTGTGATTGATTTAGTTAAGGTTTTTCGTGCGTTAATGCCGTGGTGAAATCGTGATTTGAGTAAATTGTATACGAGCTGTCGTGTTGTATATTTTAGTAGGCGTTCGTTGTATTCGGATTAGACCTATAAGCGAGCCGTCGTTGGACCGCGTTGCTAATGTTCTACTTGCCTAGCAACTGACTTAGTATGGTCTCAATGAAACTCGGATTGGTGGCATAACATATTTTAAATCCACCCACATCATAATTAATCAAATTCGTAATGGAAATTATTCCGAAATGAGAAGTTTGTTTGACTGATCTACCAATTGACTTTGAATAAAATACTATGCTATAAATAATACTTATTACTCGGAGCGTCGTAGCCGAGGAATCATTTTGGCGAGGTACATCTAGCTCACCTTAGCAGAGCGCTTTCCTAATTTGGAACTTGTATCGAACCTTAATTGATTTGGGCAATTGACCCTAGATATGGCTGTCTTCTACACCAGGGACACTATATCGATCTCGTTTATGCACGTGACAAGTATGAGTCAGTTCTGACATGTTAAAGATCCTATTTTGGACACAGAATCTCATTTGATGGATTGGTCATCAGACCGCGCTACGACATGAAACTATTCATTGAATCTGTACTAGTCATACTATGTTTTGACAATATTGTGAAAGAAATAATCTTATTTTGAATTAGAATTAATTGGCAACGCCTTTCTAATTCAAGTCTAATTAGACGTATACATTTGTCTGGATTCAGATATTGGGGGAGGGAAAATACGAGTCAGCTATCCTACTCTCTAAAGGCGCGTAAGTTCCATTTGGGGCTACGTGCTTACAAAAGGATAGAGGGGGGATATTTAAAGTTGGTAGTATCCCACTGCACACGGCGATTGGTGGAGCCTGTGTCAACGGGGAAACAAAAACTAACAAATTCAAAGTATGTGCCAACGGGGAAACAAAAACTAACAAATTCAAAGTATACGCCAACGGGGAAACAAAAACTAACAAATTCAAAGTATATGCCTATGGGGATCAATAAAGTTATTCGGATTGTTTGCCACAGTAGTAGTGATTAGGGCAGTGTTAGGCTTGCAACACTAAGTCGACAATGTAAAAGGTTAGATCAATAAAGTTATTCGGATTGTTTGCCACAGTAGTAGTGATTAGGGCAGTGTTAGGCTTGCAACACTAAGTCGACAATGTAAAAGGTTAGATCAATAAAGTTATTCGGATTGTTTGCCACAGTAGTAGTGATTAGGGCAGTGTTAGGCTTGCAACACTAAGTCGACAATGTAAAAAGTTAGATCAATAAAGTTATTCGGGTTGTTTGCCACAGTAGTAGTAATTAGGGCAGTGTTAGGATCTAGTACGGTTGTAGGTTGCTTGTGAGAAAATTATTTGTGAGAGACTCATTCATTGAGAAATTGTTGTACCTTAACATAAATCAGTTAAAGTAAGTGGGGGTAGAATTAAGTAATTGTATAGTAATGTTTCATTATATAAATACCAGCATTCCTAGAACTCTATAGGATCCGGGATATGCGGGCTCATCTAGGGTCTCCTCTGACCATTATACGATCATTGGCCAAAGTAGAATTAACAATATAGACGATTTATTTAGTGTGGTGAAATGCCGCGGGTATGACCACCGCTTTATTACGTATTGGTGCTGTGACGCAGGATCACGGTACAATTTGCTGCCGCTCACCAGGATTACTATGGTTAAGGCAGTGTTTATTACAATTTGGTCCCGCGTGACCAGGACATTACATCTTGGTGACGTGATCTAGGACCGGGGTGATTACAATTTGGTGTCCTTGACCAGGATTAGGCCATTACAATTTGGGGCCGTAAGCCAGGATTACACGTTAAAATTTGATGACGTGGATCAAGACTACACACTACAAGTTAATGCCTGGTGGCCAGGACGACACCACAATTTGGTGTCGGTAACCAGGATGGTAACATTTTGTCTGCCCGGGGATAGGTTGGAAGGTCAGGCGCCAGTACGATTTGGAGCCGAGACCTGAGATCAGAGTCTGGGACAATTTCGTTGCAGTGTTCGGGATAGACACTATATTCTGACCATCGGTCGTTGGCATTGTGTTTGTTTGTTGTGGGTTAGTTGAGGGTAGGAGTACGGTATGTTGCATACCGTACAATTTGTTGCTGTATTATAGGTAAGGGTCTCTAGGAAATTATGCTGGGGTGAATTTAGTGTAAAATGAAAAATGGTGAGAATAATAAACAATGGGGGGTCGTAAAGTCTGGGTTAGGATGTTATCAGTCGAATCGTTGGGGGGGTCGATATTAAGTATCTTATAGACTTGAGTAGGTCGAACTCGGGAGAAACATTTATTGAATTGAAATACCTACACATATCGTTGGAGTGCAACATTGTATGACAGTGAGGCATCCCAACCAACAGTTAACACTATAATGTATTATTTGTTAACTTATCGTGTATATATAGTTCCGGTTATGAGCCGTGAGTCTTAGCTGAAAGTGGTGTTCAAATTTATAAGTTAAAAGGGAGTTTATAGTGATTGTATTGACGAATCGTTACGTGTAGTGTTCTTTGAGTGTTCGATCAGTGATAAATATAGTATGGATAAGCCGAGCAGGAAAAGGCGGGCGCCTGCCCGTTATGGGGAAAACAGGACAAGTGAGCAAGGGACGACTAGTCCTGTAAGGCAAACTACGACGCCCAATGAACCTGTACCTACCACATCTAGGCGTGTGAGACGGACAATTGAAGCTAGAAGGAGACCGGAGGGGAGAAGTGTGAATGTGAACACTTCTTTAGCTAACCTTCGGTATAGGAAGTTGAATCGTACTATAGAAGATTTAGCTGCGAAATTGGAGACGTTAAGGGCTGAGATGAGTGAGACAAGAGCTTCTCCAGCAGACAGAAGCGGAAGTAGTCGCGAATGGGGGGCAGTGCCCACAGAAGCGTTGTCTGTGGTTAGGGAACAGGCTAATCCGGAATTGAATCAACAACTATATACAGACTCTCCTAGGTTAAGGGAAAATGGGGAACCCTCGATCTCCGTGGAGTGTGTCAACTCGGAGTTACCTAGAAACATAAACTACCATGTGAGGAATGTAACGTTCGAGAAGCCCAAGTTCGGAGACAAAGTCGATGTGCATCCGGTGACGTTTTTGGAAGACCTAACAACATATTTGGGAAAGGTCGGTCGGGACGGCAATCAATTAGACTTGATACAAGAATGTCTAGTGGGTGAAGCCAGAGAGTGGGCAAGAGTTTACAAGTGTCGTTGGAGCGTATTGCAAGACTTCAAGGCGGACTTTTTGGCTACCTTCTGGGGAGAAAGCGAACAGAACGAATTACGCCGGTCTATAGTGCATGGAGTTTGGAATAAAGCGGAGTCGCCTACTATGTTAGGCCATTTCCTAAGATTGACCGGGAAGGCTCAGATGCTAACTTATAAGTTTTCCGAGAAACAACTGATTGGGGACATAATTAGGCAGTTTCCGAAGTATGTGCAACAGGGATGGTATACGTCCAAGCTGAATAACATCATTGAAACAGCGGAGTTTTTGAGAGGGATGGACGATATAGCTCGGCAAGAGGCTGTATCAACTCCAACCTCTGGCGGCGAGAAGAGGATACCGGAGAAAAGGGCTAAGGATTCTCGTCAGGACTATCGCAGTTGGCCTAAGCCAAGCAAAACTCGACCGTCTGGTGAGCAGGTGGCAACGGTAGTGCAGAGTGATACATCGGCGTTAGCGTCACCCGCAGGTTTAAACTAGTAGAGGCTGGAAGTTCTGTTCCCGATCTAGCCTCAGTCACAGGGAGCGCAGCGTTAGATATGA
Source organism: Eilema caniola (assembly GCA_949126895.1). Classification (NCBI taxonomy): domain Eukaryota; kingdom Metazoa; phylum Arthropoda; class Insecta; order Lepidoptera; family Erebidae; genus Eilema; species Eilema caniola. Next base: position 7,372,200 of record OX421463.1, on the reverse strand, counting down.
TGATCAAAATGGGTTGGAATCCAGGGCTAGCTTTAGGTAAGGTAGGAAACGGTATTAGGGCGCCGCTAGTGGCGAAGATGACTACTCGTGGTATACGTGAGGGATTGGGTTTTGGAACAGTAGAACCAAAGAGTCTCTTTAACGATAAACAAATAGTTGATGTGATTAAATTAAATATTGAACAGAAACTTTTGAGACAAGGCGATCCTGTGTCGATAGAGGCGGTATTTGATGAAAGGTCTACAGAACGCGATGAGGGAACCTTTAGTTCAGAAGTAATAGTGCATATTTTTGATCATGAGGTTATAGGATTAGTGGATACTGGTTGTGATATAACCAGCATCTCAGAGGAATTCTGGGATGTACTGAGGTCGGATAGGAGTCGCGAAATACCGTGGATGCCGATTAGACCCTTTAAAATTAAGACAGCTGTGGGTCATAGGAGCGGAGAGATTAAGAAAATAGTTCTATTGCCTTTAAAGTTAGGAGAGTGTGTACAAAATATGGGGTTTGTAGTAGTTCCAGGCCTAGTTAATTCGTTGATTTTAGGATTTGATTGGTTAAAGGGGAATGAAGTAACTATCAACACGGGAAAAATAGATAGAGGTTTAGTTCTGGATCAGGCAGGGCAAAGAGAGGTAATACCGTTTTTAGAGCAAGTAAAGGGAGCCGACCTAAGGGAGAGTGAGGAATTAATATCAGCCATGGATAGTTGTAGCGAGTTTAATGATCTAGTCTGGACAAGTCTAGAGACCGGAGTTGCTATAGAGACAGAACAGAGGAATAGCTTGCTAAAATTGTTACATAAATATAAGGGTGTGTTCACTTCGCGTTTAGGGAGAGCGAACTGCTATCAGCACGAGATAGTGATGTGTTCAGATGTACCTATTGTTAAGAAAAATTATCCGGTGCCATATGCTTATAGGGGGAGAGTAGAAGAAAAGCTAAGGGAAATGGAAGATTTGGGGATAGTTAGTCGATCTGCAACTCCTTATTGTAGTCCATTGACTTTTACGATTAAGCGAGATGATTCAATTAGAGTGTTATTAGATGCTAGAGAGATAAATAAATATATGGTGGCAGAAACGGAGAAACCACCACTACAGATTGATGTCATGAATTCCTTCCATGGGGCTAACTATATAAGTGTAGTAGATTTGAATAATGCTTATTTCCAAATACCTATTACGCAGAATAGTAAAAAATATACGGGGTTCACCTTCAATGGGAAGTCCTACGTTTATAATGTGTTGCCCCAAGGGTTGAAAACGTCCGTGGGAAGTTTTAGTAGGGCCATGGATATAATATTAGGACATGAGGTCAGGGAATTTTGTGTTAATTATTTAGATGACCTAGCGATAATAACGACAGGGTCATTCACACAACATTTGGAACATTTGGACATAGTCTTAGGTAAATTGCAAAAGGCAGGTTTAACGTGTAATTTAAAGAAATGTGAGTTTTGTTGTAAGGAAGTGAGGATGTTGGGTTACATCATCTCTACTCAGGGATTACACACTGACCCAGATAAGGTTAAAGCTATACAAGAGTTTCCGATACCTAGAAGGATAAAGCATGTGAGGGCATTTTTGGGGTTATGTAATTTTTATAGGAAGTTTATACCTAACTTTAATATTCAAGCGCAACCATTATATAATTTGTTGAAGAAGGGTAAAGGCTGGGGTTGGGGTCAACTCGAACAAAGGGCGTTCGAACAAATTAAAGCTTTGTTCTTAGAAACTATCCAATTGCATCATCCGGATTTTACTAAACCTTTCTATTTGCAAACGGATTGTTCTAAGGTGGGATTAGCAGGGGTTTTATATCAGGTAGGCGATGATGATCAGCAGAGGGTGCTGGGGTTTTATAGTAAGGCATTAAGGGGGGCTCAATTAAATTGGACAGTGACTGAACAGGAGTTCTATTCAGTAATCTGTTGTTTAGAGAAATTCGAAACGTATCTGAGGGGAGCTAGGGTAGTTATTAGGACGGATCATAAGGCTTTGGCATTTGTCAAGACGTGGAGGTTATATAACGCTAAGGTAACTCGGTGGATTAACTATTTAGAGAATTTTCAGTATGAAATACAACATATTAAAGGGAGAGATAATGTGGTCGCGGACGTATTGTCGCGCTATCCTCCTAAAGGGGAACTTTTGCAGGAAGAAAAGGTTAGGTCACCGAGCATCCTATATATGGAAGCGCAACGAAATAAAGAATTACTGAACCAATTAAAACTACTACCTGAATTACAAAGGGCTGATGTAGAGATAAGTAGGTTAATTAATCAGATAAGTACGGCCAGCACAAGAGGAGAGTTAGCGGGTTTGGCGAGTAGGTGTAGATTGATTAATGACGTTTTGTATATAGATAAGGGGGGTGAAAAGGGACAAGTCATTTTCTTACCAAATGTCCTTAGGGAAGGATTAGTTAGGCAAGTACATCTCGAAATGGGTCATCAGGGAGGTTACAAGGTGATAAAGTATATAAGGGATCGGTTTTATTGGAAAGGATTAACTAAGAGTGTGAAACGTTTAGTGAGGACTTGTGACGTATGTCAGTTAACAAAGCATTCTAATTCAAACAAAGTAGGCCCATGCTGTTCAATAATTGCAAGAGATATTGGCGATTTAGTGATGGTAGATATATACGGGCCTCTCCCTACGGGTAAATTTGGAATGAATTATATACTCGTTCTACAGGATTCGTTTAGTAAGTTTGTCAAATTTTTTGAGCTTAAGAAGGCAACGGCGGTGGCAGTGTTTAATAAGGCAAAGAGGTTCTTCGACATAATAAAGCCGAAGGCGATAATGTCGGATAATGGGACCCAGTTCACTAGTCGAGTGTGGAAAGAGGGCATGGAAACGTTGGGGGTTAGAGTGGTATACACTACGGTTAGGAACCCACGACCAAATACAGTAGAGCGAGTCAACAGGGAGTTAGGGCGTTTGTTTAGGACATATAATAGCACGAATCACAAAGGATGGGTAAAGACTCTTCCCAAGTTGGAGGAGCTATATAATAACACTTATCATGAAAGCACAGGATTTACCCCTTGTGAGATAATGTACGGAACTTCTACGAGGTTGTCGTTTGACGAAATTATAGGTAGGAGTAATGGAGAGCTAGACGTACAGAAAGTCAGGGAGATAGCGCGTAAGAATCTACAAGAGGCTGGGGAAAAACGGAAGGCGAAGTTTAATGGTAGATATCGGTTGATTGAATATCAGGTCGGCGATTTAGTAAAAATTAGGAAGTTAAATAAATCTAGCGCGAAATTAAAGGTAACCAAGAAGTTTGAGGCGTTGTATGAAGGTCCATACGTAGTGGCGGGAAATCCTTACCAAAATGTGTACATTTTGTTAGACCCCCAAACTAATGAGGTTCGGGGGAAGTTCAATACTATACATCTGTCTAGATATTATACGCAGTAGGCTGGGGCTGGATCGGGAAGAGAAGAGAAGGTTTGTGAACTTAAGCTTGAATTGTTGATTAGATTTTGCAATTACTTTACTTAGTATGTAAGAATTTGTAGATTTAAGTAATGTAGTTAGTTAAGTAGAACTAGTAAGTAGGATTGATTTAAAATTATATTCAATTAATAATTTAGATCTGTTCTGAGGATATATATAAAAAAAAAAAAAAAAAAAAAAAAAAAAAAAAAAAAAAAAAAATGTGATCAATAAATTTGGTGGATAGGGTGAAGCCCATCTGATAGTATGAGCAGTAGTCCATCATGTGAATGAGTTGATCATAGTAATTTTCACTTAGTTTCACATTAGTCACTTTCACCCTAAATTGTTAACGAAATATATTCTCATCCCGTCAGATGGTGGGGAGCAGGGTGGCTTTACCAAAAAAAAAAAAAAAATTAATTAAATTTTACAAAAGGAAAAAATTGTAGTAAGGTTCGTTATAGTTCGACTTTAAGACTTAATCAAAATTTATCAATTTGCCACGCGTGGTGTGCAATAGAGGGGGATACTGAAATCCGCTTTTCCTTGCAAAAGCTGGAGCATTCCTAAAATTACGAAACAATAACCATGCGTTTGTATCGGGTGCTGATTGGTTGGTAGTCTGAATGACCATGGAAGTTGGTTATGTTAGAGCGAAAGGAATATTCACGTTAAGGAATGGTCATGGAAAGGTTGTATGTTGAATGAGTACTTGTTTAAATTCAGTGTGAAGGGCCTTCCCAACCAGCACTATGGGGAGTAGAATCGCGAGGCTTGGTTATAGTCTAGTCATTCTGCATGCACCTCAATCGGAATTATGAAGGATTGCTAAGAGTTAGGATAATAGACGGGCTCGAGATTGATGAATCCGAGGTCTAAGCATACCGTTAAGGTACCTTCACACTTCCTCAACTATACAGTTAGGTTATAACGAGCTACACTGTACATGCGCCATTTTCGGGGCAAATGCTTTTGGGTTTCGAGCCAAGTGGGGTGGACCGTTTGCACCTACTATGTTTGACGGCTGTTAAGGGGTGACTTTATTATTGGGGGATGGGGTAATTGGTTGTGGAAGAACGTAAGATAGGTTCGCTCCACAAACTTTCACTCTGAGTCGCTAGGACTGAGCTTGCCTCACAACCAGGCTTTCCTTGCTTTAGACTGTCATGTCCTGGTTCGAGGAGATAGTTTGTGTTGCGGGACTACTATCAAGCTTGGTATCGGGACTGAGAAGTGGTTTGTCTTGATATGGTTAAACTGCACAGACACTTAATGTGTGGGATGACTGGATCCTAGCTAAGGGGGAAATATACAAAAAAAAAAAGGGGGCCTGTGGGTAAAGAAGTATCTTCACCTCGATTTGCAGCCCGTGTGAGGTTTAAATCAGGTTGTCTTTTATTGTTCTGTATTAAAATTAGTAGAATCTTTATTCCGGTCATAAAAAAAGAGAATGTACCTTCATAAAGATTCGGGGGTCGGGATGTAACGGACTGCAGTCGTTAAGTGGAAGTAGTTCACAATTAGATGGGTAGATGGAGCTAAAATTCAAAATTCAAAAAAATGGGTGTGGTATTTAAGAGGGTTGTTAGATGGCGCTGCGATTGAGCCATTTCCTTTATTGTAAATAAATTAAATTCCATGTTTGTCTTATTGGTAGCGAAATAACGTAAGATTATCCGTAAAAAAAATTGAAATAAGATTTAACATCAACTGCTACTGATCCTGCGGTTGATGTAACCAGGAATCTCTATTGGCTGCATGTTCTGTGATATTGCACTAGTCGCGAATTCTAAATATTAGTATACGAATAATTAACTGGAAAATTAGTTAGACATTATCTTGGATTATTCTTATTCCAATCATATGAATTAAGGAGTTTTTATAAAAAGGGAGCAAATTCGCTGAGGCGGCTTGCCGGAAATAGCTCACGATTGGATGAAGGATGATGTGTAGTTCTGGAGACGGCGAGGTTAGTTTGGAGAAGGGAGACCTCGCCTTTAAAAGATGGGTCTTCTGGAGGCGGGGGGCACTTTTTTTTCGTCATTCATTCGATCCAGATAGCTAAAAGGGGTACGGCTCGGCGGACTGTCTTTGTAAGTTATATATTTCTATCGTTGTAAAGAAATAGTGTTAAATTCCTTTTGTGAATTATATGAAATTGTTGCCGGTGTTGTGTAATAAACGAATTACTAGCTATCTTTGTTTAACGCGAACAGTTTAGAGTTTTTTCCAATGTACCGCCGAGAGTTTTATAATTCTGTAAAAATTATAAATTGTCGAAATTTATTGTAAACCTTGGGGTGTGGGGTAGTTCTCGCGTCGAATATTGGGATGGGTCGCGATCGGATCAGGACCTGGGGCCTTTGCGAAAATGAAGACACCTTACATTGGGCAGGGATAGTACGTGTAAATGTATGCGTATTATTACTGTCTTGTGCTGTTGAGTCTGGCAGTGCATTCGTAAAGTCCTTACGGTCGTTTTATCATCTTTATTATGTTGAAATTGTTGAAATTAATTGTAAATCTTGATTTTGTGTGTGGTAGGGCGTGATACGTACAAGGGTGCGCGATTAAGATTTGTTACGACTAGGGCGTGGGGTAGGCTAGTTCTCGCGTCGAATATTGGGATGGGTCGCGATCGGAGCAGGACTTAGGGCCTTTACGAAAATGAAGACACCTTACATTGGGCAGGGATAGTACGTGTAAATGTATGCGTATTATTACTGTCTTGTGCTGTTGAGTCTGGCAGTGCATTCGTAAAGTCATTGCTGTCGTTTTATCATCTTTTGTTATGTTAGTAGTCGAGGGTAGCACTGCGGTGTTTTAGCTAGTTCTCCCGTAGGAAACCCATGGCGATGTGCCTGGTTATGGAGGGATACCTAACGGTGGCAACAACTCCATATTTATCTGAATAGCTAGGGGCCGGTAACCTTTGAAGCGGGCGGCATTCCGATTTTACCTGTGGAAACGGGATCGGAAAAGCTTCCTGAATGTGGGTGACTGTTCGTTCTGTGATGGGTAGGTACCGTCGAAGTGGAACCGTCCAATTGGGCCTGGATCAGAACTTACAGAGCTCGCAGTTCAGTCTTATATATCTATTTATATATACACTAACTATTATCTCGTTAGGGTTTCAGTTCACATCCCTGAGCTTCGGCTCGTGGACTGGAGCAAGCACACAGTTATGAGGATAGGCCAGTCAAGCCTAACTAGCTTGCACCCATAGCAGAGCAGGAGTGTTGATGGAATACCATCAATACGTGATAGGCTCACAACACACCACACGTTTAAATGTAAATAAGGTGACGTTACACCTAGTTTTGGTTGAACAGAAGTTCTAAGTTGGGGGTAGAGTAGGCACTCACACAATGGGAATAGGTTAGGAAGTGTATTAGTAAGGACTAGTATTGTAACGGTTCTGAGCTAATCGGGCCTTTGCTTGGTGATGTGACATATCATTCCTTGGTGATGCTTGTGATTGATTTAGTTAAGGTTTTTCGTGCGTTAATGCCGTGGTGAAATCGTGATTTGAGTAAATTGTATACGAGCTGTCGTGTTGTATATTTTAGTAGGCGTTCGTTGTATTCGGATTAGACCTATAAGCGAGCCGTCGTTGGACCGCGTTGCTAATGTTCTACTTGCCTAGCAACTGACTTAGTATGGTCTCAATGAAACTCGGATTGGTGGCATAACATATTTTAAATCCACCCACATCATAATTAATCAAATTCGTAATGGAAATTATTCCGAAATGAGAAGTTTGTTTGACTGATCTACCAATTGACTTTGAATAAAATACTATGCTATAAATAATACTTATTACTCGGAGCGTCGTAGCCGAGGAATCATTTTGGCGAGGTACATCTAGCTCACCTTAGCAGAGCGCTTTCCTAATTTGGAACTTGTATCGAACCTTAATTGATTTGGGCAATTGACCCTAGATATGGCTGTCTTCTACACCAGGGACACTATATCGATCTCGTTTATGCACGTGACAAGTATGAGTCAGTTCTGACATGTTAAAGATCCTATTTTGGACACAGAATCTCATTTGATGGATTGGTCATCAGACCGCGCTACGACATGAAACTATTCATTGAATCTGTACTAGTCATACTATGTTTTGACAATATTGTGAAAGAAATAATCTTATTTTGAATTAGAATTAATTGGCAACGCCTTTCTAATTCAAGTCTAATTAGACGTATACATTTGTCTGGATTCAGATATTGGGGGAGGGAAAATACGAGTCAGCTATCCTACTCTCTAAAGGCGCGTAAGTTCCATTTGGGGCTACGTGCTTACAAAAGGATAGAGGGGGGATATTTAAAGTTGGTAGTATCCCACTGCACACGGCGATTGGTGGAGCCTGTGTCAACGGGGAAACAAAAACTAACAAATTCAAAGTATGTGCCAACGGGGAAACAAAAACTAACAAATTCAAAGTATACGCCAACGGGGAAACAAAAACTAACAAATTCAAAGTATATGCCTATGGGGATCAATAAAGTTATTCGGATTGTTTGCCACAGTAGTAGTGATTAGGGCAGTGTTAGGCTTGCAACACTAAGTCGACAATGTAAAAGGTTAGATCAATAAAGTTATTCGGATTGTTTGCCACAGTAGTAGTGATTAGGGCAGTGTTAGGCTTGCAACACTAAGTCGACAATGTAAAAGGTTAGATCAATAAAGTTATTCGGATTGTTTGCCACAGTAGTAGTGATTAGGGCAGTGTTAGGCTTGCAACACTAAGTCGACAATGTAAAAAGTTAGATCAATAAAGTTATTCGGGTTGTTTGCCACAGTAGTAGTAATTAGGGCAGTGTTAGGATCTAGTACGGTTGTAGGTTGCTTGTGAGAAAATTATTTGTGAGAGACTCATTCATTGAGAAATTGTTGTACCTTAACATAAATCAGTTAAAGTAAGTGGGGGTAGAATTAAGTAATTGTATAGTAATGTTTCATTATATAAATACCAGCATTCCTAGAACTCTATAGGATCCGGGATATGCGGGCTCATCTAGGGTCTCCTCTGACCATTATACGATCATTGGCCAAAGTAGAATTAACAATATAGACGATTTATTTAGTGTGGTGAAATGCCGCGGGTATGACCACCGCTTTATTACGTATTGGTGCTGTGACGCAGGATCACGGTACAATTTGCTGCCGCTCACCAGGATTACTATGGTTAAGGCAGTGTTTATTACAATTTGGTCCCGCGTGACCAGGACATTACATCTTGGTGACGTGATCTAGGACCGGGGTGATTACATCATGGGCCCCGCGTCTCCCTTCCCACCCGCATTTGGCCACGCGTTTTTCTTAAGAGAAATTTGACTGTGGCTTCTCTCAAATTTGACTTAATCATATTCTGTCCTTCGTGACATAGACATTTATCAGCTGCTACATACAATTTTCTAAGGGATGTCGATTTAAAGTCAGGAGATATGTTTTTCAACTTTTCTGGTGATTTAAAAGAGGTTTTCTTTAATAGTCGAAATGATAACATTCGCAAATGTTTTATCCGTATTGTCTCATCATAAAATAGTTGCGAAACAACTAAATAATTTTCGTTTTTATTGTTTCGATCCTTGTGCAAATTTTTTTTAATAAAATCCTCGATTCTCTGTAGAATTGCTCTTATAGCTATCGCATCTCCAATTTCATTTTCTTTTCTTCAAGTATTCCTTTTAAATTTACGTTAACTAAAAATAAGATACAAGCCAATGTTTTGTCTATATATGATTTATGAAGATCCATTTTTATTCTCTCTACGTATGTCACGTAGATCGGTTAATCATTTTTGGCTACATACTTCTTGAACTTTTCCTCACGATTCTGTGAATGCTAATTACAAAATAAATAAGAAATGTGATCTGTGTCATGACGAAATTTCGTTGACTTTATTGACGTAATTTGAAATTTTTCAAGGCAGTTAACCGAAGAACATCATAGTGCCGATGTTTAAATGAAAACTAACAGAATTTACGTCCCTGCTTTTGCTCTTATATGTATTGATAACGTGTTGAATCAATTAGACTCAGTATAAGTCGTAAATAATTAGCATACTTCTGAATAAAAAAATTTATTCGTCGTTTCTTAAGTGAATAAGCAGTTTTTCAAATTATGTACACCTATTTAATTCTATATAACGTTTCTGTGAACGAATTCTACAGCCTACTATCTGTTTACTACTGTAATCCTACCATATTTCTTAATTTCAGTCTGTACATTGTAGATTATAAAAAATCTTAGGTTATGTTACATTATGAACGATACTGAATACGATTTTTTTTATTCTTGTTTTGTCCGTTCTTTTTTTCTTTCTTTTCTTTTTAATACCACTTAGGTGGCAGCCAAGCCCACAGCCCACCTGCTGGAAAGTGTTTTATTTTTATTTTTTTATATAGGACTCGTTAATTTGACTTCACCTCGCCTGATGGTAAGCTGAAGGCAAAGTCTCAGGAAAGAGGGTCACCATTACATACACATGCCATGTTAACAATGGTGGCACTCTGCTTGACGGCCTCATCAGATGCTTTTTCACACCCCGCTTAAAGGACCCGGGACTGTAGGAAGAAGCAAACACGGGAGCTGGCAAGGAGTTCCAGGTCTTAATGGTGCGACAAAGAAAGGAGTCACCAAACCACAGTGGCGTGCTCTGAAGCGTGGGAAGGGGAAGGAAAGAAGATATTTTTGCTGTGAACGCACATGCCTGTGTCTTCTTGGTATTGAACTCGACCAGATTCTCAGACCCCAATTGGGAAATGTTGTTCAGGATCCGGTCAAGCTCAGTGACAAGAAGCTGCCTTTTATCCGCGATATCCGACTGCTTTGAAGGTAAGAACCCATATGGGTCGATAGTTAGTTGGGTCTGAGCGATCCCCTTTCTTTGGTATAGTCTGTACATTCGCATTCTTCCAATCCGAAGGCACTGTATTCGAGCTGTAGGACAGCCGATACAGCCGCGCAAGCATTGGAGATAACTCCGCTGCACATTTTTGCATAACCACCACCGGCATACCGTCCGGACCACTAGCTTCGGACTTGGACCGCCGGACATCGAGTGACTGCAGCACTGCTCGGACATTGCGTTGCCTGATACGAATATCAGGCTTTACGTGGTCACTGATTGGCAGTGTCGGTGGCTGCATATACCACAGTCATCGATTCGGGAGTTGGCCGCAAAGAGATTAACCAGCAAATTTGCTTTCTCTTGTGACTCATGGGCCAGGAATCCATCGGGGTTGCGCGGCGGGGGCAGCGAAAGCTGGCAGAAGTTAGCTTGCACGGCTTTGGCCAGTAGCTAGTAGCCACGGCTGCCCGTGGGATGCGCCACTAGCTCCTGACCAAGCCGTGCTATGCGCTGGGCATCCGCTCTGACATAAGCCCTATTGCAGACCTTTGTGGCTCCGTTGTACCGCCTTGAAGTGGCCCAGGTTGGGATCGCACGTAGCGCGCGCCCTCACCCAAACGCGGTACGCAGACTGTTTATGATTAACAGCCTCCGCACACGCGCGACCGAAGCGTTAAAAACACGACATGGACGTAAAATAGTCACGCAGTCCATCCCAGTCCGCTGACGAGTAGTGCCAGAGACGCCGCTTCCCCTGCACGGGTCGTGGTGGTGCTATAATGGGCCTCTTGGTACGGACCAGACTATAATCGAATTTGCCTAAAGCGGCTCTCACCGGAACACTGTACTGGTCCGGGCGACACGTCAGCAGAATGTCTAGCAGAGAGAGCTCATGGTCCGACCTTTTTGGTATTCTAGTAACCTCGTGTACCAGTTGGATCAGGCCATGCGCCAGAGCAAATGCATGGGCGGCTCTTCCCGCATGGCTTTTTTTGGCGGAGCCCAACCAGATTAAAGGGGCGTTAAAATCCCCCAAAAACACAGCGTTCAGAAACTGTTCCTGCGCATCATCTGCCGCCTGACTCATGTATTCGAAGAGTCGAGTTGTCTTGGGATTTCCTGTATGGGAGCGGTAGAGGCACACATAGATCCGACTCGTAGAAACATGGTCTATGTGTACCCAAAGGGTAGAGAAGGATGGGTCCTCTAGGCAGCTCAAACGGCGACAACAAACATCCACCCTAACAAACACGTACACCCCGGCTTTTGCGCGGAAATTCTCCTCAATGACATAGCCGGGGTAGAGCAAGTATATCGTGTCATCAGGGCGGCGTATTTGTGTCTCCGTAAGAAATAGCAGTGCTGGTTTTGCCGTCTCCAGGTGTTGGTGGACGGCGTTGAGGTTTATATGGAGCCCACAGATGTTCATGGACTCTATCTCAAATAGCGAGCCCATGGGAGAGTGTCTTACCGCTGTGTAGCCTTTTTTTTTTTTTTTTTTTTTTTTTTTACGTGCGGGAAATCCCCACGGATACCCGCCCCTCCGGAGCCGGAGGGGTGGGTTATGTCGGACTCGAACCGACTAAACCGCACGCCGTCTGTGGGTCGTGGTGCTAGGCCGGAGGTGAGGTTGCCTTGCGGCATATCCCTCGCACCCCGGCTGACCCAGGGCCATCCCTTTCGGTCTGGCCCTCCTCGGGAGGTGGGGACCACGCCGTCCCCGACTCAACCCCGGTGTGGGGAGGCGCGCATCGTCCTACGATGCGCGCCGCCGCCGTGGCCTGCTTCTGCTAGGGTGACGGGTGGCTCCACCCGTCACCCTCAGGCCCGCGCTCATGGGGGGCGGAGGTCTGTAAGCGCCCTCCGACGCCCGAGCCGCCTTCGGGCGCGAGCAGCGATGTCAGCGAGTCTTTCTCGCTCACCGCGCCGCGCCCGCTCTGCTGTCTCCTTCGCGAGCATGACCTGCTCGCAGAAAGAGGCGCTGGCCGCCCACGCATCCGCGCAGCGGACCATCGCCGCGAGCAGGGTGGAGAGCGTGAGCACTCTCACCCCCAGGGCCTGCACAAGCTCCCGCCTCGGCGTCTCAAACGCCGGACACTCGGTGAGCGTGTGCAGCCCCGAGTCCACGCTCGCGTCGCAGTGATGGCACTCGGGCGTTGGCTCAATACCCATCAGATGCAGATACCGCCCGAAGTAACCGTGCCCGGTTATCATCTGCGTCTGACGGTACGAGAGGCTCCCGTGTGGCCTCTCTAGCCACTCCCCCATGATGGGCCTTACCGCCGCAATGACGGCGTGCCCTGCGCGTGGTTGCCCAAGTCGTCGCTCCCACTCGGCCACCATGACCTGGTGGAGCCGGGATTTCTCGGCCCGAATGTCCTCGGGCTCGGGATCGAATCCCCGCTCCCGCGCCTCCTTTCGGAACTGGTATAGTGCCGAAAGGGCCCTCGCTTCCAGGATCCACGGTGGCGATCCGGCCAGGAGACTCGCCGCTTCGAAGGATATCGTGCGGTATCCCCTGATGGCCCTGGAGGCCATCGTCCTCTGCGCCGTACGGAGCAGAGGCAGGAATCTGGCCCCCAGGGTGTCCGCCCACACGGGGCACCCATATAGGGCCATGGACCGCACGACACCCGCGTAGAGTCTCCTGCAGGAGGCCCCTGGGCCCTTCAAGTTGGGCAGCAGCCGACTCAGGGCATTCGCCGTGGTGACCAACTTGGGGCGCAGGCTTCGGAGATGTTGTCCGAAGTCCCACCGACCGTCAAGCACGAGCCCCAGGTATTTCAGCTGGGGCTTGATGTCGATGGGAGTGCCTCCCACTGTAAGGCTGGCTCCCGGGCCTGGCCTGCGCCGAGGACCATGAAAGAACATGGCCTCGGACTTGTGCAGAGCCACCTCGAGACCCAGCCGCCGGATCCGTTCGACGACTTGACCAACCGCGGTCGTGGCCCTCAGGGTCGCCTCGCGGTGCGTAGCCCCGCTCACCGTCACCAGCGTGTCGTCCGCATAACACGTGACGGTGGCACCGTACGCGAAGTCACCGCGAAGCACCCAGTCGTAACCGATGTTCCACAGTAACGGCCCCAGGACCGATCCCTGTGGGACACCGCACGACATCTCACGCCTACCGACTCCGGTCGAACTCGGGTAGACGACGGCTCTCTCCGTTAGGTAAGCCCCGACTATGCGGCGGAGGTAGAGAGGCACACCGTGGTACACGAGTGCCTCCCTGATGCAACTCCAGGGCAAGGTGTTGAAGGCGTTGGAGATGTCCAAGGACACCGCCAACATCACCTCGCCCCGGGCGACCGCATCCTCCGCCAGAGTCCTCACACGCATGATGGCATCCACAGTGGAACGCCACCGGCGGAACCCAAACTGGGTATTCGCCAGGTCCGGCCCCACTCTAGAGAGATGCTCGACGAGGCGCTTGGCAATTACTCTTTCAAAGAGTTTGCCCACCTCGTCGAGCAGCACTATGGGCCGGTACCCGGACGGCTCGTCCGCCGGGCGTCCCTTCTTGCGGATGAGGACCAGCTTCCCCGTCTTCCACATCTTCGGAAACTGGCCCCGCTCCATGCATGCGCTGAGGAACCCTCTCAGTCGGGGTTCGAGACCGTCTTCCCCTAGAGCTAGGACCCACGCGCGGCCTGGAATGCCGTCGGGTCCCGGGGCGGTGTTCTGCTTGGCCCTCAGCCTTCGCACCGCCAGCTCTAGTTCTACCCAAGTGACCTCGGGCACGTCGTCGCCAATCACCGCACTGGGCGCCGTACTGGGTGCCGTAGGCGACCGAGGCGGCGGAGCCATCTGCGGCGGAACATGTTCCGCTCGCGCCGGGAACAGGGAGTCGACCACTCCTCCGAGCAGAGCCGGTTCGAGCACCTGGGTCAGCGGAGGGGCCCGGGGGCGCAGCTTTTCTCTTACCATAAGGTAAGGCCGCCCCCATGGGTCCCGCTCCAGCGTCTCCAGGAGCTCCCGGTAACAAGCGGCCTTAGACCGCTTGATCTCCGCTCGGAGGGCATTCCGGGCCTCCCTGTATCCCTCGTGAAGCTCCGCCAGTCGGGGCTCCGAATCTGCGGTACGGCTACGCCTCCTACGGAGTCGAGCCCACCGGCGGTGCGTGATCACGCAGGCTTGACGCAGCCTCGCGATCTCCGCATTCCACCAGTAGACCCGACGCCTCGGATTATAGGCTGGAGCCCTAGGCATACCCGCATCGCAGACCCGTGTCATGGCCTCCCGGAACCAGGCCGCTTCATCGTCTATGTCGACAGGCCTGTCCGGCGCAATGGCCCAGGCCTGTACGATGGCGGCCTCCAGGAGGTCCTCCCGATTCAGTCGCCCCAACACCCAGCGCGGCTCGCGTTGGGCCGATATGACCGGCGCATCACCCGCAGGAGGGGAGACATCGAACCGAACGTATCGGTGATCCGATAGTGTCTCCACCTCCACGGCGACACGCCAGTCCCGCACGCGGAGTGACAGGGAAGCGCTCGCGAACGAAAGGTCTATGATCGACCTGCGCTCCCCCGCCACAAAGGTGCCCACATACGTGGCTTCGGCCCCGCGATTCTGGAGAACTAAGCCGAGAGAATCGGCCCAGCTCTCCAGAGCCCTGCCCCGCGCGTTCGTGCGCCGGGAACCCCAAGCCTGAGACCAGGCGTTGAAGTCCCCGAGCACAAGAACCTGGCGAGGCGTACAGGCATTGACGACGTCGGTCAGCCGCTCCAGCGACCGCCGATACTGCCCAATGAGTCGGTGTGACCCCGGCGTGAGATAAACGGCCACGACCGCAATCTCCCCTACACGCGCCGCTACGATGCCATGCTCCCTTGCGATCACTACAAGGGGAGGGGCACCCGCAGCGGCGTTATGCACCAGTGCCGCCGATCCATCCAGGTCGACCACCCAGGCGGGCCCGAGGGGCCGGTGAGTGACCGCTGTGTAGCCTATTATTTTATTTTGCGCTGCCATAAGGAGGAGGTAAGGGAAGGCGTGAAAAAAAGAGGACTGCCATCGCAGCACCGCGTGACAAAGCACGGATAATTGGTTTTGTTTATGAATGTGAGGTATGGCGAGACGCGATGCACCAAACGGAAGGGCCCCCGTAACCCCCCAGAGTATGGTCGTCGGGCTCCCAGGTCCAGGCACCAATCGGCACGATGAGCCATAACGGGGTTAGCCCCGGTTGGGCCCCTGTACTATTCCGCGGGCGGCTTGCGGCACAACCGTTACTACAGGTCTCCCTGCTCGGCGCGTCGCCCATCGCCACTCCCCACTAGACTACGCCAAGACCCACCGGTCCCGCTTGTGCTGTGACCACAATCCCCCTGCCCCGCTATGCACTTGTTGACCCTTGAACGCAATCCAACCGAGATTGGACTGGATTGGATTACTATGGATCTAACTAAAATTTAAAACAGCAATAGCATACAGTAGAATTACACACAGGCTACTTTTAATTCCAGGCATGCGGAAACGGGATCCAAACTCCAAGTAGCCGAAGCCGCGGGCAACTAGTGCTTAAATAAAATAAAATATTACTCAAGCATTGATGTATAAATATTAATGTTGTGAAAAGCAAGGTGTAAAGGGGTCTTACAAGATCTTCGGGGCCTAAGGCAACCTCGCCTGCCAGTCGGTAGTACAAATATACAAAAATGAACAAGGCCGTTTCACTTTTTGGAACAACAACCAAATTTCACAAAAACCAAATCAGGACGTATCCCTTATTGCACAGATCCCTTATTGCACCAACTAGATGGCGGGACGGTTCACGTACAAGCGTTCGCGGACGAATGTTGTGCTGGTGTTCGATGGGGACAGCGCTCTGGAAATTGAGAGACAGGCCAATGCCTCTCTCGAGCATGTGCGGGAGTGGGGCATCCGAAATAAGCTGAAATTCGCACCGCACAAAACTTGTGCGATGGTAATCACGCCGAGGCAGAAGTACGATGACCCACGCATCAGCATGGGCGGGATAGACATTGGACTGTCCAAAGAAATCAAAATCCTGGGGCTCACCATCGACCACAAGCTCACCTTTAACACCCACGTCACTAACGTATGCAGGAAGGCGATCGAGATTTACCACAAGTTGGCGCGGATGGCCCGGGTCAGTTGGAGATTGCATCCCGAGGTGATCCGGACCATTTACAACGCCGCTGTGGAGCCAACGGTGTTATATGACGCCAGTAGCTAGTGTCCTGCGGTGGAGAAGCTTGGTGTTCAGAAGCAGCTGAATGTGGTGCAGCGCGATTTCGCGCAAAAGCTTTGGTAAAGCACCTCACGGTCTCTCTACACTCGGGGATAATCTTGGCTGGGATGCTCCCTCTGGACCTCAGAGTTCGCGAGGTGGCCTCGTTATACGAGGCCAAGAAAGGAGTGCCCCAGTCATGGTTGAGAGATAGGGAGATCGAGCGGATGACTCCAGCTATTGAGGCTCCTCACCCCGCGGAGCATATGAACCTGGAGTTCGTAAGTCTGGTGTACGAGGAACACTTTCATCGCGTCAAATCGCAGACGCAGGTACAGATTTACACGGACGGGAACAAGATTGAGGGTCGTGTCGGCGCCGCGTTATCCATATGGGATAACGGGGCCGAAACAAAGGCCCTCAAACTTGCTCTCTCCCCGTACTGCACCGTCTACCAAGCAGAGCTCCTGGCCACATGCAAAGCAGCCAGTGAGGCCCTCAAGCGCGGCGCGGCCACATTCGGCGTTTTTAGCGACAGCAGAGCCGCACTCATGACGGTAACCAACCGTTTCGCCCTCCACCCCCTGGCAGTTGAGGCCAGAGCCACCATCAAGCGGGGATTGACCCAGGGCAAGGACATATCCTTGTTCTGTGTTCTGGGTGAAGGCCCACGCCGGGTTGGAGGGCAATGACCGAGCCGACCAACTCGCCAAAGAGGCGGCTCTGCGGTCTGCGAAAATTGCGCCGCATTACAGCCCCGTCTCTTTCGTGAAGCGGGGTCTGCGTCAGACCTCTATTCACGAATGAACGAAAGGTACAGGCTGAGTCATACGGCTTCTGTCACCAGACTTTTCTTCCCTTGCGCTCTGGAGACATATAGCATCGTCCGCAAGCTGGAGCTTTCCGGCACCACCACCCAGCTCCTAACGGGGCATGGTGGGTTCGCCGAATACTTGACTCGGTTCAAGTGTAGGGAGGACCCATCATGCACCTGCGGACTGGGGGTGGACGAGACAGTCGTCCACTTATTGGTGGACTGTCCCATCCACTTAAGGGCACGGTAGAGTCTGAAACAAATAATTGACATTAAAGTAACAGTCAGTAATCTACCAACGTTAATGACAAAACATTACCAAAAGCACTTCCTTGAATACTGGGGCAAAATAGTCAAAATAGTAAATAAGAGGAATATTAACTAATTATCTCGTGCATTTATTGCTTGTAAATAAAATGTCCGGAGATAAAATATTGTAAAATAGGTAATGATGCACGTACAGACACAAATAGATCTTAAGTTTTATAGTAAGTATATAGTTAACATGTTATAGTAATAAAGCATACCTACCACAAAATTACCCCCCCCCCCCCCCCCTATCCCTTGATATGAAAGTGCGAGAAGAATAAGTGCGAGAACTTGAATGACAAAGAGGCCGGAATGAAAGCGTGATCCCGAGATATTGTAATAAGTATTGTACAATGAAACTTGCGAGGGTTTTTTCTGGAAATTTAGATTAGAAGCCTAGGCAGGAAAATTGAAAGAATAGAATAGGCTTCCACGAAGTGCCCCGGCACGCAGTGGAAGGTGCTATAAAAAAAAAGACGGGTTGCACTCTGGGAGTGCCGGCAGAAGTGAAAACATTTTCTTTTTTTTCTTTCTTCGTTATATACATAGAAAAAGATAAAAAAGAACATACCATACCATACCTATAATATAGCGCTAATCATAGAACCTATCAATTATTTTCTGCTAATTTTCTGTCAGAAGAAATTAATAAATTATGAAAAGAAAAAATAATCACAAAAAGTAATAAATTACAGAAAGAAAAAATAATCATAAAAAGTAATAAATTACAAAAAGAAAAAATAATCACAAAAAGTTTCAGAAGGCCAAGTGGTTTGAACCCGATACTATCTGAAACTATAAGGACTTACAGTCGAAGTGCTTACTGTTTAAGCTACGACGCTATCTATCGTAACTTGCAAAATAGATAGTCTGTCCCTAATCTTGTATGACGTCAGTCGTCGGTTACGGTTCAAAGGTCAACTAATCCTGACGCTTCCCTAACATTTTACACCCATCCAACGCCGCTAAAGAAGTTTTCACTTCAAAAAATCAGGACGTAAACAAACAATAACTAACCGTGTGAGTATAGCACTGACAAACGCATTCTATAATAATGTTAACCAAACTCATTCTTTTATATTGAAATCCGTACAATTATTTTGCAACTCAATTTGTATCAGATTATTATTGTTTCCTACGGGAAACGGAACTACACCGTGGTTTAATAATAAACAATATTTTTCATTCCGAAAATCCCCGGCTTATAAGGTTTGCAAAATCAAAACACCAAATAGCCAGACATCGTTTGTAATTACCACTTTCCAAAATTAAAATATTTCAATAAATTTAATAGTGTTGCTCTAAAATGTATCTTATGGCTGACGCTAACATTAATGCTGCAGCACCTGTAGTATAACTACTACAGGTGCCTTCCATCTTCCAATTTCCCGATTCGTCCACAATCAGCACAACATCTAGCTCACTTATTTCGTGCTGTACATTTTTTAACCTGCACCCACCTCCTACTGTGTGTCTTAAAAGATCCTCTATCCATGTTCGGCGAAGAAACTGAGCATGGCCTTCTAGTGTACAAAGACCAATCTGTGCCATAGATAAATGAGGTACTCGAAATGTGTTATATGCGAGGAACTCGGCTTCATTGTATACTTTTGCGCAAATTGCGTCCATTAATTTTTTGTCCAATTGCCCAGTGACAACCATGCATCCGCGTGCATGTCTAGCAAATATAAAATAGAACAATCTGTATAAAACTTCATATCCAGAGTTAGAACCCTTGAGTACCGCTGCCTGGCAAAGTGGATCTATCTTACATTTAATCAATTTATTGTCGCCGTTAGTAGAGACATTTATCAGTTTCCACATACAATTATCTAAAGGATCTACATTTAAAAAATTGTATTGAAAATTTAATACAGTTTTTAGGTAATCATCATAGGCAGGAAACATGTAGTTCAAACTTTCCGGTGAGATAAATTTGGTTTTCTTCAATAGTCGATTTGAAAATATTCGCAAATGTTTTATCCATATTGTCTCATTATAAAACAGTTGCGGCACACCTATATCATTTTCGTCTTTATTGTTTCGATCCTTGTGTAAGAAATATTGAATGAAATCCTCGATCCTCTGTAGAGTTGCTCTTATAGGACCAGCTATTTCATCTTCAATTCTATTTTCTTTTTCTTCAAGTATTCCTTTTAAGTTTATGTTAACTAAAAATAAGTTAAAAGCCAATATTTTATCAATCCTGGATTTTTCAAGATCCTTTATTATTCCCTCTAAGTATGTCACGTAGTACGATAAATCATTTTTCAATGGTAAATCACTGACTACATCTTGAACTATTTCCTCACGAGTCAGTGGATGACTTTGTGCTATTACAGAATTTACTAGAATGCTTATTACAAAATAAATAAGAAATGTGAGCATTAAACACAGCTGACGAAGTTTCATTGATTCTTTTGACATAATTTGAAATTTTTTAACGGCACTTAATTGAAGAACATTTTAATGTCGAGGTTCAAATGAAAACTAACTGGATTTACGTCACTGCTTTTGCTTTTAAATGCATAGATACGTGTTGAATCAATTAGACTCAGTATATGTCGTAGATAATGAGCAAACTTCTGAATATGTAAATTATTCGACGTTTCTTCAGTGAATAACTAGTTTAAAAAATTATGTACACCTATTATTTCTATGTATAGTATGTATGTATTTACAAAAAAAACGTATCTAAGTATGTTTATCCGCATTCTAGATTCCATAACACAAGCTAGTTAAGCTATGCTTACCATGGGTCTAGATAGCGTTGTGTGAAATGTTGTGGAATATTTATTTATTTATTTATTTATTTAATCCTAGAGAGCATTTATGTGTAATTATTATAATCCTATCATATTTCTTATTTCCTGTCTGTGCATTAGAGTTAATAAAAAAAAATAACACTTTTGTTATATACTTTTTTTTCATTCTTGTCTGTTTGTCTGTTTGCCTATCTGTCTGTCGTCCGTCTGTCTGTCTGTCTATCTTTCTGTTTGTCTATTTAGCTGTTTGTCTGTTATATAATTGTCGTGTCTGTAAGTAGGATATAATTTTAATGCATGTAATTGGATAAAAAAAATGGGTTATCTTATAATAATAATATTGAAAACGAAAATTTTTTTTTGTTATTCTTGTCTGTTTGGAAGCGTGTCTGTTAGTCCTAAATAAATTTGGAGCGGTTTTTGTTTGAAAGGTCTTGGTAAAATTTAAAATCTTACGTTATTTTGGTCGCAATCTGTTTTATAGGACCAGAGATATATGCAAAATGTAGTCTACGCTAACCGACGTGGTAGGCGGGCGGAAGGCTAGTCATTATGAATGTGAAAGTTTGTGCAGATGTTTGGATGTTTATTATACAGTCACGCTGTAATGGCTCGACGGATCTGGCTGAAATTTGGTTCAGGAATAGATTGCAGTGGAATCATTCTTTGGCTACTTTTTATCCCAGGTAAAGATTCCTATGGCTTGCAGGAACGGGATTAGATCCCGTTCCTGCAAGCCATAGGAATCTTTACGCATTCGTCAAGACACGACTGCCCAAAAAAAGGAGTGTATTGTGTTTAGGGTTCACGTATGTATGTATTTGACTTTCTTTGTGCCACCATATCTCCTAAATACCTGTACCGATTTACATGTGTGGGGTATCATTAGAATCCTTGCGTTAGCCCGAGTGACACTGGGTATATTGTAGGCGATGGATGGCGCTGGATCCAGGAAATACGCAAATAAAACTTGATGATTGTTTAGTACTTTCGAGGTCGCAAACGTATGTGCGGTCGCATCGGCTCGTATCTCAGTACCAACTGTCAGCAACTACCCGCCGCCTCCGCCTCATCCGTACATTTTCAAAAGGCGCGAGCATTTCTTCTTTCTTTCTTTCTTTCATACGCGCTGCCCCTACAACGCGTTTATTTACACATAGGTAAAATGTTATAATAATAACAATAAGGTATAACGTATTATATTATATATTATTATTAGTTTTATGGTTAATATTTAGATTAGTACGTAGTTTTCCGTTAAAGTTGGCTACTAAAGTGGCAAACAAACACACGGCTCCACCTGATGGTAAGCGGTTGCCGTAGCCTATGGACGTTTGCAACACGAGCCGATATGCGTCGTCTACATATATAAAAATATGAAAAACAAAAAATGTTGCATTAAGGCGCCAAAACAGATGTTTAAAAAAATTTTTTATCCCTAAACCTATCGAGTGGGGTATCAAAATGAAGGATTTTAAAAGACAATTTAAAATATATATGCAACTTATGTGTTTCTTTGTAATTTGAAATGAGAAATGATATTTAAAAAAATAAGTTGAAAATTGTATTAATAACAACTACCTAAACTAAATTAGCTGACTCTAGAACGCTGAACCTATTATTCTTAATCTAGCGTATATGGCAAAATATTATTTATACACAAAGAGTAAGAGAAATTTTACGCAACAACATTGAACAGGGAGATAACAGCACTTACCTCGACTGTTCAGGAAAGTGTGGCTAACCTAATATTCTATCCTAGTCTATCCTAACGAAGGAGTACTTACGGTACTCCTAAGGCAAAAGTATCCTAACTAATCCTAATCCCGTCACCCTATACTACTGTAATCCTAACGTCCTCCTAACTGCTACCCTATGGTGCAATACACGCTTGGTTCTCGGGGGCTCGTTGGCAGACCAAGTTGTGTTCGCAACCCTAACCTATAGTTCGTCACGGCGTGGTACTCGGTGGTGTTCGGTGACACAGACCTCCGCTCGTGTACGTCACTACGGTGCGTCGTTGGTACCCCTACGTGTCCCTACTCCCTTAGCCCTACTACCCTAGCCCTACTATAAGTATTTAAAATACATATATATAATAGGTACAGGATATCTGATGCCAGGCGACCTAAGACACCAGACGGACAGAGACAGGAATTGGGGTGCAGGTGGTAAGGTTTTCTCACTGCCGGTCAAGCAGGCTCACAAGACCGATCAGGTACTGACGGCTAAGGGTGTCTTGGCCACAGTGAGAGGTTGGATAGGTAATGAGTCAAAGTCGGGCTCAACTTGATGACTGGTTTATTCTTACTTTCACTATATCTTAAATACTAATTTAATCATATGTACACAACTATAACTACGTCTTAGTGTGCTATTGGTGTACATGCAACTTCAGCAGTCCTTTTCCTCGTCCGTCACTTTCACTACGTGATGATAAGAGCATCTTAGTTTATTATTTGGATATCACGTAGTGTCCATTGACGTCAGAATATAGGAATTTGCTATAAGTCATGTTCATGCGTGAACATTCTGGCCACTCCCAGAGGTAGGCGCCTTCAGTTCGTAGAGCTCAATGGCGTCCTCCTTGGCTGGAACTTGGTTGTCATCCGAATGTTGTCTTGCTGGCTTCGGTATTCGGTTCGGCTGGCTGTAGACAGCATCCCATATAGTGTGTGGTGGAGGTTGATTGGCGGTGGGTTGCTCTGCGTGCTGCGGCCGCTCTCTCCTGGATACCTTGGGGCGATACTTCTTACGCTGGCACGTTGTGCTGAGGCAGCTCGCGATTAAGTAGGTATGTGACTGAATTTGATACCACACATTATTTGATAGACTGGTTTCTAAGTTGACTTCTTTGTTGATTAAATGTTGATAGAAATCACTTGTACTGTCTATCACCTCTTCAGCTGACTTGTTTAGTTTCCCCCTCGTAGTGGGTATGTAGGTGCTGATGTTGAAGTCCAGTGGTTTGGTGTATGACGAGACTACCTGCACTGATAGTGCACGCTTGGCAGTCAGTCTGCTGTTAGCCGATTTAATTAAACAGTTGTCGGCTATTCTGATGACCCCGACATCTTGAAGGACTATCTCCTCCCGTTGACCATCACAAATGATGGATACGGTAATATGATCTTTTGCTATGAATAGCCATGAATTTTGCATACATAGCTGTTTCCATATGATGGTATTTGGTATTACGAATTTGTTTGACGGACACTTCATACTAGTTTGATTCCTGAGAAGCTGTTCAACAATGCAATTCTCGTGGACTTGCATGTTCTTCACGACCCTCGGAAAACATATAAGATGCTCCCGTCGTTGAATGCAACTGCTAAATTCGTCTCGGTCCAGCTCAAAATATTGTTCATTGTTGTAATCCAGTGCTATATAAGCCTTTTGCACCTCTATGCTTTGAAATGACTTGTCCTCATTTTTCTTCGGAACCGTTGTTATGTGAATCAAAGTATATCGTGTTACGTCTTGAATAGGGAAATAGGCGTGTACTTGTATGTGCGTATTATTTTCCGCTATTCTGGTTTCTAACAATTGCTGCTGCAATATCCTCAAGTTTGATGGCATTTTTCTGTTGGCTGACGATACTAAATCACTGACATTTTTTTTGTGATAGTACACTATACACGTTTGCTTTGGCTAAATATATTTCTAGTAATCCGTTGTAGTGGTTTAATATTTCTTCAATATAGTTATTCGCTAGCTGATATGTCTGCATGATTTGGATTTTTATGCTATTGTGGTTGGTTGTCACATACCAGTGATCATAGCTATTTATCTTTTCAATCACTTGAGATAATTTCGTATGAAAGTTTTCTAACTTGTTACTTATCCTTGCTTCGGTGCTGTTTATTTGCGACATAGCCGATATCATAAACTTCGTTTGATGATTGGCCGCTTCAATTAATTTCTGCTGGTTTTTATTCAACGAGTCTATATCTTGATAAACTTCGTCATTTACCCCAAACACTGATGTCATAAATTGCCCTAGTAAGCCCCTTTTTTTTCTTGTTGTATTGATTTCTGTTAGGCATTCTTTTATTCGTTCAAATTTTGCTTCTTGTTCTAGTAAGTGCTGATAGAACTGTTCGCAATGCGTTTCGGTCGTCACGACGGCCGCATTGTCACACATTTGTTTAAATCTAGCAATTGTTGATTTTATTTCAGCGTGTTCTTGGCTGAGGCGGTTCCGTTCGTATACAATTTCTATTCTAAACATGCCTCGGTCTATGTTTGCAATCCCTAGTTGCTCCACATAAAATCCGGGTGACAAACTTTTCACCGAGTAAGTTAATGTTGCGTGTAGACTAGTAAATAGCTGTATAAATACTAGTAAATATATAAACCATTTGGACGTTGTACACCTCTGATTTCTACTGCTATTTGACCTGGCACTGACGTTTGCATGAACAGTGCTATTACTGCAGCGCTTCTCTACACCCGCCTCATCTGGTAGCGGAATAAGCGTATGTATGGATCGTTTCTGGGTGGCGCCTGACGGTTTTATTAGAGTGACTACTCTCACTAACCCATCTTTGCCTGGGTGTATTTCCTTGACTCTCGCAACTGGCCACTTGCTTGGACTAATATTTTCATCTTTTATAAGAACCAGGGTGCCGATTGACAGGTTTTCTTGATTAGATTTCCATTTATATCTTTGTTGTAATTGGTGTAAATATTCGTGCGTCCATGTTTTCCAAAAATCCCTTTTCATTTTTTGAATATTTTTCCATCTATTTAAAATATCTGTATTTAAGTTAGATAGTGGATCAGGTATTCCTACTGCTTCTCTTCCAATTAGAAAATGACTCGGGGTTAACACTAAGTTATCATTTATATCCTCACTTAGCGCGCATAACGGTCTTGAATTCAGACATGCTTCAATTTGATGCAAGAATGTAGATAATTCTTCATAAGTTAATGTCTGATCCCCGATTACTCGGCGTAAGTGATGTTTCATTGATTTTACTCCAGCTTCCCAAATACCACCGAAATGTGGCGATGCTGGCGGAATAAAGTGCCATTGTATCCCTATGGCTGTTGTTCTGTTTAGAAACTCCTTCGACTTGGTTATCTCTAATACTTCTTGCTGTAAAAATTTTGCTGCTCCGACAAAGTTCGTACCGTTGTCACTGTATATGTGTGACACGGGACCTCTCCGTGCTGTAAATCTCCTTAATGCGGCTATAAAGCTCTCAGTGGACAAATCTCCCACTAATTCTAAGTGTATAGCTTTTGTTGATAGGCATACAAAGACTGCAATGTATCCTTTATATGATTTATGACCTCGACCCTTCATTGCTCTTACTTGTATGGGCCCTGCATAGTCGATTCCTGTATGAGTAAACGGAAACGATTCTGTTACTCTGGCTTCCGGCAGGACTCCCATCTTCTGTCCATTCGTCGATGATCTATATCGTATGCATTTCACACATCTTCTTATGTAATTTTTCACTATACGTTTCCCTCCAGGAATCCAATATTGTTGTCTTATATACGATAATGTTAAACTGTTACCCCCGTGTAATGTCGTCAGGTGTGCATCATGTATTATGCTTAACGTTGCTTGGTGATTGTGGGGTAACAAAATAGGATGTTTTTGATCATACGGAAGTCTTGAATTTTGAAGCCTTCCTCCGACTCGTAACAATCCCTGCGCATCAATAAATGGGTCTAAACATGACAGTCTACTGCCCTTCTTTAGCGCTATCCCATTATTGATCGCTTTATACTGTTCCGAAAATTCCTCCTTTTGAATAAGTTGTAGGACTCGATATTTAGTTTCCTTAATTTCCTCACAGCTTAATGGACCCTTATTTCTCTGCCGATGTATAATTCTATAGCAATATGATAACACTCGTATCATTCTGTTAAAGCTTGAGAATCTATGAAATATAGATACACATGGCGTTATGGTTACGTGATTACTGCGTTTCATTTCTTCACAATTCTTTGGAATATTTTTTGTGATTGGTAGTGTAGACGTCTTCAGCCATTCTGGGCCCTCCCACCATATTTTCAATTCTTGTAGTTTATTCGGAGCTATACCCCTTGTGATTACGTCTGCGGGGTTCTCCGAAGTATTAACGTAATTCCACTTGGCTTTCGGTAGTAATCTTTGTATTTCCGAAACTCTGTTGGCTACGAACGTTTTCCATCGACCTGCTTCCCCTGTGATCCACCCTAGGGTGATCATTGAATCTGTCCAGCAATACGTGTGTATAATTGGGACCTTCAAGTCATTTTTAATCTTGCTCATCAACTTGGCAAGGAGGAGTGCTGCACACAGCTCTAATTTAGGTAGCGTAGTTTTTTGTTTTCTTGGCGCTACCTTAGATTTTGCTTGTAACAGCGTAATATCATAACAACAGCTGTTATTGTTGCGCACTCGACAATATATAACTGCCCCGTAGGCTTTCTCGGAACTGTCACTGAATCCATGAAGTTCAATTTGTGACTCCGATGTATATCTACACCATCTAGGAATAGAGATACTTTCTAGCATTTTTAGCTGATCTTGTAGTTCTCCCCATCTTCTTTTGATAGTATCATCTACAGGTTCATCCCATCCGCTGCAATTAGTCCACAGTTCCTGGATGATCAGTTTCATATTAATTATGACTGGTGCTAACCACCCTAGTGGGTCAAATAATTTTGACACTTCCGACAGGATAAACCGCTTCGTTGGATTTTGGTTTCTATTTATTATAATTTCAAATGAAAACCTATCTTTTGCTGGTGACCATAATATCCCTAGTGATTTTCTGGTTTCATCTAGAGGTATTTTTAACATGCTGTCATTCTGACGTTCATTTGGTATATTTTCCAATACTTCAGCGCGATTGGATGACCATTTTCGTAGATTAAATCCACCAGTCTTGACCATGCGGATTAATTCGTTTTGTAATGACCTTGCTGACTCAATATCTTTTGCCCCTGACAACATATCGTCGACATAGCAATCTTGCAGTACTATTTGACTCGCTCTCGGGTAATCCTTCGATTCACTTAATGCCAATTGTTGTAATGTCTTGATCGCTAAGTACGGTGCGGCTGCAGTCCCGTACGTAACGGTTGTCAACTCGTATTCGTCGATGGGATGTTTAGGTGACTCTCTCCATAATATTCTTTGGTATGGGTAGTCCTGTTCATTAATTTTAATGAACCTATACATTTTTTCGACGTCTGCCATAAACACTACTTCGTGTTTACGCCATCGTAATAATATCGAGGCCAGGTCTTGTTGTAACCTTGGGCCTGTAAACATATTAGCATTTAAGCTAATGTGGGCGTTGACTTTGCTTGACGCATCGAATACCACCCGTAGTTTGGTAGTCAGTGAGTCTTCTTTTATCACTGGTTGGTGTGGAATGTAGTATTTGCCTTGGCAATACTCAGATTTTGGTACTTTTCTCATATGACCCATTTCTTGGTACTCATTGAGAAATTCTTTATACTGGTTTTTCAGCACACTATTTTTCTCGAATTTTCGTTCTAATTGTAATAGTCTAGCAACTGCTATTTGGCGTGTATTCCCATACTCTATGTCGGGATTTTTGAAGGGAATCCTCACAGTGTAGGTTCCATCCTCGTTTCGTATTGTAGTTTGGTGATAGAACGTTTCACATAATATATCTTCCTTGGATAGATTATATTTTTCAGGAATCTCTTCTAATTCCCAGAATTTTGTTACTTGTTCTATTTCACCCGTCGTTGTCGTCATACTAACAATCTTTAAACTGTTAGTGATTGGATTGCAACATATTCCGGATAATATCCACCCAAACTCCGTGTTTTGAGCAATAATTCCGTTTGCATTCTTATCCAACCCTTGTAGTAGTATTCTACTATATTCCTGAGCGCCCAAAATTATATTTATTGGACCTCGTTGGTAATATGTAGGGTCTGCAATTAGTTTATTTACTAAGCAGCTTGTTTGTACCTGTGGTACATCTTTGTTTGGTAGTGAACCGGTAAGTTTCGGCAAGATTATAAGTTTTATGGGTAACTTAAACTCGCTCGGGAACCTTGGTTCAAGTTCGACGTTGATACAATAGTTCGACGTCTTCGGTGTCTCGTCAGCAATACCAAGTATCTCGGTTTTAACTTTGCTGCGAGGGTAGGACAGTAATTGGGCTACTTCCTCGGTACAGAAAGAGGCCTCTGAACCTTGATCACAGAGCACTCTTAGCAAGTATGGTGTGCCATCTATGGCGTGAGCTTGCACCAGAGCTGTTGCTAACAATGTCGTTTTCTGTGTCTCCGATTCTTCTGTGGTAGACATATTTGCCTTGGTTTTACTCGTACTTGGGTTCTCTGCTGTATCCGTTGAACCTTTATAATTATCACTCTTGTAGTATTTGTATGTTGGTTTGTCGCTTGTTTGCGACCTATGTAGCCATGTATGATGGTTATGCTTTCCGCATTCTCGACACTTCGCCGTACTATAACACGGATATGATGATTCATGCTTTAAGCATTGTTTACATATTCTATGTTTATTCACCTCGCTATGACGTTGATGTGCTGACAACGCAATAAATTGTTTACATTCGTATATTGTGTGTTTATCATCATTACATAACCAGCACGTGCTACTTACATTCTTTGCTTTTTGTTTACTTGCGGTTTGCCCTGCTTCCGGACGTGGTTTGATATTATCTTCGCTGTTTTCAAGACACTTAAACCGTTTTTCAAGGAAAAACATCATTGAGGAGAATGATTGAGGTTGGTTTGGCTCTTGTAATTGTTCTTCATACTTCTCATCTGTTTCCGAATCCCAAGTTCGGCTTAACATGCGTGTTAACAAAGGGCACCATGAGGATATATCAATCTTTTGGTTTTTTAGTGCTTCCAAGTTCTCGTTCATCGTGTCATGTAAACTTTTCAAATTGCTTGCAGTTCCTACTTTTATTTTTTGTAGATTCATGATGTTGTCTATATGTTTGGTAATGATAATCCTTTCATTTTTGTAGCGATTTATTAACAGTGTCCAGGCAGTTGAATAGTTTGCTTCGCCGATGGTTAGATGTTTGATCAATTTATATGCCTCCCCTCTGGTATGCGTTTTTAGATACTGCATTTTTTCTGTGGCTGTCAATGACTCACTTTCATGAATAACCTTCGAAAATAAGTCATAAAACGAACTCCATGACTCATATCTCCCGGAGAAGGTCGGAATGGTTATTTCTGGTAATTTTAACGATGAGCCGTGTCCACTCTTGCTCGTCTGTATCTTATCATATAATTGATCTAGTATGATATCATACTCCAATTTCAGTGTTTCGAAAGTTTGTTCCTGGAAGTATTCATGCTCCAATGTACTTCCCTCTTCTATAATACTGAAGTGAGTTTCCTCTATTTTATCGCACTGTGTTTGTAACGTCGCTATAAGCATTTTAAAATGAGAAGTTGGTTTATTACTTGATATCGCCAATTTGGCCTTGTTTAGGCTAAACTGCATCTGTTTGATGCGATATAACTGCAGGTTCATTTTTGCTGAGTTGTTCCGGATTGTTTCGGGTTGTATCTCCTCTAATCCCCGCAGCTGTTGAGTAGACTTAATCCTCTCTTCGCATTCTTCCAGATGTCGTATTGCGCTAGTATAGTTTCTTTTGATGGCTCCAAAGTAGTCAGATTCCACATAAGTATGTTTCTTTAAGGCTTCCTGATCTTCTAATTTTGCATGGTTTTCCGAAGCTTTCGTGAAAGCTTCTGTTAATTGGTCTCTTCTATTCCTTATATATTCTTCTGTTTTCCTCGCTGTCGAGTCTTTTTTAATATTTGTAAATAGTTGGTTTATTGTCTTGTTATATTCTTCTTGACTTTTGATAAGCGAGTTAATTTGCTGGATGTCCATGTTGAGACGTGCCTCCCTAACTGTATCCACCTAGTATAACTACAAACTCGAAGGATAACTGTATCCACCTGGTATAACTACAAACTCGAAGGATAACTGTATCCACCTAGTGTAGTTGTAGTGTAACTCGAAGGACCAAACTGAACAGGGAGCTAACTACAAACTCGAAGGACCAAACTGAACAGGGAGATAACAGCACTTACCTCGACTGTTCAGGAAAGTGTGGCTAACCTAATATTCTATCCTAGTCTATCCTAACGAAGGAGTACTTACGGTACTCCTAAGGCAAAAGTATCCTAACTAATCCTAATCCCGTCACCCTATACTACTGTAATCCTAACGTCCTCCTAACTGCTACCCTATGGTGCAATACACGCTTGGTTCTCGGGGGCTCGTTGGCAGACCAAGTTGTGTTCGCAACCCTAACCTATAGTTCGTCACGGCGTGGTACTCGGTGGTGTTCGGTGACACAGACCTCCGCTCGTGTACGTCACTACGGTGCGTCGTTGGTACCCCTACGTGTCCCTACTCCCTTAGCCCTACTACCCTAGCCCTACTATAAGTATTTAAAATACATATATATAATAGGTACAGGATATCTGATGCCAGGCGACCTAAGACACCAGACGGACAGAGACAGGAATTGGGGTGCAGGTGGTAAGGTTTTCTCACTGCCGGTCAAGCAGGCTCACAAGACCGATCAGGTACTGACGGCTAAGGGTGTCTTGGCCACAGTGAGAGGTTGGATAGGTAATGAGTCAAAGTCGGGCTCAACTTGATGACTGGTTTATTCTTACTTTCACTATATCTTAAATACTAATTTAATCATATGTACACAACTATAACTACGTCTTAGTGTGCTATTGGTGTACATGCAACTTCAGCAGTCCTTTTCCTCGTCCGTCACTTTCACTACGTGATGATAAGAGCATCTTAGTTTATTATTTGGATATCACGTAGTGTCCATTGACGTCAGAATATAGGAATTTGCTATAAGTCATGTTCATGCGTGAACAAACATTTATATCATAAGCTGAGTACCTCCACGCGGTAAAGTCGGTAACAGCTTAGCTGGCTAAAACTCCCATTAAATAATATATCTATGCCTTCGGGCTTATGTTATTGTTGTGCTATATTTTTGCAGACACCTATTTGGCACGGTAGCCTACCCGGTAACGCAGAGGAGCAGCCATCTAGCGTCCGTTTGTTATTAATTATTACATAATTAGTATAATGTTAATAATTACCAGAATGGCTCTTTCGAGGAAGACCAAGAAAGCTCGCCAGACGACGAATAAGCGGAAACAAGAATCTCCGCATACTCGTCAACAGAGGCTTAAAAACATGAGAGAGATAATGAGAAATCATTGACGCAGACGAGAAACCGAGACTTTCACAGCAAGATTCTCAGAGTGAATCCTTGAAAATGCAGCGCAGTAGTTTGGGACAAAAGAAAACAATGCGTACTAGGCATCGTTTGCTAGTTGCTAGATCCCGAAATGAAGAATCTCCGACTAGCCATGTGATGAGGTTATCGCAGATGCGAGAGTACGCATCCTCATAGCGCGCACTTGAATCACCGTCTACGCGTGACAAAAGATTGACTCAGATAAGAGATCACGCATCAAGTATGCGTGAACTCGAATCACCTTCTGCGCGGGAGAAAAGGTTGACTTAAATGCGAGAATACTCTGCACTTTCACGTCAAAATGAGACTCCTTCTTCAAGAAAAGAAAGGCTTGAAGCATCGTAACGAGATTAAGATTGCAAAAATGCACTCGAATGGCTCGTTTCAAACAATCATTTATATCGTAATGTGCAACTTAACTTAGCAATGAATAGTGAAATTCTTTCAAATATTTATTTGATAGAGCATGGTAGTGCTACCCAGCGCTAGTTACCGTAAGCGTGAATAAACTCACACACAAGCAGCGAGCGACGGCATCCTTGCAAACCTGTAGAGCATAGGTTCGCAAGATTCAATGACGTCATCGTTTTTATCTACTCCACCCACACATCTCTTACAGTCACTAAAATGTAACACGACTGCCCAATGAGAAAAAACTACCATGTGAGAATAGCACTAATTACTCATTCTATAGCAACTTTACTGAAACTTATTATTTTATATTTAAATCTGTACAATCATTTTCATTAAAATTTTACAACCCAACTTGTATCTGATTATAACTATTATTATTTCATATGGGAAAGGGAACCACACTCTGCCCCCAAGAAGACGGCACCTGCGGGAAGTGGAAACCCCGCCTCCACAAGCACAGCCAATGCTCCCGCTGCATCCCACAACCCCTCCAGAGAGGGGGTCTGGGAGGTGGTGGGAGCGAAAAAGAAGGCGAACAAGGCCGCCAAAAAGGCGGTGAAGGCCGCCAAGAAGGCGGCAAAAGCCGCCGCAAAAGCGGCATAGGCTTCCGCGGCGAAGGCGCCAAAGAGGCTCCGCGCTCACCGTTCCACTGCCGTCGTCATCACAGTGACGGCGGAGGGCAAGGCGAGGGGCGTGGAGTACGCCGAGGTCCTGAGGCAGGCGAAAGCCTCAGTAGACCTTAAGGCCCTCGAAATAGAGGGAGGTCTCCTGTACAAGGTGACGCTGCACCGGAGCACGCCTCCTCGAGGTCTCTGGCGCCACCAGCGGCCCCAAAGCAGATGCCCTAGTGGCAAAGCTGAGGGAGTCGATGGAAACTGGTGACGTCCGTGTTACCAGACCCAACAAATGCGCGGGTCTGCGCATTTCGGGCCTGGATGACGCGGCCACGACGGAGGAGATAATCTCCGCCGTCGTGGAGGCGAGCGGCTGCCCTCGTGATCAGGTGAGGTCAAGTGAAATCCGCTTTGGCCCCGCCGGTCACGGGTCGGCAGTCGTGAGCTGCCCCGTCGCAGTGGCCCAGAAAGTGGCGGACGGACGGTGCCTCCTTGTCGGGGGCTTCCTGAGGGCGCAGGCGCATCTCCTGCAGCCCCGCGAAGCCAGGTGCTTTAGGTGCCTGGTCGTGGGCCATGTAGGAGTGCAGTGTACAGCGGAAGTCACCGTAGGAGACCGGTGCTTCCGCTGTAGTCAGCCCGGTCACACGGCCATTGCCTGTGACGCTCCGCCACGCTGTTTTAAATGCGTGGCGGAGGGCAAGGAGGCCGCCCACCGGGCCGGCAGTAAAGCCTGCGCTGCCTCAAGGCCAAAGCCCCTTCGGTCTGCACGGGGGGGGTGAGGGTGCACGTTCGCGGCAGGGTGCGGAAATGGACGTCCATTAATGGACACCCATATCCGCATCCTACAGGTAAACCTGAACCACTGCGCTGGTGCTCAGGACCTTCTGTACCAAAGCATCAGGCAGTGGTCCATCAACGTGGTGGTTGTCGCCGAGCCGTACTGGGTTCACCCGGGAAGCCCGGTGGATCTGGACGGCCTGGCGACTGTCTTTGGGGGGACCGGCGCGGACGACTCGCGCCTAGCGCTTATTGCTAGGGGCCTGGGTTGCGTCGCGGCGGAATATGAGGGTGTGGCTGTCGTGGCCACTTACGTCTCGCCGAGCCTCGACCAACATCAGTTTGAGCTATGGCTCCCTGAGCTGGACGTCGTTCTCGCTGCATGCCGGCCTCGCCCCGTCCTGGTCCTGGGAGACTTCAATACCTGGTCACAGACTTGGGGCTCACGGGAGACCAGAGACAGGGGGAGGGTACTTCAGCACTGGGTCACTACACGTGGCCTAGTCATTCTGAACCGGGGAAATGTCGCAACCTGGACGCGGCGGGGACTCAGCTCGGTCATAGACGTCTCGTTTGCGACCCCTGAGCTCGCCCGCCGAGTCCAGGGATGGCGTGTCGTGGAGGAGGTTTCGGTTCGACGTTTCCCCCCCACCTAATCTGCCGCCAGCTATCGCGAATCCCCCGAAACCGCGTTGGGCACTCCATCGCCTGGATCCGGAGGCTCTCCTAGAGGCGGCCATTGTGCAGGCCTGGATCCCGATAGCGGACAGACCTGCCGATGTTGATGCCGAGGTGGAGTGGTTCGGGAGGGCCATGTCGCATATCTGCGATGCGGCGATGCCCAGGGCTAGGCCCAGACCGGCGAGGAGACAGGTGTACTGGTGGACGCCGGAAATCGCGCAGTTGCGCATGGAGTGCGTTACCGCGCGCCGTCGCCGTCGGTACACCAGGTTCCGCCGGAGGCGTCGCCGCCCAGACGATGCGGCAGCCCGAGAGACGGAGCTCTATGATGGGTACAGAGAGGCCAAGAGGGCCCTTCAGGCGGCCATCAAGCGGTCCAAAAAGTTGGGCCGCGAGGAGCAGATGGAGGCCCTGGAGCGGAACCCGTGGGGGCACCCGTACCTTATGGTAAGGGGTAAATTACGCCCTAAGGCGCCCCCTCTGACCCAGAGCCTTCAGCCGGAGCGGCTGGAGGGGGTCCTGGACTCCTTGTTCCCATCAAGAGCGGAGGAACACTTTCCTCCCCGCATGGCTCCGTCTCAGGTTCCTAACGCGGAAGGCAGAGAGAACGACGTGCCCGTAGTCACGGAGGGTGAGTTAGGGGCGGCTGTACTGCGGCTTAAATCCCGCAGAAACACCGCCCCTGGAACCGACGGCATTCCAGGCCGAGCGTGGGTCCTGGCTCTCGAGGAGCTTGGACCTCGACTTTAGCGCATGCCTCGAAAAAGGCCAGTTTCCCAAGGTCTGGAAGACAGGGAAACTAGTCTTGATCCGAAAGGCGGGGCGGCCGACAAATTCTCCATCAGGATACCGGCCGATCGTGTTGCTTGACGAGGTGTGCAAGCTCTTCGAGAGTATTATTGCACAACGCCTCGGCAAGCACCTCACACGCGTGGGGCCTGATCTGGCGGATAGCCAGTTTGGCTTCCGGCATGGGCGCTCCATCGTGGACGCGATCATGCGCATTAGAGACCTGACGGAGGAAGCAATCTCACAGGGTGAGGTGGTGGTGGCGGTGTCTCTTGACATCGCCAACGCCTTCAACACCTTGCCCTGGAGCTGCGTTAGGGAGGCGCTTATCTACCATGGAGTGCCTCCCTACCTCCGTCGAATTGTCGGGGCCTATCTCTCCGAGAGGGCCATTACTTACCCGAGCTGGCTAGGGCCGGGTCGGCGAGATGTGTCGTGCGGTGTTCCACAGGGATCGGTATTAGGACCGCTCCTGTGGAACATCGGTTACGATTGGGTGCTGCGCGCTCCGTTGCTCAGAAGGGTCCGCGTAACGTGTTACGCCGACGACAGCAACGCACCGAGACGCAGCACTAAAGGCCACGGCAGGGGTTGCTCAAGTCGTGGGTCGGATACGGCGGCTGGGTCTCGAGGTCGCCTTTCACAAATCCGAGGCTCTGTGCTTCTACGGACCTCGGATGGGGCCACCTGCGGGATCCAGGCTACAGGTAGGGGGCGTCAGCATCGGCATCGAGCCCTCGATGAAGTATCAGGGACTCGTACTCGATGGCCGGTAGAACTTCGGACATCACTTCCGAAGTTTGGTCCCAAAACTGAGGGGAGCATCAGCCGCACTCGCGCGACTGATGCCCAACATCAGGGGACCCAACGCTCCCTACAGGAGACTGTACCTGGGGATCGTGCGAAGAATGGCCCTATACGGGGCCCCCGTATGGGCGGAAACCCTGACGGCCACCAATCTGGCTAGATTGCTGAGCCCACAGAGGGCGATGGCCGTCAGGGTGATAAGGGGATACCGCACGATCTCAGGTGAAGCGGCATGTCTCCTAGCCGGGACCCCTCCATGGGACCTGGAAGCGAGAGCCCTTGCGTCTCTATTTAAATGGCGCAAGGAGGCGCTGGAGCGAGGCCAAAGGCCTGCGTCTCGAGAAATCGAGGCCCAGCGGTCCCAGCTCCACCAGGAAACCGTGGAGACATGGAAGGTGCGACTTGAGCAACCAAAGGGGGGATTCGCCACAATCACGGCCGTCAGACCGGTCATGGACGAGTGGCTGGAGAGGAGACATGGTGCTCTCTTCTACCGGCTGTCACAGATACTTACCGGGCATGGTAGCTTCGGTAGATATCTGTGGCGAAGGGGAGCCCCTTATTTCGTAGAAAGAAATTTCATAGAATTTAGTTTCACAGAAAATGTTTCATATAATATTTGGTTCTTATATTTTTATTTCGAACATTATTGTTTCAAAAACAATTTACTACAATGA
Source organism: Eilema caniola (assembly GCA_949126895.1). Taxonomy (NCBI): domain Eukaryota; kingdom Metazoa; phylum Arthropoda; class Insecta; order Lepidoptera; family Erebidae; genus Eilema; species Eilema caniola. The sequence continues at coordinate 7,335,764 of OX421463.1, read as the reverse complement.
AACATATTTCACAGAAACACAATTGAACGAATTTTTAATCACATTTTTTTGTTTAACAAACTTATCAAACTGTAGAATTATTTTAAGAATATTAAACCACCTTTATAATGTTCCAAATCACATTTATTTTTAACTGTAACATTTACAATATAGTTAACACCCCGACTCAGATTACCCCGACTCGGATAGGTTAGGTTAGAAGGCTAATGCGGGAGCGGAGCGTAGCGAAGCTCCCGCATTAGGCCTACGTGGTTATTTTTTTATAAACTACCCAGAAGTAGGAGCCCCGCGCAGCGGGGCTCCGTCGACCTTGTCCCATTTAAATGAGGGTATACATTTTATGAATTGGAACGTTTAGAAACTGTCACTTTGATAATATGTTATTCTTTGTAATAAGTTTTCTATTAAATAAACAATATAATGATTAAGAATATTTGATTTGATATTCTATGAAATGATTATTCTAATGTTTAACTTTATATGAAACAAAATTCAATGATTTAAAATTCTTTAAAGTAAGTATTCTGTATATTGATTATTCTATGAAACGAAATTATGCGAAACATTTTCTGTAATACGAAATTATATTAATCAATTGTCTATAAAACAACGCACACCCGTGGCGAAGACACTGGGAAACCACGGTCGAGTGTCGGCACTGCGAGGACCGCAGCGACGACACATCGCTCCACACGCTGGTGGAGTGCACAGCATGGGCGGAACAGCGCCAGGTCCTCGTGGTGGGTCTGGACGTGGACACTCTCTCGCTCGAGACCACGGTGCGAGCCATGGTCTCCAGCGGGAGTAAGTGGGACTGCGCCGTCTCTTTCTGCGAACAGGTCATGCTCGCGAAAGAGGCGGCGGGGCGGGAGCGGGAAAGAACTCTCCCAACCGAGTTCCGCAGTCGGCGGCTTGGGCGCCGCCGACGTGTCTTCGCCGAAGACCATCGGCCTCCATGACCGGGGTCCTGAGGACGGTGAGTGGGCTTCTCATCGTCCTTACAGAAGCAGGCCCATGACGGCCGCGTGACGTGAGAGATCACGCACGCTCCTCCCTCCCAAGAAGCGGGGTGACACCCGACCCCCCCCCCCCCCCCCCCCCCATAGACGCGGGATAACACCTGAACCACCTAGGTGAGGCCGCAGCCGTAGGTCTGTTGGCAGTCCTGGGAAATCCTTCCGAGGGCTTACCCGGGGCTGCCAACCGCAGGCTATAAGGCGGTACGTAAGGGTTTTTTAGTCGGTAGGAATCCGGCATAGCATCCATGAAGGATTTTCCCTCACGTTAACAAAAAAAAAAGGGGAACCACACTGTGAAGCTTTTTGATTTCAAGGTTTTTATTAAGTAATACTATTCATCCCAACCACGCCGGCTTATGACGTTTACAGAATAAAACACTCTCTATCCAAACATCGCTTTTATTTGTAACTTAAAATTTTTAAATACTCAATAGAAAGTCTCTAAAATATATCTAATGGCTGACGCTAACATCACCATTTCAATGCCTGTGGTATAGGCACTGCAGACACCTCCTGCAACATTCCCTAAATGGTCCACAATCGAGTTGATTATGGCAATTCCTAACTCTTGTTCCACATTCGTTATTTTTTGTAAAAAGCATCCGCCCCCAGTTGTTAGTTTCAAAAGCTTCTTTATCCATGTTCGGCGAAGAAACTGAACATGGCCTTCTAGTGTACAAAGGCCAATCTGTGCCATAGATAAATCAGGTATTTGAAATTTGTTATAAGCGAGGAACTCGGCTTCATTGTATATTTTTGCGCATATTGCGTCCATTAATTCTTCATCCAACTTCTTAGAGACGACTAAACATCCACGTGCATGCCGAGCGATTATAAAATATAATAATCTATGTAAAATTTCGTGTCCATAATCAGCACCCTGAAGTACCGATGCTTCGCATGATGTATCTATCTCACAATCAACCAATTTCTTATGATCATTAGCAGAAATAGCTAACAGTTGCCACATACATTGATTTAAAAGCTTTGGATCAATTAAAAAGTGTTTGAGTTTTGAAACTTTTTCTACGTAATCCTTGAAGGCAGGAAATATACTGTTCAACTCTTTCGGTGAATAAAAACTGGTTTTCTTCAATAGTCGACTTGAAAGCATTCGCAAATGTTTTGTCCATATTGTCTCATTATAAAACAGTTCTGGAACACCTACATAATTGTGGTTTCGAGAGTCTTTTTCCGAGTGCAAAAAATATTCAATAAATTTATCATTCTTCTGCAGAATTTGTCCTAAAGAGTATCTTACTTCGTCATCAATGCTATTTATTTTTAAATTAAATATTGATCTTAAATTAATATTCACTAAAAATAAATTGAAAGCAAATGCAACATCTATGTAAGATTTGTCGTCCTCGACAAAATCCAAAATTCGCACTAAGTGTCGCAAGTATTCATTCAAATCAAATTTCGATGGTAAATCACTTAGAATACCACGGATTTCTGCCTCCTGAGCCTCTTCAGTATTTGCTACAGAGCTCACTAGATTGCCATTTACAGAACAAATAAGAATTGTGAACAGTATACACAGATGTGGAAGTTTAATCGATTTTGTCGACATAATTGATATTTTCACGGCACTTTAAGTAAAGAACATCTGTACCGAGGTTCAAATAAAAACTAACTGAATGGCCGTCGCTGATGTTGCTTATATATCCATCGATAACTTCTTGTATGGAAATTAGACATAGTCTATGTCGGAGATAATGAAATTTCGGTGACATTTAAACCCTTCGTAGTTTAGTCTGTGATAGGTACAATTTTTTTTAAATTATGTGTTATTGAATAAACGAATATTATAATAAAAATCACTCGTTCATTATTTGTCACCTCTATATATATGATATATTATTAATATATGGTATGTATATATGGTTCTTGAATAAACGTTAACCATCTTGATGTGCTTTTTCAATATTTTTTATTCAAAAACTCAGTTTATTAATATTTTTCTGCTTAGAAACTCATTTAAAAAGACATTAAACCGAAATTGAACCTCTGATTAGTCAGATAGTTAGCCTAGTTTATTTGTTTAATGTCTGTTTATAAAAAGTATCTACAAAATAGTTTAACTTTAGCTGAGTAACTAACCTAATGGAGTATAGATATCAATATATCTTGTAAAAACAAGGTGATCTTAATAAGTTCTTCGAGTCTTAAGCTTGTACAGGTATAGAAAAATGGACAAAGCTCTGGTTATTTTTAGATTTTGGACTCAAATTATAATTATTCCCATAATAGCCCGATAGTGAAAGAAAAAGACATTGACCAAATCGTTTTTACCTGACTAATGAACTACAGATTGCCTTATTTTTATGTTCAGTCCGTCATTTAACTAACATCCAGCGACGGTCAGCAGCTATGGTGAATTCAAGAAAGTAAACTGATTTTGAATACATAATTTGAATTGAATTGAATTTCAATTTTTTGTACGAACAATTATTTCAGTTTAGATCATTTCTCTCATGTTGCACATCTTTACAGGCTGAAAGGAATAGTAATCAATTTTTAACACTGTAACCCACTTACAGCTATTTGAACTATCATTTCTGTCACTAAAAGAGGTTACAGGATGGCCTAAAACCAATAGAGAACAAACTTTATCTTCCAGGCATGAGAGTCTGATTTGTCAGAGAGTTCCTAAATGGGTACCAACCAATCCCATCACAATGTTTATTCTGCGCATTACTTTTGAGGTTTATCACTTTTATAGCGCATAAAGTGTATTAACGCCATTTTAAATTAGTAGTCATCTGAAATTACTTTGCTTGTGATAACATGATATTGTAAGTGAGAATACCCCCTAATATTTATTGATATCATTTTGTTTTACATGTATTTATAGTTTTAAATGTTCGATTAATGTCTTGTGACTTCAGTTGACAAACTATCCAAATGATAAAATTGTTTAGATTTTATAGAATTGCCAACGCAAAAATACTATCAGATCACATAATGTTTATTTTGCTGAACCATATAATTGATTAACTAAAACTGATTGGCAACCAAAGTAATAAAAACGTCAAAGGCATTCGTCATTTGAAATTTCTAAGGAAATTATTTTTTGATTAGAAATCAAGTTGCACATAAATTGGCCTCTTGTAGCCCACTGCTGGACATAGGCCTCTCAGTATTCGCCATTGCTACCGATCTACAAGTCTCACCTTCCGTTTGTCTTTTGGCGATCTCTTATGCCGACTTTTTATTATATGCTATCAAGCAGACCGTGTGATGGTAGTTGCTCAGGGTGGCCTATGAATAAGAAAAGCCTGCTTGTCATGTTTAAGAACAATTGAAAATAGCCTTTTAGCCGCGTGGTTCCCGGCAGAGTAGAATTTGGGCCACCCCTTCTCTTCCCATGTGGTGTCGTACAAGGCGACTAAGGGATAGGTCTGATTAACTTTAACAGACAGATATGCACAGCCCAGACTCTGCCTCAAATGCATGGCTCGAGTCAACAATAGTGCCCGAAATACGGCAATAGGCTCACCCCCCATTACGTGGGACCGAATACAGATTGGTGAAATGTGGGTGTTAATTCACCTCTGCCTAACCCTCCGGGGATAAAGTCGTGATTATATGTATGTATATATGTATGAAAATTGGTATTGTGGGTGGTCCGAAATACATTGACTTACTAGCAAATCAAAGTGACTACTGTATGACAGATTACTGGCGCCATATTTTGTAAAGTAAAGCAAATCTCATTGTTTGAATATTTTTTGTTACATTTTAATTTTTGCAGACTTATCTCAGGGCGTTGTACATTAGCGCAAACATATCTTGCCACTCTGTAAACCATTTAAGACTTTACTGTTCATAAATAAAGTCTAATTTGAGTTCGAAAAATTCTGAATGTCGCAAAACACGGTTGGTATTTTTTTTAAGGTACCTCTAAACATTGTCAGCTGTTACGTGATAATCTTGTTCATTTATCTTGGAAGATGGAGTGGACTGACTGGACGGTATTTTAGGGCTTTTGATTATTGTAAGCTTTATTTTAGGTGCGATAACCTGAACCGTTATGTATGGTGGGTGATTCGTCTATACTGTGTATAATCTTTGAGACAACATATACTGTGGATGAATTCGCAGGTAATTGATAGAATTTTTTTAGAAGCAACCCAGGTTTAAGATAAAAAAAGCCCTATCTGAATTCGAGCGTTGCCATGTCTAGCAGAAGCTAATTAGCAATTACTGGTCACGATTTGGACAACTTTAGATAGAAATATAAAATAAGATAGATGCGCATGTTGCACCAATCATTAAATTAATACTGGACAAGGGCAGGAAGACAGGACTGCCGATGTGGCGTGGCGGTAGTGAACGCGACTGCTTCACAGGAGGCGCGGGTTCGATACCCGCTCAGTGCAAATACGTGTATACATAAAATGGGTATTTGCATGGTCTGGTGCTTCGGAGAGCAACATTCTATGGTAGTTGTTACGGGTAGTTGGAGCACTAACAATCCAACAACTGGTCTAACTGTAATATCACCAATGGGTTGTAGAGGTCAAGCGGCAGTCGCTTAATTGAAAAAGGGCATACTAGACTACGAGGTGAAAGCTTTGGATGCGACTGAGATTAACGCTAAGATGATGAAGAAGAAGTTTACAAAGACCCCGAGGAGGGCCAGACTCCGAGGAGGGCCAGATCCGAGGAGGGCCAGACCGAAAGGGATGGCCCTGGGTCAGCCGGGGTGCGAGGGATATGTCGCATGACAATAGCACTACGACCCAAAGACGGCGTGCGGTTTAGTCGGTTCGAGTCCGACATAACCTCCCCCTCCGGTTCCGGAGGGGTGGGTATCCGTGGGGATTTCCCGCACGTAAAAAAAAGGGTATAAAGACGGTTTATTTTTTTAGGCCAAGATTTCAATTTCAAAATATATATTATTTTTATTTGACATACCTGATTACTCAATTTAATTGAATTCAATTTAAATTAATAATTTTACTCAATTTAATTTAATAATTTTATCTAATTATTTTCATTATAGGGCATTATGAAATTGAACTTAAGCTTGATTTGTGCATTAATATTTTATGTGTATTTGTAGATAATAATGATAAGATGAAATACAAATTTAAATATGTAATGAGTCAGTGTTACTTGAAATAAATGAATTTTGATTTTTGATTTGATCACTATACACAAATATCACTAGTATATACCTGTGGTTTCTATACAAAGGAAATAAACTCTTGGATTCTGTTCCTAGTTCTACTCTACCTGTGCGCAAAATTGTCATCCATTCAAACGTTTCCACATAATTAAGTATGAAACTCTCATTCGCATTTATAACATTAACTCGTTACATTTATATAAAAACTCGCACAACATTAAGTACAATAATAAAATTTTAAGACAAGAGTTACCGTTGCAATTTCATTCAAATTAATTTAGATTGGGTTATCAATTTACTTAAGTGCATCAGGAATATCTCATTTAGATAAACAGAAATGTATTGTATTCTTAACGGCAATCATATGTTTGAAGACGAAACAAAAAAAAAACGATATAAAGCTTTTCCTTAAGGTGACACATTTTTGAAGAATGTCCAAATACCTAACGGGGACTGTGGGCACGGTGATATATCCTAAAATACTGTTGGGTTGTATTATACATTACGTAAAAAAGTTCACCTCCACAAGACACTCAGTAGTTGTGAAGTAGCTAATTGTGGATTGACTTAAGCGCTAGAACTATTGAAACCATAGTATTATAGATATTCTGTAGATAAAACCAGAAAAAACCTATCTATGTTTACAATATAATTCCCGTTAGAACCCTCTAGTGTTGTGAATTTATTTAAAACTAAATGCAGTTTTGAGGGACCATGGACATGAAGTTCTCCACACACATTTACACACTCACATGTTTTTCCTACTTTGGTTAGTATTTTTTTAGGAAAGCATGAAAAGGCGTTTTCACGCCTACTACTCATCTATACAGGCGGCAAAACGAGGGATACCCTGGTCTGTAGTCATGAGCTTCTTTGCTATTTTAGTAGTCTATTATTGTTAGCAAACCCGCAGAAAATCTAACACCCAGGTATGAACTACAGTGGATGATATCACTTGATAGATTAAGGTCCCGGGTCGGCTGTGCAAGGCAAACTGAGTGAAATCTGGTGGAAAAAATATATGATTGCTGTTGTGTGCCTCTTTTAACAATGAGCCACCTCATATGATGCTCACTGTACCCATCACCTGTACAATTGAGTACCTAATCAAGGCGACTGAGGTGACTGTTAATGTCGCCAAATTTTCGACTGGACTCGCCTATTACACCTGAATATTGCCATCGGCTTGAAGAGGAAGAAGTTGAAAAGTTAAAAATTTGCAAATATTGAACACATATTAGGTAATTTAATTACACGCGCAGATCAATCTGCACAGAAGCCGTTTAGTCACGATCTCCTCAGTATACAGTACGTACGCCCACACAATGTTAAATACGAAATTTATCACAGAATCTTTATGCGTAACTGTCCAAAAACAGAGACAAAACAGCGAATAAAAATTAAACGTTAGGGAGGACGCCGCAGAACAATAATGGTGTAATATACTACGACATTTTTTTAAATTAATTTTTTGGCATTTTTCGGGCTAAATATTTAAATCGAATTAAGGAGAAAAAATTGAATCGGTCTAGGCGAGGCTTGAACCCGCGATATTTGCCTTACAAGGGCAATGCTTTGACCACTAAGCTACCAAACAGACAGGCAAAGATCGCGGGATCAAACCCCGCCTAGACCGATTCAATTTTTTCTCTTTAATTCGATTAAGACATTTATGTTTTCTAAAACAATTCTAACACACCTGCTAGTCGACTACTTGATCTCATGGTAATATTGTTCGTGTTTCCCTTTCTTTTAGCATCGAAGCGTGGTTGTTTGCTTAGTAGTTAAGGAGACTGCCTTACGCTCGAGATATACTTTCAATGTGAACCCACTCTCAACACAAGTAGTTTAAGGTTAGCTGGAGGTTAAAAAGAATATTAGTAATATTTTTTTCTTTTTATTATAAATATTCATGCAGTTCCAATTAACCGATTTGCTCACATTAGATACGATTTGGACAGTTTCACTAGCGCCTTTTTTCGTAAACACCGTTTCCATACACACAGGTATACGTCCTTACTAAGGCCGAGTTATATGGCGTTACTTTAGACCGTTGGTCAAAGACTCCTCAGGTTCCTTGACCTGCACTCTAAAGTGCTAACTTTAGTCTGATATCAAAAGTTTTGTGTCATTCGCTAAATTGACTTTAGTCGTTGTTTTGTTGGTGAAATTTAAAATTTGTCATGGCATACTGTAATTGTACAATTTAAAAGAATATTTTCGTTGTACAAAACCTTCTTGTGAATTTTCTTTACTTTTTCTGTTGATTGTCATTAGTCTTAAGCTTTCTGTAGAATGAGATCATATAATACGAATATGAAGAGTTTAAAAAAGATGATGCGTGTTTCATTTTTGTTAAAAAAATCTGAGTACAAAATTAGTACCTAGATTGCAATAAAGAACGCGTAACATCCACCCCATAATTCCTATAAAAACCTTCATCACTCACATAACATAATAATTAGAAAACCCTAGTCTAGCCTAGCTTTAGAAAAATATCCTGAATTTTTTGTTATTACTTGCATGCCACTTATGGTCACGTTACCCGATGGATGACATCATCACTGCCTTTATAAGGAAAAATGGGGATGCCATAGTCTCACACCCGAAGGGGCGCTCTCTGGCCCTGGGTCAGTCCGGTGCGCGAGGGATACGCCAGAGGTTATCTCACTTCCCGCAACTGAAGATGGCCCAAGACAACCGTGCTAAAGAAACAATAGTCCGGTCATTTTAGACAATTGAAATAAAGAAAATTCCGACAGAGCCAAATCTTCGTAGACACCTTAGGTTTACCACAAGGAATAAAGTGTCAAAAGTCCCCATCAGTCCCATGTGAGCTTAGGGACTTATTCGGGGCCCAAGGTCAAAATTTTAGGTTTTTTGGATTTTTCTCGAAAACGGTAAGTTTTATCGAAAAAGTACCTCGGAGCAAAGTTGTAGATCTTAAAATTCTCTATAAAAATGGTCTCTTGATTTTTTCTCTAAGACCCACTATTTCCCAGATATTGCGCTTGTAAGAATCACGTTCTACATAATATGCACACATTTCCACACCACCTGTGAGGTAGTGCACTCGGCGCATTTTTTTTAACGTGGTATCCCCGGTAGGCCTATTCCACGAACCTTTATGACGTTATTTTCAGGAACAATAATTATATAATAGTATGAAGATTATTGATATGGGTTACTGAGTTTAACTGTCGTTCTAACTTTTTTTTATTACTTTAATCCGACTCATACTCTTCATATTCAACTTCAACAATCATGTTTTCTTCAATTTCTTCTTGTTCTTCTTCTTCTCCTTCCTGTTGATGAACGCTTAGAAATTGTTCAAATGAAGATGAATCAGTTGTCTCTTCATCAAAATCACATGAATCTTCCTCTCTTGTATTTAATTGAACATTTGAGCAAGCGACACCTTGGCAATTGGTACACGCTGGAGAACACTGCAACCCTACTTTTTTACAATCACATTTGGCACTACAACCTTTCTTGCAATTGCAAAAAATAGTGTTAAGAAGTTTTACTGGAGCAGGGGGCAGTAAAGTTCGAATCGGTTCCAAAGTATTATTTATCAATTTCCAACCCCAGTCTTCAGGGTTCAGTTCATTGCCTTGCCATGTCTGAACTTGATAGTATACTCGAAACAAATGTTGACTAGCAGATGCCGATGGTGGAGGAAGACAAGATAGCTGTACTTGCTTTTTGTTTCGTGTATTTTTTACAAATGTTAAATATCTGTACGTATCTATGCAATCAATTTTTTTTTGGATCTCCATAAACCGCAAGAAGAAGCCGAATTCCTTTAGTAATTTGTATTTGAGGTGAAGAATTAATTTCTGTAAATACTTTTGCGCAGTCAATCAAATCATTTTTTTTCAAAAATTACGTTAAAGGTTTCTTCTCGATCCCACACAACGTGATGTAGTAGATATCCTCCATCAATAACGTAAGCAGCGTTTGCGCAAAAGTATTTACAGAAATTAATTCTTCACCTCAAATACTAATTACTAAAAGAATTCGGTTTCTTCTTGCGGTTTATGGAGCTCCAAAAAAAATTGATTGCATAGATACGTACAGATATTTAACATTTGTAAAAAATACACGAAACAAAAAGCAAGTACAGCTATCTTGTCTTCCTCCAACATCGGCATCTGCTAGTCAACATTTGTTTCGAGTATACTATCAAGTTCAGACATGGCAAGGCAATGAACTGAACCCTGAAGACTGGGGTTGGAAATTGATAAATAATACTTTGGAACCGATTCGAACTTTACTGCCCCCTGCTCCAGAAAAACTTCTTAACACTATTTTTTGCAATTGCAAGAAAGGTTGTAGTGCCAAATGTGGCTGTAAAAAAGTAGGGTTGCAGTGTTCTCCAGCGTGTACCAATTGCCAAGGTGTCTCTGGCTCAAATGTTCAATTAAATACAAGAGAGGAAGATTCATGTGATTTTGATGAAGAGACAACTGATTCATCTTCATTTGAACAATTTCTAAGCGTTCATCAACAGGAAGGAGAAGAAGAAGAACAAGAAGAAATTGAAGAAAACATGATCGTTGAAGTTGAATATGAAGAGTATGAGTCAGATTAAAGTAATAAAAAAAAGTTAGAACGACAGTTAAACTCAGTAACCGATATCAATAATCTTCATACTATTAAATAATTATTGTTGCTGAAAATAACGTCATAAAGGTTCGTGGAATAGGCCTACCGGGGATACCACGTTAAAAAAAACGCGCCGAGTACACTACCTCACAGGTGGTGTGGAAATGTGTGCATATTATGTAGAACGTGATTCTTACAAGCGCAATATCTGGGAAATAGTAGGTCTTAGAGAAAAAATCGAGGGACCATTTTTATAGAGAATTTTAAGATCTACAACTTTGCTCCGAGGTACTTTTTCGATAAAACTTACCGTTTTCGAGAAAAATCCAAAAAACCTAAAATTTTGACCTTGGGCCCCGAATAAGTCCCTAAGCTCACATGGGACTGATGGGGACTTTTGACACTTTATTCCTTGTGGTAAACCTAAGGTCTCTACGAAGATTTGGCTCTGTCGGAATTTTCTTTATTTGATCACTATTTTTATGTCTCAAATGACCGGACTACAAAAAGTATTCTGTCACAAAAAGCACCAAGCAAAATCCAAAATCTCCCGAAATAAATTACGTGTACTAGGACCCTATGATCCTAACGTCGCGACTTCAAATGGCACATTTTTTTAAATTTTAAATAGAACAAACCTCAGTAAGCTAACTTCTTATTAAAACATAAATTTTCACTTAACTCGCTTATCGCCAACCATTGTTGAATTCGCAGATAAATCCAATTAAAAATTGATAGCATATATCTCTTGCGCTAAAAGGCTAGTGTTCTTTCATTAGGCACCATTGTACGTACGTTTTTATTCTACTGAGTACCTTAACTTTGGTATTTGTATGGAATTACTGTATGGCTTTGCCAGTCCTGATTTTATATAGATAAAAAGAATTGAATACTTCTACAAATGGGTTTTAGGTGTTTGCAGTTTTATTTTCTAGGCAGATTAAGGTGACATTTAGATTAGATAAGTGCGCTTAAAAGATAAATATTTCAGACCTTTTCCATTAGTATCTACAAATGCTGTTTCTAAATAACATGGTTGAAGTAATCTTCGGAATCTCAGAAATAAAAAATGCTATTATGATAATACTCTTCATTCACAGTTGACACCTATAAATTAAATGTTTAAATATATCTAAAATAATTCACGACGCATTTTAACTTTTAGTTTTAGTTTTCTTTTTTATTTTATTTAGTATTGTGTATATATAGTATCTTTATTAATTTAATTTAATTTTTGCCAATACATCAGTGTAAATAGGTAACTGCATTGTATATTGACAATAAGTACATGGTTACATTAAATAAATATCTAGGAAATGTATAGAATGCCTGGGTCGTCAGGCAATGTATGAAATGATATAATTTATAAGAGGATTAAATATAATTATGTTATAATGAATATAAGAGGATTGAGTCTAAAATAATAAATAAATTTCGAGTTAAAGCCATTGTACCACTTTGTGCCGATGGCGGTGGAAACCTTGTGTAGCTGGAGTAGGGAGGCCAAAATCTTTATAAAAGGTAAAAGGTAAAAGGTGACTCCCGCTCCGGAGCATTCCTGATGCAAAGGCTAGCCATCGCAATCCAGCGTGGCAACGCGGCGAGTGTGATGGGTACTTTTGCGCCGGGAACGGTTAGGGGCGGGTTATTTGATTAAATTTATTGACTAAATTGTATTTTGTATTGTGTATAGTGACCTAATGTATTGTTATATTAAAAAAATATCTAAATAAATACAAATATATTTGAAAATATAATTAGTACATCACCATTGGGTACATTGGGCTCGTGAAAAAATTTTCTCACAATACGTACTGTGTCGATGGTACTCACCATATGAGTATATTATAATCATCATTGTATTGCAAGAAACGAAGTTCTACACGTCTGTCTGTTTCCTTGCTACTTCTAACGCTTTTTTTGCTTCTGAAGCAAAGTGTGATTCTGCGTTGAAATGGGAATATATCGTGTACCCACGAATACTACTAGAAAAAATCAACCTGTACAGTACGGAGCTTGGATTTCTACATAAAACACATTACATGCCTAAGTGATGTCATTAGTTTATAATTCGTGTATCAAATAGGTGTGCATGTAGGCACCCTCCCACGGACACTTTGTTTGTGCAAGCGCAGCCGCTTGCAGTTCTCTTACTGTGATCTTGGAACAGATGAATTGACTTTCTCGTATGTACTGAATTTAAGGCTTGAGTGAGACAATAGTCCACGAGTAAAGAGAGTTTCCTACTGAGTTTTTTGGCAGTGTTTCTCAATAGTTGCCATGTCACGCACTGCACGGTAGGGGAAAAAATAATGACGATTCCAAACAAATCTAATATTTTATGGAATAAATGAGTTTTTGAATTTGAATTTGAAGTATTGAAGTTTGAAGACTGACGTGAATGGGCCAACGATTGCTTGAAATGGCTAAAATCAGTAGGGTAACTATCGTAATCGTATCATAAACATATTGAGAGAACGGAGTATTGCGATTTACTGATTTCACATACACACAGGTTCAAAGTAGGCAGGCGGCCTATCGTATTGCTTCGTTCTCTCAATACGTGTACGATACGATTATGATAGTTGTTCGTGCTAGGGGTACAGAACTATGGTTGTCATTGCATTATGATTGTAAAAAGGGAAATGTTCAAACGGGACTTGAACCTGGGACCAGCCCCTAAGGGGGTATATTCTCTGGCCACTAAGTGACCGAGCCACATTTTGAGCACTCCAAATTCACCTATACAACCATCTTGTTGCGCCAGTTGTTGTTTTTATTGCAAATTAAAATAACCTTGAGTATTGATGATTTATGGTGGTACCGTTCTTTAGTTCATGGAATTGTTGGTTCGAATATAGAACTACTTTTACATTCTAATCTTACTAGCGAAAATAAATATAATCTATATTTATTTGCGCTAGTAAGAGCTTCCTATATGCTCATAAGAACGATAGTACGCTAGCTATCACAAATATAGTTGTACTTACATTGCGGACAAGATTCCTTCAAGTCCCTAGTTTGGTTACGAAGAACTATAACCGTCCAATTGAGCCTACGTAACGTGAACCGGCATGCAATCATACCGCTAAACATAGGTGTGACCACGGAATTGATAAAAGTTGGAAGGGCCCTGTGGGCGTGGCCAATATGATCAGTATGATTTTAGTCTTTTTATAATCACTAATCCCGATTACATCAAAAGCCAGAGTCTGGAGCTAGTCTCCTTCGCAACGTTTCCATAATTTGATTTGTTTTGGCCTTTTACTGCAACGCGTACCTTTTGTCCTTGGGGCCCAAGTACTGCTAATCGGTGTACTTCCTGAACAAGGGACGAGGTGGTGGCCTTTTGGGATTGGTAACGGCTATCGTTTTTGTGAAAATCAACAAATGAATCAAAATATAAACGGACCTCGGGTATCGGGCTTCATAGCATTGGACGCAATTAGTCAATCATTAAAAGCATAAATATGATCATAATTAAAAAAATGAAATGCTTTTTCGTATAAATATAATTAGCAGTGAGAATGAATAGGCTGGTAAATATGTTGGCGAATTTGACGTAAACATAGGTCCTGCGTTTGTTTTTGTACAAAAAAATGGAGTCAAGCATTGACACTTGGCTGTACAAGATTGAAGCGAGTGCCTTGCCAACCTTTCTTATCTATTCCGTGGGAGTAACTATTTCAATGACGACATAGCCATGTTTTCGGGTCATAAGAAGAACCATTGTCGTACCGTAGGCGTCGCGAACCTGCAACTTAATATCGCAATATAAATTGGCTATTTAGTACGAGTGTCGAATTCTACATGACTGTGTATTGAAAACCAGCCCACGGCGAGCTAAATATGGCTTGTAAAGCAGAATTAGGCCTACCGTCATACGTTTGTGCGGCGAAATGAAATTATCGGATAAATATTTGCACATTTTCTAGTTTAGTAATGTTCGTAGTCACAGATAATGTTTCACAGAAAATGATTGTCAATAGGGTAGAACCTGCTGTCAAACTAGATTCGATCTTTTAGACAGAAGTCGGGATTTTAATTGCTTAATATTTTTTAATTGCAATTGACATTTGCCGAACGCTGACCTACTGCACATCAAGAGGAAATAGTTGTTTGTAATTAACAAACAAAAAAAACTATTCGTTCAATTTCAAAAATTGATTCTCCGTTAGAATGCTACATTATTCTTAAGTAACGTAAGCAATAAGTTTAGTTGTACGAACTACCATTAAGTGGGCAATATGCTTGTTAGCTATATAATCAGAATACAATCTTGCTGTCTGAATCTATTAACTGTTTTAGCATTCTATATGCCTACTTATGATGTCACTTGATGATATTCCCACATAATAATGAGATAATATAATTACATGGCATGCAATTTTGTGTTTTTGTTTACATACCTACATTAATATCTTTGAGATGTCTAATTTGATGTTTTGTTATATCGTTATAATTCATTTTGTGGGCAAATCTAAGTCTCCTTTTAGAACGAAATTGTAAAGCTTTTAGATCTACCTTTTTAAACTTTAATCTGATACTTGTAGGCTCTGTTCTTGTTGTATGGGAGGGTCCGTCCCTCCCGTCAACGCCAAGAGCAGAGCCTGCACCGCTTCCTATCCTATCCAGGAGGCGCCTCAGCTTGCAGCCCTTGTATATCACGTGAGACCGAAATTCATTGAATTTATTTCTGACTCAAACTTTAAATGAATAAAGTTATCAGTCGTCTGTAAATTTGGGAAACTTATCCACTTGAAATCGTGACCAGTGCATCATTACCAGACCATGTCCATCAGTCTCACCTACAAACAATGCCTCTCAAGCAGCCGCCAGCAAAAACTCCATCAGATAAACGGTTTTTTTGTTTTAATTTCATTATAAAGCTAACAAGGAAACTATTAAATCATACCAGTATTGACGGTTACTTATTATAATCCCGAAGTTCGTAATACTTATGATCAAAATACCTACGAAAAAAATACTGAAATCGATATGCCTATATTTTCAAAGGACCGATAGCGGTTGGAGCAGATAAATCCTAAAGTGGAGACCGCGAGAAGGCAAACGGTACGTAGAACACTCCCTAGTTAGATTGACCTGAAAAAGGAGGGTGGGACAGGCTGGATGTGGAAGGCGGAGAATCGGACGAAGTGGCGAACATTGGGAGAGGTGTATGTCCCGCAGTGGACTGCAATGGGCTAATTGATTGCTTGGTGTTTTCAAAATCGCGTAAGTTCAAAATCCCGAAGTTGCAAATTCGAAAAGTTATGTTATTTTCAGAAGTAACGATAACAGTGGAAGCGTGTAGTGTCAACATCTCATAATTTGACTTGAATAGATTAAGTTAGGTTCTAGGACAGCCTCCGTGGCGTAGCGGTAGTGAATGCGGCCGCTACGCAGGAGGCTCGGGTTTGATCCCCGCTCAGTGCAAATATTTGTATGCATGAATATGGTTATTTGCATTTGTCTGGTCGTGCCTCGGAGAGCACGTTAAGCCGTCGGTCCCGGTTGACATACAAACATCTATGGCAGGCGTTACTGGTAGTTGGAGTCCTCAAAAATCCAACAACTGGTCTAGCTGCAAAGCTTCGATATCGCCTTTGGGTTGTGGAGGTCATATGGCAGTCGCTTCTCGGAAAATATCGAAGTTTAGCCAAATCCGCAGTTAGACTGGTAAAAAGCGGACCCCAGACTCCAAGTTGAACGCTAGGATGATGAAGAAGATTAAGTTAGGTTCTGCGTGTCTTAGCCTTATTTGTAATTTATCTTATGTCCCATATTATCCAAACCATTAATAACATAAACGGCAGGTTTAACGAAAAAAAATCTAATTTTCGAGTTGTGAACTTTCGGTCAAAAAAAAAAACATTCGGGACTTTAATATGTAGCCTTTCGTCCATCGGTCTTATGAAATTTGGTATTTTTTACTTCTGGATTATGGTACGTTACCATATTAACCGCTTGTTTCGCTTATGGGTCTCATCATACGAATACCAATTTGTTCAATATTATCAGATGAACTAAACCAATTATAATTATCGGCAAAAAGTAATTGAGTAATATCGTCTATGTGTTCTATAATTAAGATTCTGACTGCCTGTCTGTCAAGAATATTGATACAATATGGTTTTGTTTTGTTTTCGTGTTGTTGACCTTTAATGCGTACTGAAGCACCATCAAAACCTACAGGCTTGGCCCCGTAGTTTTTCATAGTGCAATTAACCTCACCTTAATTGATGGACGATCTTCATAAATAATTATACGTTCTGCACAAATTTGGTTCGTAGCCGACTACATATAACAGCAGCAGGCTCCGTGTCGGTGCAACATGTCATTGCGACATTGATTTCTATTTTTTGTAATACGAGTATGTACGGGTCGCTAACTATAGAAGATATTTCCTAAATAGGTATAGGTACATAGGTAATAATCTGTAGTGTCACAACTTTTATGACTTGTCATTTTCCACTTCAATGTTCAGTTATCATAAAGAATACGGAATAAAATAATAAATATAAAAGTATCAAGACATGAGCTACCTCAACAATTTAACAGTTAAATAAAAGTTAACGCATAGTGGCAGTTCAATTCAATTCAATTCAATCTTTATTTGCGAACACAGGTACAAATTATTGGTACATTGGTTTAAAAATTAACTCAAGCCCTCAGTGTCGCCATCTAGCGGCAAGTGGCCGAACTCTCAATCAACGGACTAAAGTAAAAGTGAAATCTTACACTGAGTGCTTCCATGCGGTACCGTTAGGTAATGGTGGCGTGACTGAGCTGCATTCACTGGCTTTTTTGTTCACTATATTCTATGAATGACTTTATGAATAAGAAAGGACCTACTCCTTGAAAGAACAGGATCCTGAATTAATCGGTTAGCATCATAAAAAAATAATTTAAAACCTATATAAAGAACACTTCACTTGAACATGGTGCAGACACCTCTTAAAATACTGTAGTTACGGCATAATACTGTACTTTTATGTCATATTTTAACCTAGGGAAAATATTTTATTATAAAGTTTTATTTTTTTAAATACTTTTGTTAATTCAGACTTAAGGATATAAATATTGTAAGTTCACGTCTTAAAAAATGCCACTGTGGAGTTTGTTACGCCGTTTCTTCTCCACCAGCGCCTTGGAAGCGATGGTAAACTTAGGTTAAGTAGAATTTATTATTGACATCAATAAGAAACAACCATCTTGTTCTAGATTTTAAAAAAATCTTTGACTTTGACTTTGACTTAAGCAACATTTTGATGGAATATTTAAATAGAAAGGGATGCTTAGATTGTTCGGACTCCTAGAGGATGAACGATAGTATAGGAAACAGAACAGCAACCCAGCAAAGGTATCTACAAAATCAATCAGATCAAAGGCATTTTAAGATATTTTTTTTTTGTGATTGGAAACCATTACAATAATTTTCAACACTTTCAGATTCCTAACTGAAATTGGAAAGTTTTCAACAGGTAAATTCTGAAACACTGCTTACCCGTCCCGGTACAAGCACAGCAGACACAATTATTTATCAAAAATTGAGATTTAAAGCTTGGCTGAAAAATTAAGTACCTATTTATTCATACATAAAAAAGACCCTTAGCAGTCAAACAATAAGAAAAACCATATAGTCAAAATATATTTAAAGCGGATGAGTCGGTCTCTTAACCGTATTACTGTTCAGAAACTTTTGAGAGTTTATGAACTTAGATAGAACAATAAGTTAGACGAACTTACCTTCTTTCACGTTTCTTCCTCTTAGATGTACTGGTCCCCTTAATTGTCCGATACAAGGTCATCATTTTAGCCGCCATTTTCACTGACAAACACTGATCACTGAACTAATGTTCTCGAAAGTTTTGTTTTAAAACTTATTCACTAATCATTACTACTACTATAATTATATTTTTACTAGAATTCACTTCACAGCATACAATCTGAAAAGAAAGAAAAGATTTTGTTAATTTTTTACAGCTTTTTATAACCACTTCCTTCATCCTTAATCCTAGGGTTAATTCTAGTCGCATCCGAAACTATCAATTTGGAGTCTGGGGTCCGCTTTTAGCATTTTTTACTACTTTTTCATTCATTGTTACCACTATCAGTAACTAATTAATTATGTAGTAGTCGTGTCTGTACTTTAGAGATAATTAGAATAACATATAATAATAATAATATATATAATATATATATATATCTTTATTGAGCAATAAACAATTCTTGAATACAACTTGGGTTATGTAATATTTACGATACTAAACTGTCACTGTCACCAATTATTTATTGAACGGAGCGCAAGTAGAGATAAATGTACCTAAAAGCATACAATAATGTTGTGCCGAACCCAAATAAATATGGAATAAGGACGGTAGGTAATGATGATGACTGATAACTCAAGCAAGATTTCTAATCCCCTTTAGCCATACCTATTAGTTTTGCAACAGCCATCCTGACTACGACATTGATAAGCAAGTAAGCCAATAGTTCTTTGAGCTTATGCTCCAAATAATAACCAACGAAAGGCAGTTTTGAAAATGATTGAAAATTAGACACACTTGCTTTATTAGTTTTGCAACAGCCATCCTGACTACAACATTGATAAGTAAGAAATCGAATAATTCTTTGGGCTTATACTCTAAAGAATAACCAAAGTCACTAGGGTGACTTCAATACAAAAGATATTAGTACATTTAAACTATTCTTGGTACAAATGACACTACAAACCCTTATGTGATTAAATTTTGTTCTCTATATCCTACACAATCAAGCCACTCCACGTAGTAATCAAAACCTATAAAATTTAGAGTATTACTAGGTTAATTGGGTTTCGGATCATAAAAATTGCTTAACGAAGTAATAGCCCGTGCTACTAGTATTTCATAACGTCCTGGCAACTATTTACTAGTAGTATTTGTAAGTATGTAGTACCTACTTACTTTTCATATGATGTAAAAAAATCCCAATACCTACCTACCTACCTTCAAAGATAGCTAAAATCCTCGTATTCACAGGCCACATTTGACACGCTACCCATATTAGTCAACAACATAAAGTTTCGGTTATATGTCTCGTGGGGGCTACCCAGGTAATCGTCGGTAGAGTGATACTCTTCAGGACAATACCTGAAATCTGATACAAAAAATGCGGTTTTGAAACGTCTGATTTCAAAACTTAGGTACTAATATTCGTAAAATTCATATTTAAAATTATGATCAAACTAGATTCTGAAGGTTTATTCACCTCACGAAAACGTAATCACTTTCCATCAGTCGAGTTGAGTGCTTGTCTGCCACTAAAATAGTATTTTACATTTTATTTTTGATCGAATTGAAATCACGTGTTTCATCACGTTACTTACATTTGAATATAACTATGGGCAAGATGAGATGATATTCTCTCCAACCATAGCTGAACCTTCTAGGAAAGTGTGTGTAATGTTGTTTTTGCGTATATAGACATAGTACAGTTAGGAGCTACTCTGAGTAGGTGGTGTCCCAACCACTTAAGGTATGAAGAATGCCAGACAGCAGGTCATTCAGTGAAGTTATACTGTATAGTATGATGAGTTAACTTTATCTACGGCTGCCAACCTCTATGAGTGCAGGCCTGGGGGTGATAAGTGGAGCCACCTGTCACCCGTGCAGATGCAGGAAGGGGCGCATGTAAGATGGATATAACGTGGTTTCTACACCCCAGGGGCGAAATCGGAGATGGTTCTGTATCAGTCGGGCTGCGAGGGAAATGCCTTAATGGGCCACCTTTTAGTCCGTCATTTGAGACTCAAGACGGTGTGAGGTTTTAGTCGTTTCGAGTCCGATATAATGGGGATTTAAGTTAAAGTTAGTAACTTAACCTGCCTTTCTTCAACCTCTAAATGCCAGTCCCAGTTGCATCTAAAGCTACACTTTGAACCTGCACTATGTCCAGCAGTGGGCTACAATCTGTAGACTTCTTAGTGACACTGAGAAATATTAAGTACAACCTTGGCTCAAGTTTACTCAATTGTGTAATATTTAGTATAAAAAGCGAGACAAGATGATGTGCAAAGAATGTATTGAAACACTATCTGCTATATAATTATGTTTTTATTTGTTTTTTTTTTTGAGCATAATTATCGTGTTTCTACGCCTATTTGTACCGTAATTGAATTATAATAATTGATACCCAGGTCGTAATATAATTGGTATCGTAACCGCTCATATTTCGTCAGAGGATACTGTTAGGTGAATTATTTTAAGTATATTTGTGAAAACCGTAATGTATGCGCATAACTTTCAAACGACTGCACCCGATTGGATAATTCTTTTTGTGTTGTGTCACACCTTATCCGCCATTTTTAACTATTTCTATACTACCTTTTCTTCGAAATTTTATGAAATTTGTGTGCGTATTCATTCCAGACACTCCATATCCATGCTTCCTCCAGGTTTAGAAAGGGAATTTCAATCTGACTGTGTGTTGTGTCACACCTTATCCGCCATTTTTAACTATTCCTATAGTCCCGCGTATTCATTCGAGACACTCCTTATCCATGCTTCCTCCAGGTTTGGGAAGGGAATTTCAATCTGACTGTGTGTTGTGTCACACCTTATCCGCCATTTTTAACTATTTCTATAGTCCCTTTTCTTCGATATTTTATGAAATTTGTGTGCGTATTCATTCGAGACTCTCCTTATCCATGCTTCCTCCAGGTTTGGGAAGGGGATTTCAATCTAACTGTACGTATATCATTTTTATAAAAAAATCTGGAAGATGATCTGGTTGCTTAAAACCCGTGTTCCAAAACAATACTTAGTCCCGAATCTCGACTTTTAACCAGCTCTGAAGACAGATTGTATTTTAGATGACAGTTCATTGTGAAAGTCTATTCACACCTGAACATTTCTCTAGAATACGGGTCTAAAATTGATAGATTGTAATCTACCTCATAATATATTGCCAATAGGTGCCATACTTAATAGCGACATTAAAGCGTGAAGTGATGACATATAATAAATGAACCGCAAAGATATCAAGGAAATGATTAGGTACTATGAACGCACCACCAGACCGCCGCCGCTTGCCAACCGGTTGCTTGACCTAGTAACCGAACAGCTATCATCTGCATACATTCCATTAATTTGTTTACAAGAATTTCACTTTCAGTGACTTTAAGGCCGTCTACTGCCTCGTGCGTGTCACGCATGCAGGCAGATCATTGATATATATATTATTACTAAACTAACAGACACGCACAAGGCAGTGGACGACCTAAGTCGTTTTGTTGAGATACAAATTACATTATAGATACCCGGCATATTAAAATCGTTTCGTTTTCTACACCTTTAATTTTGTTAAAGAGTACATTATCGTTTGCCGCGCCTCGCTGTTTTTTTATACCACTGGTAGAAAAAATGTTTACCCGAATAGAAGTGGTTTTGTAATTTTCAGCCAGATCCGTTGAACAGTTAACTGTCAGCGTGATTTAATAACAAACATCCAAACATACTTTCTTTCAAACATCAACATCTTCACAAACTTTCACATTTATAATAGGAGATATTAGTAGGTTTCAATTCTAGTAAACAATCAAATTTGACCCTATCAATCAATCAATCAATCAATTAGCCCACTGCAGTCCTCTGCTGGACACAGGCCTCTCCCAATGACCCTAATTTATACAAAATCATTATTTTCGCGTTAGTTCCGAACGGGTCCGAGACCTTCATTAATTTCAGAATCCGGGGTCTTTTTTTGACTTCGAACGTTCTCGCGGATTAATGGCAGTGAGACTTGCACTACGCCTAATTCATACAAATATGTGAACATATTATTATATCCTCATTAGTAATGTACACGAAAAATAATCACTACATAAGTTCATATTTCCGCCTTGAAAGAAGCTACGCATCATTGTTCACCAGTAATTGAATAATGCACATTTGTTCGCATTTCACCTATGAAATATTCATTTATTGCTACCTCATAAAACTCATTTTATAAACATTAGCTGAGGAAGGTGGACGATTGGGAGATATGATGCATATTGGGAGATCAGCAGCAGTCAACTGCAATACACTACGATATAATCTACCCGCACACGTGTTCCTCCTTTTAATCCTAGTTTCTTTAAGCAGCACATGAAAAAGCATTCATCGAGGTTTTCAAGTTAGAAACTGCCTCTTAGGATCATCAAGATATGGAATGGTAGTCCTTGTATTCTGGACGTCGCAAAAGTTGGTTTTCAGGTAGCAGTGGTACAGATAAATGACGGACTTTATTAAAATTGCAAACTAACTAAAATATCACAATACCACCTCTTTTGATTGATTTACAAGAGTCTTTAAAATCTTGTATGGAGCGATTCGAACTTGCTGGCTTATTAGTCCTCTTCTAAAGCTTTTAGCATTTATGCAAAACGAAAATAATTGAAAATCGCATAGTTTTTATGCATCTTTTTTTTCTAATCCAATATCTTTAATTAATATTTTTTTGCTATTAAACTAGCCAAGAAAAAAAGTTGTTTCTTCTTTTGTTAAGTTCCTGAGGTTATCTTCCGTCTTAATATTCCGCTCCATGTCACCGTATTGCATTGTCATCTAACATAGATACTTTTGACGTTTACTTAAGGTTTACCCTACGAATAATGTATCCTATAGAAGTGTAACTCCCATAGAGTTACCGCTGAAATATTGGAGTAACTTACGCATACTAAAATACAGCAATAAAACAAAACACTCACACATCCATTGTCGAACACTTGCACGCGATTGGTCGCGCCAAAATCATGCTGTCTCGGCGCCCCAAACGTCATAGTGGCAAAGCGGCGATCGTGATGAGCGTGGATGGTGTTATACAATAATAAGACAGCTTGTTTGTGTTTATTTTTTATTGAATAAGTTCAATCAAAGTTCAATCAATAAAAAAAGTCGGGTTGCACTCCGGGAGTGCCGGCAGAAGTGAAAACTTGTTCTCTCTTTCTTACTTCGTTATATACAGAGAAAATGATAAAAAGAACATACCATACCATACCATACCTATAATATAATGCCAATCATAGAACCTATCACTATTTTTCTGTCAGAACAAATTGATGAATTACAAAAAGAAAAATAATCACAAAACGTAATAAATTACAAAAAGAAAAAATAATCACAAAAAATGTCAGAAGCCCAGGTTCGAACCCGGTACTATCTGAAACCATAAGGACTTACAGTCGAAGCGCTTACCGCTAAGCTACGAAGCTTCTTGGCGTACCTAACAAAATAAACAATTTTTAGCTAATGTTGTATGACGTCAGTCGTCGGTTACGGTTCAAAGGTCAAGTAATCCTGACGTGAGTTTAACACATTTTACCCATCCAACGCCGCTAAAGAAGTTTTCACTTCAAAAAATAATAACTGGATTGTTCTTATTTTTCTATTGATTGAAAATACGTTGTTATTTTTCACAATTACGTACCTCTGAAAATAATTAGTTTATTTAATTTATGGCGGTTGGAATTTACTAAAGACTCGTTTTTAACAATATAATGCAAACGAATTATAAGAAACTGTTCGATTATAGCTTTTAACAACATAACGTCGTGATTGCTTTCTATAGGATGGCTTTCTTTAAGGGGTTATACACTTATTAACCATTATTTTAAAATTGTTAATTTCAATTGTCGACCAGATGTGATGTGATGAATGTAATGGACTAACCATCTGAAAAACAGCAAAATACTTTTTAAAAATAAATAATTTAAGTAATGAACTAAATAAGAACAGTTTAACTTTTTCATTAAATTTAGAAATTGCAAATAGGTATATAAAATATGTCACAGTGCAAATAGGCACCGCAGTTTTTCTTAATCGCTTAACCTTCCCATTATTTGGTGTGTACATGTCATCAGTTCGAAAGTGTATGCTGCATATTTTACTGTAGGTACTGACTAGGCATCCAATCACGTTCATTTCTTTCCAAACGAACCGCTCTCATTCTTTTTCATGTTGGACTTCATTTGTTGGGAATCTGTGACATTCAAATTATAATTTATTTTTATGCATAATATCAACCCACTAATATAATATCATAGTAACAATATTTTTTATTACCTTAGCGCTTAACATACTATGAACTATGAACACTGCATAAAAAATAATTTTATTTAGGAATTGCGTTCATGTTGCATACCACTTTTCAACTTCGCCAAGTACGTGTTTTTAAAATGAATATTTACTCACCTATGGAAGGTGATTCCAGCGTTTTCCATATCAGTATGGTTTCTGCACCACTTCATAACACAAGAAGCCATATTTGAAATGTAATTACACGAAAACACACAAAAAACAAATACAATTAAAATCACTGACAGATTGATTCCAGTGACACAACCGTACGATACCTACGCGTGACAGCGCGGTACACTTTTTAAGCCCCGCCTTCCGCGGTCCCCATTATGTGGTGCCATTTTTTGAGCTGAGTTACACTTCTATAGGATACATTATTCGTAGGGTTTACCTTACTTACCTTATGTGATGTTTGTGTTGAAAGTTCGCATTAAAATAAATAAAAGGAATAGCAACGGATTGCATTGTTAATATTTGTGAATGAAAGGTGCGTGCTACAAGAATCATAACTATGGATTCATTACCGATGTTCCACAGCAACGGCTCCAGGACCGTTCCCTGTGGAACACCGCACGATGTCTCACGCCTACCGACTCCGGTTGAACTTGGGTAGACGACGGCTCTCTCCGTCAGGTACGCCCCGACTATGCGGCGAAGGTAGAGAGGCACATCGTGATACACGAGCGCCTCTCTGATGCAACTCCAGGGCAAGGTGTTAAAAGTGTTGATGATGTCCAAGGACACCGCCAACATCACCTCATCCCGAGCGACCGCATCCTCCGCCAGAGTCCTCACACGCATGATGGCATTCACAGTGAAACGCCACCGGCGGAACCCGAACTGGGTATTCGCCAGGTTCGGCCCTACTCTAGAGGGATGCTCGACGAGGCGCTTGGCAATAACTCTTTCAAAGAGCTTGCCCACCTCGTCGAGCAATACTATGGGCCGGTTCCCGGGATATTATTACTGACAGATGAATCTAAATAAAGACAGTGATTATTTACCAGTGCCTTTTACGCGTCAGTAATAGTCTAAATCAATTGCCACACCGTCAGCCATACAGTTACAAAATCTAAAAATAAGCATTCCATAAATTTCTTCCGTAATTGCTAGAACGCTAGACTTGTGTTGAAACCGATGAAACGTCTACACAGAACCGTAGGGCTACCATGAATCATCCGAACTTTCGGACTGATGTTTCGGATGAACAGTTCCATGACTTACATGAAACACATTTATCCTAAAATCGGATTTAATTAATTTTTAAAGACGGTATATCCCACACATCCTTTATAAGTGCAGGGCTTAGATTCCACTCGCATACGGTGCAGAATATTTCATCGAGAACCCAGTGAGCGGTTCGGTGACTCTTTTCTTTGCCGCGTCATTAAGAATTTTATCCTCACCAGCTCACGTGTTTCATTATTCCTTCGGTCCTTTGAGCGGGGCTTGAAAAAGCATCAGTTATGGCCGTCAAGTTGAGTACTATCATTGTTATTTTTTCCTTGGGCTGCCTTCAGCTTACCACCAGACGAGGTGAAGTCAAATTGACGTGTCTTATATAAAAAAAGACCTTTCGGAAGAAATGACCAGTATTTCATGGTCTCCTCTTTTCAAAAACCACGTATTTCGTTCGTATTACGTGCGTTCCCAAAGTTTCGGATATTTTAAAGTAGCCCTCCAGATGAACCTGGTACTTGATGACCACGTCTAGACTTCGATGCTTGTATTCGGCAATTATATGGATTAGTTAGGATCACAAAGGACAGAATATGATTAAGTTCCTTCTCCATGGTTAGGATAGTCGTTTTGCTACTAGAGTACACAATATCATCGCTATAAGACTGTATGCATGATAGCGACCTGTTTCGGTTACCTTACCGGAAAGTCCCTAAAAAAACTCATAATCCAATTACAACGCTAACTTAATCTAGTCTATGACAGAAATCTATTCAAACTCACGAACACACAATTTTATAAGCCTCAATATTTAATTTCATGCTTCTTACAAAAGTAACGAAGATCCCTACCTCGTAATTGTGGACTTCGTTTAGGAGCGTGAAAGTACCCACCTTAAAATTATTACACAATAAACTTTTAACCCTTGATTCACCTTTTTAGGCATACAATGTTGAATATTAGAATTAAAACAACCAGAAGTATCAGTATTTTTGTAAATAAAAAGCTCCCATACAACCAATCATCCTTTATTATTCCGTAACATTAAGGCATCAACTGCCATTTCTAGGCTATACTTTCAGCAGTTTAGGCTCGGTGTTGATGAATCAGTTTGTCGGGCCAAATGATTGTGTATATAGACATAGACCAACAAACAATAATATTGAAACCGGTACTGGATGACGTCAAACAACAGTTATTCTTCAATGTTTCATATTGGTTCCAGTTCAACAGCATACGCATGTATCACAATGGTAATTTTTCTATCACATAACTGCAGTGTTGCTTGTTACTATTTGCTAGTAAGCATAGTTATTGTAATGTTGCCGTGATGGGTTTTTGGACAATAGACAATGTTTTTTTAAGGGCGTTTTCACATTCATCCGATATCCGATATCGGTATCGGACGCCGATAGCCGACATCCGATAGCCGATACGGCCATTTGCTCGAAAGCACAGACTAGTTAGGGATGCTAGAGTTGAAAAAAAAAGAAAGGTCGAAAATTACTTGCAGTCGCTGTTTTAGTCTCTTTGTGATCCGATATCGGGCCAAAACAGTGGTATTGGCTCCAATAACCGATATCGGGCGCACGCACGCGCTTCACTAAATAGCTTACCTTATTTTTATTTTTATTTTATCTTTGTTCTGTTTATTGCTTACATTTTATGTTTAATGTATAACGTATTGTAATTATGGAGGAGGGAGGTCTCCTGGCACAAATATCCATTGATACTTAAAAGGAGCCCTCAGGAACTGTAATAATTTGTAAAAAATTATGAAGAATAAAGATTATTATTATTATTATATATCATACATTTGACTGCCTCCGATATCGGATATCTGACAATGGGAAAATGCTCTAAAGGGACTTAATTTATTTTAAACTAGCTGACCCAGCAAACTACGCACCTCCAATATTTTTCCACCCGCGTGGCGTCAGATCCCGTTCCCGGTGCACCCTCTACTATATTAAACATGTATTATACATATAAACCTTCCTCTTGAATCACTCAATCCATTAAAAATCTATCCATCAAAATCCGTTGCGTAGTTTTAAAGATACAAGCATCCAAAGGGATATAGGGACAGAGAAAGCAACTTTGTTTTAAACAATGTAGTAATGTATTAGGTCCTTACGTATGAAATTGGCGTTTTGTACGGGAGGAATAAAAAGTCGTTTTTTTTTGTAAAATATATTTAATTAATCAAAGTATGCACTTTTGCCATCTTATGGGTAGTTCATTGATTCCTTTACTATAAAAACCATGGGGGCGAGAATCAATAAACTCTTTGAAGGCGGTTTGGACTGCTGCATCGGAGTGGAATTTTTTTCCTTGTAAGAAGTGTCCAAATTCCGGAAGAAATGGTAATCTGTAGGAGCAAGGTCCGGGGAGTACGGTGGATGTCGCAGACATTACAATTGTAGCTCAGCTAACTTAGTGGTTGTTTGTTGTGCAGTGTGTGGTCTTGCGTTGTCGTGAAGCAGCAGTGGCCTAGAGCGATTGACCAATCTCGGTTGTTTAACAGAGAGCTAGTTCTTCCTTCATGGTTTGCAGTTGCTGACAATAGATATCTGCCGTAATCGTTCGGCCAGATTTAAGGAAGCTGTAGTGAACGACACCGGCGCTAGTCCACCAAACACTTACAAGTAACTTTTTCTGAGTCAATTTTCGTTTAGGGCAGGATTTGGCTAGGTCTCCAGGGTTCAGCCATTGCGATGAGCGCTTTCGATTATCGTACAATATCCACTTTTCATCACAAGTAATGATTCGATTTAAAATCCTTTCATTAGTGTGTCGGTTGAGCAAAGTAACACAGCAGGCGACCCGTGTTTGCAAGTTCGATTCACTCAATTCATGAGGTACCCATCGTTCGAGTTTTTTACTTTCCCGATTTGCTTCAAGTGGATTAATACAGTTTTGTCACTTACCCCGAAGCCTGCTGTTATCTCTGAAGTGCTTTGTGATGGATCCGCTTCCACAATAGCCTCTAATTCTTCGTTTTTCACTTTGGTCTCCGGCCGTCCACGGGGTTGGTTCTTAAGGTCGAAATCTCCAGAACGAAAACATTGAAACCAAAAACGTACCGTGCTGTCTTTAGCGACACCAGCGCCGTACACATCATTAATTCTTTGAGCTGTTTCTGCAGCACTGGTGCCACGGTAGAACTCATACTCGTAAATATACCGATATTTCATGTTTTCCATTGCGCGGTAATAAGCGATGCCAAAGAAAAGATAATGAGGAAAATAACAAATGAATGACTGTATTTCAAAGAAAAAAAAAACCAGCTAAATGAATTTATTAATTTGAATTTGGAATTCTTAACCAAAGAGGAGATATTTCAGATCAAATTGATCAGTACGACAAAACGCTAATTTCATACGTAAGGACCTAATATTATAATCATTACGTACTCATCATCGTCATCTTACCAATGATTCCAGTTGCAACTGTAGTTTTTATATCGGAGGCCGGGGATGTTCGCTTGTACTTTATAACTCAGAGGAGTCCATTTTTTATAACACTTAGGTGGCAGACAAGCACACGGCCCACCTGATCGAAAGTGGTAACACCAAGGGCGTCACACTCGCGCTGCTGACCCTGTAAGATCAGAGAGTTTCTGTGCCGTCAGTGTAGAAGATAAAGCAGGACAAGCCTTTGGTCTTCCCACTGACAGCACAAAAACTCTCCAGTGAGCTCTGGCTAACCTTCTCACCGCCGGAAACGCAACACGAGGTTATTATGGCCGCGGTATTCTGTAGGCTGGAGGTAGTTCCCCAGTCGGACTGCTCAATTAGTTCCCGGGGGTGAGTAGGGTGACCAGAGCTCACTGGGGAGTTTTTGTGCTGTCAGTGGGAAGATAGCACCTGCCTGTTTCGTCTTCTACACTGACGGTACGGAAACTCGCTGTGTTTACAAGGGCCGCAGAACGAGTGTGCTTCCCCTGTCGTTGCACACGTCCATACGCCGCGGTAAGCACTTTCCATCCGGTGAACCGTGTGTCTATGTGCCACCTCGGTGAGATACATAGTTATTTCAAAATATTACTTAAGTACCTACTACTATAAATCTCATGGCAATCACATTACCATCTCCACCATGTCTTAATATAACGAATTTACACCACAATTACCAAAATTACAAACATACTTAACCCTTTCGCAACTGCCTGAGTAACCACCGTTTTGCAAGAAAGTCGTACCATGACTCACGAACTTATCCGAACATAGCCGATCGTTGCCGACACCAGTGACAAAATATTGTTATTACTCAGTTATGCGCAAAATATTAGTGGTTCCGCCGGTTTTGCGAAATTTATTATGACTTTATTTATAGGCTCGAATCGCAGGCCAATGTACCAATCTATAATAATTAAATAAAGCTAACGAGTTTATAAGTGTGAATGCCCTAATCTTTGAAACTCCGTGCGATTTGAAAGAAACATTTTATGTAATTGATAACCCAGTTCTGCCCGAATATAACCGATTCATCATCATTTACGGATTGTTTCCGATTGCATTTGAGATTATTCGTATCGTGCGCAAAAACCACACGGCTATGACACTCCCCCCTCCCTCCCCCCACTCCTTCTTCCCACTTCAGGTTCAGGACTTGAACCGGCTAAAACTCACGCCGTCTGTGGACCATTGGTTGCCGAAGTGCAGATTGTCCTAGACATATCGCTTGTACACCGGCCCTCCGCCCTCGTGGCTATCGGTTATCGCTATAATATTGGTTATCGTTATAAATTGTAACCTATGTGTTATTCCGATGTATAAGCTGTATTATTGTAAAGTTTCATTAAAATACATTCAGTAGTTTTTACGTGAAAGAGTTACAAACATCCATTCATCCATACTTACAAACCCTCACGTTAATAATATTAGTACGATTGTTTTAATACATTGCGCCATCTTAATGGTGCCAGTTACCCGTATCGAAGTTCAAATCTTCCATCCTATCGCACTTTTTTAAGTTCATCATGTCGTATCAAGTGGTCAATTATCAGCTAGCGAAATAATAAATTTATAATTATGCGGAAGATTCAGTTGATAATTGATAATGACTAGTCATCATCGAAAACATCTTCATCGACAGCAAGGAAGTATATTTTAAGTTTAAATTATACGGTATACTATTTAAACATGGCTTTGGCTATTATTAAAACCGGCTTTATAATCTGACATAATTGACATTTCCATAAACACCGTGTTTACTGGATCTTAAGTACCTCTACAGGGTTTATTTTTATATACAACTGAGGTGGCAGACAAGCACGCGGCCCACCTGATGGTTAGTTACTGGACTAGGCCTATGGACGTGTACAACACCAAAGAAGTCACACTCGTGCTGCTGACCCTGTAAACACAAAGAGTTTCTGTGCCGTCAGTGTAAAAGACAAAGCAGGAATAGCCTTTGGTATTCCAACTGACAGCACAAAACCTCTCCAGTGAGCTCTGGCTACCCCAACATCGCCGGGAACACAACATGAGCTTATTATGGCCGCGGTATTCTGTAGGGCGGAGGAAATTCCCCAGTCGGACTGCTCAATTGAATCGGAATACCGTAGTGTCCTACCTCCTACGCGTAACGCGGAAATCATGCGTAAAGTTTTTATTGGTAATGACCTCTGTGGCTATGACACATTTTATAATTACTACTAACTGACCCGTCCCGATTTCGCATGACATACATCAAAACCCCGTGTTACCACTTGTTACCATATGCATTAGTTTTCAAATATGGCATGGGAATTTTTCGAATTTGTTCACAGACATTTATGGTTACTGCTCCGGTCCCTTGAACGTGAAGTTATTCAGCCTATAACCATCCTCTATATACAGGATATTCAAAACAAATAGATTTTTTTAATTCGAACCAGTAGTTCCTGAGATTACCGCTTTCAACCAAACAAACAGACATACAAACAAATTCTTCAGCGTTATAATATGAAGTCTTCTTTTTCTTCATCCTAGCGTGAATTCCAATCGCATCCGCAGCTATCAGCTTGGAGTCTGGGGTCTGCTTTTACGAGTCTAACTGCGGATTTGGCTAAACTTCGATATTTTCCGTGAAGCGACTGCTATCTGACCTCCTTAACCCAAAGGCGATATCGAAGCATTGCAATTAGATTATAATTATAATTTTAAGCGTAGATTTTAAATAGTAAATGTAGTAAATCAGTTTAGTAGGCGAAGCAGATAGCCCGCACGATAGATAGAAGGCACGGTTTCAATCCCTGCGCATTGCAAATATTTGTAGGCATGAATATGGGTAGGTATTTACATTGGTTTGGCCGTGCTTCGGAGATGTTAAGCCGTCGGTCCCGGTTACCATACGAACATCTATGGCTGTTGTTACGGGTTGTTGGAGCCCTAAAAAGTCCAACAACCTAGTCTAACGGCAATGCTTCTAAATCGCTTTATGGTTGTTGTTGGTTAGGACCTCAGATGGCAGCCGTTCCACAGATAATATCGAAGTTCAGCCAGACGCGCAGTTAGACTGGTAAAGTGGACCACAAATTCCAAGTTAAAAGCTATGGATACGACTGGAATTGACGCCAGGATGAAGAAGAAGTAGTGTTGTAATCGTAACAGTAGTGAAATAACTTTTACTATCACTACTCACTTAGAACTGGTTAGAAGTGATAGCTGCCGACATAGGTGTGGTCTAGAACATGCATTTGTCAATTCAAGACTTGTTAAATTATCATTTATATAGTGCCATCGTATGTCAAAGGTTAATGCATATGATAATTATTTCCTAGTATGAATAAAATGCTTCCTATTACATAATGCTATGTTAAATACTTAGTAAAACAATATTAATAATCACAATAAATTTACATTTGTAATATTATGTTCCTGTAGTGCAGTGTCAGAGCTCTTTAACAAAAAACATGAATTAATGTGAGCCAACTGTCAGCCATATAAACATATAATGTTTTCAAAGTTGATTTTGCATCTAATGTGGAATAAAATATAAAAGTTTCTGTCTAGATTATTGTAATTTCTTTTATTTCATAACCTAAAAAATTTTTTTTTTTTTTATAAACAGTCATTTAAATATTAAGGAGGCTTGCGAAATTTCCTGAAAACTTATTGATAAAATTCGGGTCAATATGACCCGGCGTCATCGCCCTAGTAATTATTTTCACATCATTGGCGCAGGGTTAAGTGTATCGGATTTTTAAACTAATGTGACCGTCTTTATGGTCCCTCGTAACTTCTAAACGGTGGAACCAATTTTGATGAATGATATTTTCGGACATTCGTCTTTATTGCGCGCGTCTGTCTTTGATTCAATGTCAATGTGTCAGTGCATCAGTAGCTTTATGGTTCAAAAGTCATCTTACAATTGACAGGTCCCGGGTTCGTTTTCTGGCCATGATGAAACCTAAATGTTCCTTATACAAGCAATTTGTATAGGAATTATTCCGGTTATTATGGTTTCAAAAAAAATCGGATTGCGCAGCTATCACAATACCTAAACCTTTCACTAATTTTCTATGAATACACCTCTGCCTACCCCCTTGGGGATTCACAGGTGTCGACTAGTAATCGTTGTCGTTCAATTGACTTTCCGACCAATTGTATGTCGACTAATTATCGCTGTCGCTCAATGGGGTTTTCTACCAATTGTAAGTCGATGAACTGTCGTGTCGACCAATTGTCGTTCGATGAAAAGTCTGGGTCCGACTCCTACTGCAGTCACAAGTTTTTAGTTTTTGTAATAATTACCTGTTTTACCTACCCACTACCAATAGTACCTAATAGTGTGCTATTGTATAGGGTTTGGCAGTGACATTTACTCATGAATTTAAAATGTAAATATTTTGCCGTAAGTGTTTCAATGTGACCGGAATTTAAAATATCAGACACTCTGCCACTTTGGCACATTACTATCCTTCCAAGAAATTGCTACATAGCTTCCAGGAATAGAATTATCAAAAACTTAATCAATTGTATCAACACCTTATTAGAATAATAAATTTAAATCTTAACTGTCAGTCGAAAAAATAAAATCGGTTGTGAGGACAACAGAATTAGAATTTAAAAGAAATTTAAAAAAGTATATTCGGTGTGCCAACAAAGATTTTGAGCAATGGAAAATTAATTCGATTAAGATAGGAAAAAATATTGAATCGTTCTAGGCGGGGTTTTGTATGGAGCAATATTAACTACGTTTTTACAAATTTAAACTAATACTGTGTATCACAAATCGGAAATAAAAAAGTCATATTGTGTAGGTGTTGTACAGCTAATACAAAATCAAGTATTGTGTGACTAAGCCCTTATGTTGTTGACCAAACGGCTCACATACCTAGTGGCAATGACCTCAAATATGGAGACACAAATATTACCTACCGAAGTATAGCAATATTCGACCGCGATTGAATTATATAATTTGTTTATAGCCAAAGTTTTTTTTTACTTCTAAGTTTTGTTAAGTTTATTAGGTTTTAGTTTTATTGGTATTACAGTTTATGGGGCTCCACCAAGATCTTTGGAGCCTAAGCTAACTTCACCTATGAGTAGATGGCAGTCTCTAAACGCCAAAATAAACTAAATTAAATCATAGGAATCATTAAATTATAGGACACCGCAAACAAACGCAAGGCTCGCCCCCTAATTCGTAGTTTGCGAAATGTGAGTGTTAATAAACCTCTGCCCACCCCTTTGGGGATTTACAAGCGTGAATATATGTATGTAAGAATGCCCTAAAGGCCGTCTATGTGTGTCGCTGTTAACATTCAGCGAACACAGTCATATCCTTAATCCATGATAGGAATTTAATTAATAGTCAAATAAATGAAGATCTATCTCGGCAAATATTTTGCCCTTTTACACAGTTCCTTGTAAAATGGTCACACTATTGCATAGTTCTGAAGGTTGATTTGTAAAAGGATGTTTGCGTAACGATTCGTAGCCCTTTTTAATCAGGCGCATTATTTTACTTGACAATGAGTTTCAAACGCAGTCGTAACGTGCGTAGACGACGGATTTCAATGGGTAACATTAAAGATAGAACTGGTGTAAAAGTAAACCAAATGGACCTGAATTTCAATTAATATAATACATTGCAATAAATGTCATATAATATAGTTAATATAATTCCTAAAAATATTATAAAGTGTGGAAAAGTACAAGTGCCAGCATTATTCAATAATACAATTTTATTCATTTCGACATTGTTTTAATTTTTTCACTAATTTATTGTTATTCCTTTTATATTGTATTTAACTAATTTTTTGAATGCAAACCTACTACTAACATAGTCCGTAAGTTCATGTAAACTAACTTATATGGAATTTTGTTACGAAATAAACTATTTTTATTATAAAATATTATTACATAAACGCATCGGCTGTTACGAACGTACGTATTTTAGTAACTTTACGTTTGGTCAAGCGTAATAGGGTTATTGTAATTGACGTGGAGTATTAATTAAAATATCGTTCTTTATGCTACTATGGTAGAAAACTAGCACACAACTAACCGGATAGAACACTATCTTATTTTTTTTTAAATTATACCACTTAGGTGGCAGACAAGCACACGGCCCACCTGATGGAAAGTGGTTACCGTGGCCTATGGAGGTGTGAACCACCAGGGGCGTCACGCTCGCGCTGCTGACCTTGAAGAAACCTTCTAATGCCTTTTTCGAAGAACCCCATATTGTAGTCGCTTTGTAAACCACAGCAGGGAGCTCATTCCATAGCTTGAGCGTGCGTGGGATGAAGTTCCTTTCATACCGCACGATTCACACCATTTCTTGTCTATGACGAGCGGTGCGATGATAAAATGTTAGAAGTGTAAGTTATCTAAAATATTATAATTACATTGCATGGTTGGTGTTACTATTTAAACAGAATGAGCTCACAGTACTAGTTGTATTTTCGACTGCCAACAATATCATGCCTTTTCATGTTTTAGTCAATTATTCTATTAAATTTACGGCGAAAACATAAACGGATTTTCAGGTGTGATTTTTTTTATTTGAACGTATTACAATTGTCAATAGCTTTTTTAGGTAGACAGACAGAGCATAAGAGCGTTTTCACATTGTCCGATATCCGACATCCGATATTGGAGGCAGTCAAATGTATGATATGTGTTTGTGTATCTGTCTTTCACATTGTTCGGCCCGATATCGGTTATTGGATCACAAAGAGACTAAAACAGCGACTGCAAGCAATTCTCGACCTTAATGACAATTTCTTATTAACATGTCTTTTCGCGTTAACTAATGACGCTCATCACGAATATTAAAAAAATGGCTTGCACTTTTTTTTTCTTTCAGCTAAGGGCATCCCTAACTAGTCTTTGCTTTCGAGCAAATGGCCATATCGGGCCGATTCTATCGGATATAATATATAAAAACAGCACATCGTGTCGGCTATCGGCGTCCGACACCGATATCGGATATCGGATGAATGTGAAAACGCTCTAATAGTCAAATTATATGTCAAGCACCTTTACGACCTAAAGCAAATTTACGCTTTCATCACTTCGCCTTCAGGGTAATAAGGTAATATGTGCATATGGCAAATAAATCGCAGTGATCTGTGTACGATTTCGTTACTAACGTCTTGTACAGATTGCATATTCATTGCGTGTGTCCTCTTTATATAGCACACATATAAAATGTGTACTGCCACAGATAAAATAATAGCTACTACACACGCGAAATATTAAGTAATATTTTTTAGAAGACAATATTTGGGTCTGACATCATTTTGTTTATTTCTTCCGTATTTTACTGTTTCTGTGGCGAACGTTGGAAAGAGTTCATCCAATTAGTACTACTCTCTCCCTTTCTATACAGCTCTTCGAGACAAGAAGCATTTCGTTGGCCGGCGTTTGGTAGAATAGAATGACGAATGTATAGAATGAGACGTTTATGACATGCGTAAACAACTGTCATATACGTCAAATCCC
Source organism: Eilema caniola (assembly GCA_949126895.1). Classification (NCBI taxonomy): domain Eukaryota; kingdom Metazoa; phylum Arthropoda; class Insecta; order Lepidoptera; family Erebidae; genus Eilema; species Eilema caniola. Next base: position 7,298,776 of record OX421463.1, on the reverse strand, counting down.
ATACATTTGTCATTCTATTCTATCAAACACCGTCCGACGAAATGCCACTTGTCTAGAGGCGCAGGACAACACGTGCAGAGTTTAGGTGTCATCCACATGAGGTGCAAACAATTCTTTGCGCAATGGCGCAGCAAAAAAAGGCACAAATACGCAAACTAAGCGGATTTGTGCCTTTTTTGCTGCACCATAAGGTCTTGGAATTCTTTACAAGTATACTTGTTTCCTTCATCCTGCAGGTCCTTTAAGTGAGACGGTAGAAAGAATCTATACCTATATATTATGTTAGCCAAAATACATCGCCTACCTTTGCCAAATATTAGCACCTTGTCTAAGTAAACTACAATCTTCTAATCAAACACAAAATTTTCTCCATAGAATTGAATAAACACATTAAAATGCTTGGTCGAAATGTCGTACATTTCTCCGGCAGACATACCTATATCGCCAGCTTTCTAAACAGCCGTAGCACCTACTAAATTTTCAAAATATCGTACCTTTTGGATTTGTGTATACCGTTATCTATATGAAAGAATCAATTAGTTGAAAAGGGGCCTTTAACTATGGACCTCATGCAATAGCTACCATTGAGCTACAGCTTTCTCATATGCAACTCACTTAAATAGCAACACAATTAGCGGAATCGGACCATCGGACACCGTGAAATTTGCAAGATTATCGTACAATTCGAATATAGCTTTATGCTGTATTCTTCGTCAAAAAGTATCAAGGTCAAAAAATACTACATACCTACCTGTTTTTCAAATGTCTTTAAATCACAACTGTTTCATGGTCAAATGTATTTAAGTTCTCGAAAGTTTCGTAGCCTGTGTAAATTAGGCTAATATCTTGTTCATTCAATTCAATTAATTTCAAGAACTGCTGGTTCGAAGGGAAAAATTATTTTTGTGTTGAATAGTCCTGTTATCGAGGATAGTTATAGGCTATATAACATCATGCTTCAGCTCAAGGGAGCGGAACAGTAATCATTAATGTGAACTAATCCGGAAGATACCCATACATTCTTTGAAAACCATAACTTTCAAAATTTGCCACGAGCGAAGCCGGAGCATGTCGGCTAGTTTAATAATATTAGATAAGTCTATTGTCTCAAAATGGTATCGGCAGGCAATTTGCATCATTGGGAGTCGCTCCTAACCCCCATGCGTTCGCACGTACTAGGCAAGTTACTTTTCTATTATAATATTGATATTCTGAAGTTTCAGAAGATCCGGCCGGAACTACACGTGCAATGTTAAGTTATCTTTACTGTATTTTTATAGTAAAGACGCTAATTTTTACCAGTTTCATCGAGGTTTGACTAGAAATGTCGTCTATTTCTGAAATCATACTCTCTATTTCATTAAAAGTACTACTGAATGAATTATTCTGAATCTCCAATCGAAATATATAGGTGACCTCAAAGTGCCGATTAAGAACTTCATGCAATTATGTCATTATACCGCATCACCGATACGTCGCCGCGTCGGTAGATGCATCGATTTCACCGAGATCCCTGAGTCGACTTGCGTAATTTAATGCGAAATGCCCTTTAAAAGGTTTCGTACGTTGCATTCAGAAGAGTAGTTTACAAGGTTACATTTAATAGCTTTGCTAAAAAATTAAATCGTTTGATAATCTTTTTATTCATAGCTGTTAGAAATAAACCTTAGATTCAAAAAAGAGTAGATGTTTGAAAACTCTTCGAAGGAGATATCTCATCGATCGCGGGTTAAATGCCACTATTAACAATTATACGGGTCTGTGATTTCTATGAATAATTGTGGCGATATTTAATAAAGTATCTAAATATGCTTTTATGCATTATACCCATAAGACAAACCATTGTTGAGTTGTGCCTTTACCTTTTTTATTTTTCAATAACTTCCTTTTTCATGGCCACTAGCTCCGTACTCGTGGATATCGGTTATCGCGGCCAAACATAGCCTATGTTCTTTCTCAAGATCTAATCTACCTCCTAGAATTTTTTTTATCAAAATCGGTTCAGTGGTTTAGCCGTGAACGACGCACAAACAGACACACACATACACTTTCCCAATTATAATATTATTATTGATAATGGATTGGACATAAACCATTCTTAATGTGCACCATTGCTTTACGCGCATATTGGGAGAGGGCTACGTCCAGCTGAGGACTGCAATAGGCTGATTGATTGATGGAATGGTTTGAATTTGAGACATGAAAATTTCTTATTTTACATTTTTCGATGAACTCGGTCACTTCATCAGGTGGGCCGTGTGCTTGTCTGCCACCTGAGTGGTATTTAAAAAAAAACTCATGAAAAAATAGTAACATTTATGTAAAGCAGTGCGTGCTGTCGGTACTTGCGTGTAAACAACTCATAGCGGTCACTTTCGATTGTTTGCGTAACGACGCATCTGATTCTGCTCGCGCATCCACTACATTCCAAGGTTCGCTTCGTGTCATGTTCTCATTCATCACTAGTAAACAACTAACTGTTGTTTACAAAATGCTGCTTTTTTTAAATTGGCAATCAATATCTATATGTACTATAATTTTACAGTGGAGACACCAGAGGCCGGACGGATGATCCATTCGCGATTTCTGCGGGCCATTTCATGTAGTGAGTTTACAAATTAACCTTTTAAACGTGCGCATTCTATGATACACAATTATATCCATACTAATATTATAAATGGAAAAGTGTGTGTGAGTGTGTGTCTGTTTGTCCCTCTTTCACGGCTAAACTATATACTAAACCAATTGTAATTAAATTTGGTATAGGGGTAGATTAGATCTGAGAAAGCACATGGGCTATGTTTGGTCGCGATAACCGACATCCACGCGGGCGGGGCCGCAGGCAAAAGCTTGTTTACGAGAAACCTTTGAACTAAGCTACACTTTGACTAGGTTATACGATAACCGTGGTAGATATGAGACGAATACTTTATTTCGTCCTGAAATCCCCTCGGATATCATCTCCGATGACCATCAGGCATATTTGTGTCAGACTCGGACCGACTAAAACTGCACGGAGTCTCGGGTCTTTAGGTCAGAGCCTATTCCTCGCATCCCGGCTGACTCTGGGTCATCTACGCTTTTAACCCAGATACTCCTGAAACTTTTTTACGTCATGAATTTTTACAATTTTTTAGTATGTTTGTAAATGGAGATCAAGTGTCCTTAGAAAAATATTGGAAAAATTCTAGGTCATTCGGGAAGCCGGAAAATGAGTGGTGTCTTAACACCTGATCGGAGAATAGACTACTATTACTACAGACTACTACTGCGGTGCTAGTTAAAGGGTTTTACAGTAAAACAGAATTGCCGGATAAACTCATTTATTCAAAACACTTAAAACATTACAATTAATCTTATACAGGTGTATGGTAAGATATAAAACATAACTTGGGATGCAAATATGTTGCGCACTTTTTACATATAAAGTTTGTTTTCTTCTTGCAAACTTTACATGTTAGCTGCGTGTCTTTGTACTCAATCAAAATGGTCAATTCTGTCATACCGTGAAGTTTCTCTGTGACTTTTCGGAGTGGGACAAGGTCCCCGTTTATCGTTTATTTTTTTAAATATGTTTCTAGTAAACCTCTTGCTACCACTCTACGAAAAGTTAGATGATCATACTGCCCTCCGTTGTACTTATACAGTTGCCACGCATTGTGCAACGCCATATCTAAACAGTGACAGATGAGAGGAAAGTACTACTTCTTACCACGAATGGACGTACGATACAGCCCAATATTTTGGTCTGATCATAGGATCATAGGTTTTCCACGTATAAATTGTTTGCAGCTATGGCCGCCATAATATGGCACCATAGCCTCATCAATGCAATCGTTTTCTTCCAAAGGAGCCATTTCCAAGAAGTTTCTGTTTAGTAGATCAATCAAAGGTCTCAACTTACAGAACTTGTCATTTGAAGAACTAATTTGAGTGTTGTCACAGCAATGCAAATGCGACATTATAAAGTTGAACCGATCTCTGGACATCGCGTTGTAAACTAGGGGAAAATCTTTATCTGCCGCCTTTTCCCAGTAGGTACATAGACTGCCGAGGCAATACTACATAACCGCTGAACAAAAGTATGCCCGTTACGTTATCTTCTTCCCCCGAATCTTCATCCGTTACATCTACATTGGCATTTTCAGGTGGTAAAATCGCTATTGAAGAATTCATTGAAATCATTGAAGAATTGGATGGATGGTCACTGTGGATCTTTTCATGGGTCACAGTGAATCGCTTGGGGTACACTGGATCTATTAAAAAAAGTTCAATAAAATACTAATTTTCTACATATTTATTTATTTATTTATATTCTAAGACAGCATGTTATCACATTATTATAAAAAAATACAAAAGTCTTACAAATTATGCTGGTATAAAGAGACCTAAACTTATCAAAATTTTGTTTAAAGAAGCAAGCGTTTTTCGCCTTTATTTTCCATAAAGCTCTCTTTTCTATTCAATTAAATATATTTACTTCTTCAGTAATCATTAACAAATATTTTCATTATAATCATGTGTTGTTTAAAGTGCACCCTTGGGAATGTCATAACGGGCGGTAGTGCATTCCCTAAAGCACTAAATATGTAACAAATAGTTGTTAACGTCCCTCGTTCTGCGCTTGTGACCTTTAAAAACTGTCTTTGTCCTTTGGCTGCTAGCACTATAGCACTTTTTTGCACTGTCATGGTATTCGTTTCATCTACGTTAAATACTCTGGTTCCATTACCAAAGACAGGTTGCCGAGACGTAACATTTTCTAAGTTATCGAGGAATAAACCAACATTGTGGCGGTTGAAAGATGTCGTTCGACTCAAGCTGCAGCCCTCGGGAGTTCGCAATGATAATGTGTTATCTCTCTTTCTAAGATTATATATTCGATACCAGCTAGTTTAGTTTCATGCCACTTTTTTGTTATTCAACAGTGGTACTTCATTAACCAAATTGCGAACGTCTGTCATAGTAAGTCCATAGAACATTTGACTGCACTCAAGAGTAAAATCAACTATCTCCTTTTCTTCTACGTCAGTAAATATCTTATGAACTGCATAATTAGGTGTTAGCCTCATTGGTTTTGCAGGATCAGGGTTTTTCGTTCTCTTGACATAGTATCGATATAACTTTGTATATGGAATAGCAGTCGATTTAGCCACAGATCTTAATATTCAGCCATTAGATATAAGTTTTAAGGCGTTACTCATCTGTTCTTCAGTGTGAAGACCGATACTGGTTTTTCGTACCCGATTGCGAGGCATCGTTACCTACGAAGAAGTACAAAACCATTTTAATTTCATGCTATTTATGTAATTTCCACATGGGTCACACTGGATCACAGTCCACTGTGACCCAAATGAAAACTATTCACTGTGCCCCATAGGACGTTACGACAGAAAAAAAATATTCAAAAAATAACTGCTTATACCTAAGCCAAAATTACATTACCCACAACCGATTTAACAAATAACAAGTTCAAAACATACAACTGTCATTAATATTTATTAAAGGGTAATAATAATATTTATTAAAGGTTAAAATCAACTATCTCCTTTTCTTCTACGTCAGTAAATATCTTATGAACTGCATAATTAGGTGTTAGCCTCATTGGTTTTGCAGGATCAGGGTTTTTCGTTCTCTTGACATAGTATCGATATAACTTTGTATATGGAATAGCAGTCGATTTAGCCACAGATCTTAATATTCAGCCATTAGATATAAGTTTTAAGGCGTTACTCATCTGTTCTTCAGTGTGAAGACCGATACTGGTTTTTCGTACCCGATTGCGAGGCATCGTTACCTACGAAGAAGTACAAAACCATTTTAATTTCATGCTATTTATGTAATTTCCACATGGGTCACACTGGATCACAGTCCACTGTGACCCAAATGAAAACTATTCACTGTGCCCCATAGGACGTTACGACAGAAAAAAAATATTCAAAAAATAACTGCTTATACCTAAGCCAAAATTACATTACCCACAACCGATTTAACAAATAACAAGTTCAAAACATACAACTGTCATTAATATTTATTAAAGGGTTGGGAATACGACAAATTTCTAAATTACGTAAAAAATATTTTCCTACTTACCTACTGGCCTGCGTGTAACAATATCGTGATTCCGCTCGGCGAGCGGGGCGGCAAAATAGCGCGTGAGAGGGGGGTATCGACGAGCAGTAGCCACGCGTTTGCTTGTGTGCATAAAGCATCACACGTAAGAATTATAGCGAATAATCCACTGTGACCCGTGATCCACTGTTACCCACTCTCCCCTAAACATTTGTTCATTATTTTACAAAAATATTTGAGGGTATTCCGAAGTACTTTTTAGCGGTGTTATTACACCTAGTAGTAGTAAGTGGGTTAATATAGCCCGCTCGGGTTTGGAAAGCACAGTTCACACAATGGCATAGTATCTAGTATTTTTACTTTTACCAACAAAATGTCATTAAGGTCGAAAATTGCTTGCAGCCACTGTTTTAGTCTCTTTGTGATCCGATATCGGGACAACACAGTAATGTCGGATCCGATAACCGATATCGGGCCTTACAATGTGAAAGACATTACACATTATGTCATACATTTGACTTTCTCCGATATCGGGTATCGGATAATGTGAAAACGCTCTTATAAAGAGTTTAATTCACTTGTCTCAACTCAAGTGACCCAGCCACAACAGGACATGCACTAATAAGTGTGTGCGAGCAAAAAAACAGTACCTATGAGTTTTTGATGTTTCTGTTATGAACAAATTTTGATAACATAATCAACCTCATTTTAACAGAAGACCATTTATGACGATCTCCACAATTTCTGTGAACATAACTGACATTACATAATCAACGATGTTATAACATTTAAAACAGAAGCAACCTCATCATATCACTCGTTTATTTTGTAATATAAATCATTCACAAACACTTTCTAGAGCAGTATAATGGTATGAGCACTCTATAAAACTACATAATCTAACGCAATATCGATGAAAATAAAACTGTTAACATTAGACGTAATGAATGCGATTATATTAATGAAAGCGATACTGCCTTCTCAAACCGCAATTGGGTATTTGACTGACTAGTCAAATTAGTTACTTTTTATTAAACGTCAAAACGGAAAGTTATAAGGAAAATTGTATGAAAAAAATTATTGTGACGTCATAATATTTAATAGTCAAATCATTTACTATTAAAGGTTGGGTGGATGATAAAAAAAAAATAACAACCATAAAATAAGAACCGACTCAACTGCTTTTCCCCTTTTACTATTCTTAATTTAATAAGTTCAGCTCATATTTCTCAACATATTTCTCAATTCCCAATTATTTTCCCAATTCCAATTTATTTATTTTAACTACAGGAAAATACCTAACTTTCATTAACTACGTGTTACTTACGTCTTCTTTTGCTTGGATTCTAAAAATATTTGACATGAAAAAATGTCTATATCTTTGATTCAAGCCATAGTTTATTTATCATCATACGTCGAGTCTTTTCTCTACTTATATGGAATCGGCTTTTCAGTGAGCAACGAAGCAATCAAACTTCTATATTTTCCGTAAAGCAATAACCATCTTAACTCCACAAATTACTGCCCCTCTAGACAAGTGACAATTCGCTAGCAGGCGTTTGATGGAATAGAATGACGAAGGTATCGGATTTGACGTATTTGACATGCGTTAACGACTGTCATTTACGTCAAATCCCATACATTCGTCATTCTATTCCATCAAACGCCTGCTAGCGAATTGTCACTTGTCTAGAGGGGCTGGTGATATACACCAATAATACACAGGTAGGCCCGGTAAACATATACATATATATTCACGTCTCTAAATCCTCGAGGTGTATAAAACCTACATTTCGCTAACTATGGTTTTCGGTACCACGTAATAGGCGGTTTATGTTTACTGTCACATGGAGAAGAGCCCTATCGCTAACAATGCCTATGGTAAGAGATAGAGTAGCCCAGCCCTCTAGACAAATGACAATTCATTCGCCGGCGTTTCTTCTTCTTCTTGTTGTTTTATTCAAATGGCTCCTTGCATCAGTTATACAGGTACCGATGATTCTGCCAACGTCAAGGTGTAGACTAAATGTCAATGAAAATGTATTATAAAATTATTAATGGCGAAACGCCAATGTCAAGTGTACCAGAGCCACGTTAGCCACGCCAGTAAATTTGTTTCCGTGTGTCCGCCCCCCACGAGATTCAGGTGGACGATCAGGACGTGTGATTGGAATTTTGAGGGCGGCCGGCATTTGATGGAATAGAATGACGAATGTATGGTATTTGACGTATATGACAGTTATTAACGCATGTCAAATACATCAAATCCCATACATTCGTCATTCTATTCCAATAAAAGCCGGCCAACGAATTGCCCATGTCTAGAGGGGCTGGTTCTTCACCGAAAACCAACACGCCAAAAATTCACCGATATGAGTGTGTGTATATAATGATATATTTTATTTGATTCTTGAATGCTTGTTACTTCCCACGTATGAAAATCTTGTTGCATGGCCCTTGTAAAGAGAAATCTTCTTCGAGAGCTGATGATGTAAAATTATTGCATCCACATTCTTAATAATATTATAATCGCGAAATAGTGTAGTTATTACGTCTTCAATAGTAACTAGGAAATAAGATATTATCTTACTAGAGCATAATGCACTAAAAAAGTGCATTTAAAAATATTTTCTTGTGAAATTGTTATTTGAAATAATTAGGAAACAGAACAGTGTTTTGTACTGTTCTGTTTCTTTATTAATAAAAACTGAAGGATATTTTTATGATTTTGGTAACATGCTGGCATGTTAAGATCCGTTTTCATTTTATATTTGTCTGTTCTGACCATTACCATACAAATCAGAGAAAATACTCTCATTTATTCTATGTCAGAGGTTTGAAAACATCGACCTAGTGAGTACTGAGTGAAAGACAATTCAAGTCATGTAATTCTAGTTCAGTTAAATTCCGCCTGAGTTGACGACGGTCACAAACTTCGCAGGTACAAATACATGTAATACGTGTGTATCCTTACATCGTTCTGGGTGTTTTTATGTCTGATATATATTTACGTGTGTACAAGAAGGAATGTAACTTTGTTTATACCCTTTCTAGAACTCAAAACACAAGCCAGTTGGACTCTACTTATTTTGTGTCTAGAATATTTATTTATTTATTTATTATTTACCTGTATATCATGGAACGAGAAAGTTAAATATTCTTTCCTTTGTTTGTCAATAAAGTGACGTTATATGTCCAATACTTTAGCACGTCCATAACAGAAAGTAGGTACTATTCACAACAGTTCATAAACGTCATACATTACGTTCAGAATTAGATAATCGGATGCTAATTGCGCACGACAATTAGTTATCTAATACTGGATTTAGTGATTGAATACTCATTACCTAACTGTGAATAGACGCTAGAATAATTAAGGCCAAATATTAAAAAGAAAACATTCGGGGTAGTATTTGAGCACTGCCGATATTAGTGAAATCTAAGTAACCAGCGTTCAGTGACGAGGACGCGTGTTACATGTTTTTTTATACTACTGAAGTGGCAGACAAGCACACGATCCACCTGATGGACGTGTGCACCACAGAGAAGTCACACTCGTCCTGCCGACCCTGTGAACACAGCGTTTCAGTCAAAAAGCCTGAAGAAGTATTCACTTCAATAAGACCTGTTCCACTGTTACAAAAATGTTATGGTCTAACTGCCAGAGATGCCTTAACCGTGTGAAGTGGATGAGGAAAGATCAGTAGGCGAACTCCGAGGTGAAAGCCTAGTAAACAATCGGGACACAACGTCTGTGTGATGATTATACTACTAAAATAACCTTACTTATATTGTATATAGATTACCATGTTAGATTTTCAGTGGACTAGAATAGGGCTACCGCATCCCTTCCTACTAAGGGATAAGGGTATAATCCATTCGTAAATAAAGATACAGCCCATCCCACAAACGCTGAAGCTGTGGAATGAACTCCCTTTGGTTTTTCCATACGACTCCATATGGGCTTCTTTAAGAAGTGTATAAGAATGTTTAGAGGATCGGCAGCTTGAGTGTGATGCCTCTGGTGTTACGTCCATAGGCTAGAGTAACCAGTTTCCATCAGGTTTGCCGTGTACTTATCTGCCACATAAATGGCATAAAGATTGGTAATTGAATCCAATGACTTCCGTATACCTATGATATGGAAGTCTTCAGATTCAACTACCAATTTTTTTGAAGTGAAAACTTCTTTAGCGGCGTTGGATGGGTAAAAAGTGTTAAACTTACGTCAGGATCGCTTAACCTTTGAACTGTAACCGTCGACTGACGTCATATTAGTTAATATTAGCTACAGACTGTCTATTTTGCAAAATACAATAAATAGCTTCGTAGCAGCGGTTAGCGCTTCGACTGTAAGTCCTTATGGTTTCAGATAGTACCGGGTTCAAACCCGGCCTTCTGACACTTTTTGTGATTATTTTTTCTTTTTGTAATTTATTACTCTTTGTGATTATTTTTTCTTTTTGTAATTTATTACTTTTTGTGATTATTTTTTCTTTTTGTAATTTATTAACTTCTTCTGACAGAAAATTAGCAGAAAATTAGTGATAGGTTCTATGATTGGCGCTATATTATAGGTATAGTATGGTATGGTATGATCTTTTATCTTTTGCTATGTATATAACGAAGAAAGAAAGAAAGAAAAGTTTTCACTTCTGCCGGCACTCCCAGAGTGCAACCCGTCTTTTTTTATAAACATAAATTATAAATAGACCAAAAAAGTGTGTTAATATCACCTTTTTATGAAGCCAATAAAAACAATCAATCGGTGCTGACAGTTCATGAAACTGCATGCCTGCCATTATATAAGTCGATTGGCTCAATGGAACTGTAATGTCTTCCTATATGCGGTATGTTACGTGACACGAATGTCATAAATTTATTATGAGTGTATGACTTATGATACCAACAGATTGGATTATTTAAGTTTTATTTATACATCTTTATTATAATAACTGTAGCTGGCTATAACCGTAGAAGCCGACTAAGCGATAGGGGTCTTCTCCATCATCCGACAGAAAACATAAATCTATAACAAAGTGGGATAACATGGGACCGAAAATTGTGCTCTGCAAAATGTGCGTATGAAAACACATCTGGTTATTACTTCGGGAATTTACAGGAGTGTCTGTGTATATTAATTAATGCATCTTTATTAAGACAGTAGAGGAATCTCGTGAAGCTTATTTATAGAAGCAAACACACAGGCTGTTGAGTCTGCCTATCCCAAAGGCAGGTAAATAGATATTTATGCGATTTGGGATTATGGGAATGATGTATCTGTTTGTTCGTCCATCTTTCCCGGCAAAACCACTGAAACAATTTTGATGAAATTTGGTTAAGGGGTAGATTAGACCTTTGGAAAGGATATAGGCTATGTTTGGTCGCGATAGCCGACATCCACGCGAGCGGATCCGCGGGCAAAAGCTAGTAATTAATATGTTAAGCAGTGGACTGTGATACAGTGACTGGGTAATCAATTTGATTGATATAATTACGATCAAAATTCAATATCTGTGTGGTTTGAGTATTTCCGCAGATGTACAAAACAGGTGATTGAAAAAAAAAAAATAGTGATCAATCACGATCACAAATGATGATACGTGACTTTTTATATAATTTTATAACTTATGATTAAAGTGCGAAAATTAATTCCGTTTGATACTATTCGATTCTTGACAAATCAAATAATAATTTCGTTGTATCAATTTAAGACTTCATAAATAAGTGCTGTTAAGTTATACTTCGTGTTATTTATTATGTATAATTAAAAACTTGGTAGATACAAGATGGCAGAAGATGTAGTGACTAGAATAGAGAAAATGATGCGTACATTATTCGAACACGTAGAGAGAATGGATGAAAGAAGATTGAGGAATTAGATTCACGAAGCGATGGTGAGTGGACAATGCTCAATCAGATTGTGGATAGCCTTTAAACATAGCCTATGTCCTTTATCAACATCTAGTCTGCCACTATACAAAATTTCATCAAAATCGGTTCAGTAGTTTAGGTGTGAAAGCGTAACATACAGACAGACAGAGATACCTTCGCATTTATAATATTACCAGCTGACCCAGCGAACTTCGTACCGCCAATATCTTTCCACCCGCGTGGTGTTAGATCCCGTTCCCGCTGCACCCTCTACTATTTTAAACATGTATTATACATATAAACCTTCCTCTTGAATTACACTATCTATTAAAAAAATCTGTTGCGTAGTTTTAAAGATTTAAGCATATAAAGAGATATAGGGACAGAGAAAGCGACTTTCTCTGTCCCTATATCCGTATGGAAGAATCGATATCGATATGGAATTCCATAATCGATTGTGTGAACAAGGCGGATTTTTATTAGAGGTTGAAGTTTGATCAATGTGTCATCACTAGGGTTTGGTAATTGTGGATAACCGTGAGAAATACTCGTCTAAACACTTGTACAAGAAGTTCAATATTTGTTTATTATAAAATTTGGTAGTCGTGTAATGTTATAATGCCATTAGGTTAAGGACATAACGGTTAGATTATTTTCTAACTTAAAGGTAGCAATAGACTTAACATTCACTTATAAAAGAATATCGAGCAATTGTTATTTTTAAATTTTTTGTACTGAGCAACGAAACGAAACATCGCTGCCATAATTTTCATGATCATTCTAGCGAACTCTCTAGTCGATGCAATTTTACTTTTCTTCAGCGAGAATGGTTGTAAGAATGCTCGCTAGATCGCTCGATATAATGCTCGCTCGATTTTTCCTTTTTTTTATAACGCTTAGGTGGCAGACCTGATGGAAGATGGTTACCGTGGTCTATAGTCGCGTGTAATAGGGAGTCACACTCGTACTGCCAACCATGCAAGCACAGGGAGTTTTTGTGCCGTAACAAAACAGAACAAACCTTGGTCTTCTCACTGACAGCACAAAAACTCTCCAGTGAGCTCTACCCTACTTACCGCCGGGAACACAACACGAGGTTTTTATGACCGCGGTATTCTGTAGGGCGGATTTTTCTGTAATGTAACATTCGCTAGACGTCGCTAACGCCGTCTGTGGGTCGATGTGCTAGGCCGAAGGTGAGGTTATCTCGCGACATATCCCTCGCACCCCAGCTGAACCAGGGCCATTCCTCTCGGTCTGGCCCTCATCGAGAAAATCAGTATAGTGTAGCTGTAGAGCATTTTACTGCTACGTCAGAGGTCAGTAGTTCGATTCCCTTTGCCGCCTGTGGCCTTATGTGCGATAAGGCCGCCAATTGTGTACCTCTGATTTGTTGTCTATATCCTTGGTGAACAATAAAGAGGATTTATTTATTTTTACATACATAACCATACGCACCTCGAGTGTATCTACGAAGTGATTGAGAGAGTATGTTATAATAGTTTAGATTATTTTGTAATGGCTTTGACGACCAAGAGAGAAATCTGCGTTTCGTCCCTCAATCAAAAGGTGAAGGTACAAGCTTGCAGGTGAGTGTGGTTTAGGCCCCGAATATCTTGGTGGTACCCATACACCCATGTCGATATTAAAATATCGATTGTATCATACATGAAATATGTATGAGTCTAAACGTACAAGGTTCATATTTCTTCTTCGCGTTTTTGTTTTGTATGAGTTATAATTAATTTAAATTCCTCAAACGTGTTGTCATAACAGTTATTCACGAATTAAACGTTTAAGTTAATATTACACAAGTAACCAGTCATACTCAGTAGTTATAATGATAAAATATGTATAAATAATGTGTTATTTACAGACGATACAAAGTGATACAGTAAAATTATTCTTTTTTTTTACCCCACTGTCAAGAAGGGTTATGTTTTTCGAGCGTATCTTGTATGTTTGAATGTATGAATGTTTGTCATATTCTTTATTACCTTATATCTTCTGAACTACTGTACTGATTTCAATGATTCATGTCTCAAATAAAAGGTATTTATTGCCCAAGTGTTCTTGGGTACACAAAATATGAACAAAAGCTATATGTTGGTTTTTTGGCGACAAAATGGATATCAAATTTATAGAGTGGGGTACCAAAGTGAAGGAAATTAGAAGAAGATCACAAAAATAATATGTCATAACTAAAAAGTATAAAATAAAATAATATATAACTAATAAAAAATGCAGTGGGCTAATTGATTGATTGATAATAAAAAAAACGATGCTGAAAAGTTCGAAACAAGCTTTATAGCAGGCGGCACATATGAAAGCCGATGAAAATCAATAGGTACCGCCTTCTATAAAGCTTGTTTAGATATTTTCAGCATAAGTAGGGTTTTTTTTATTATTCATTGATTTTTAATTTGTAACCGAAATTACTAATATTCTCTATAATCGTTCCAGCTAAGCTTACTCGTGTTAAGAGTGGGTTTACGTTGGTAGTGTAATTACCAGACATCGAACCCGGGACCTTTTAGTAAGGCCGACTGCTTGACCACTACGCTACCGACGCTACTAACATAAATAATAAATTCTTCTAAAATAAAAATAGAAATACTTACACATATTTATCCAATATGCTAATTTCTTTTTAAAATTATGTCCACAAAAAAAAAAAATACAACACTAAATCACCACACTCGATCACTTTACACTCGGAATATCGATAAGAAAAACTCGGAACACTTTGAAACAATTTCGACTTCCAACAAACTAATACTTTGAACCGTAGCAGTACAGAAGTTAGTAGGTTAGCACTTTTGGCATGTGTAGCGATGTTCGCGATTGATGCGTGTGAGCGGCGTCGTGTGTGCCGCTTGTTTGCGCTTGCGCACCTGCCGCCGCCCACAGGCTCGCAAGTGGGTGACATAGAATTCGGGTAGCCCAACAGGTTCAATTTTCGACGGGTTTAGAAAATTGACGAGTTAAGTTACCGAACGCATTTACATATTTAGGGATTGGGTTAATTAATGAATATTTTATCCACACTATCATTAGTAAAATATTTTTTATACCAATTAGGTGGCAGGTAAGCGCACGGTCCATCTGATGGAAAGTGGTTACCGAGGGCTATAGACGTGGCGACACCAGGGGAGTGAAACTCGTGCTGCCGACCCTGTAGGAATAGAGAGATTTCGTGCCGTCAGTGCAGAAGAAAAAACAGGAAAAGCCTTCAAAATGCACACCTTTGATATTTTTGTATCGCTTTTTGAAGTTTTATATTATCATTTAGTTTACATGCATACATTGATCTTTGAGGTGGCGTAGCGGTAATGTACGCTGCTACGCCAGAGGTCGTGGATGCGATTCCAGCTCAGTACAAATATTAATATACATGAAACTTGTGCCTCATTCAGAAAGATAAGGGCTTACCTGTAACAACATACATACATACATATAATCACGCCTTTAACCCCGGGGGGTTCGGCAGAGGTGAATTAACACCCACATTTCACCAATCTATATTAGCTCCCACGTAATAGGGGGTGAGCCTATTGCCGTATTCCGGGCACTATTGTAGAAGCGAGCCATTCATCTGAGGCTGAGTCTGGGCTGTACATACTGTACATAATCAGCCCTATCCCTTAGTCGCCTTGTACGACACCACATGGGAAGAGAAGGGGGGGCCCAAATTCTACTCTGCCGGGAACCACGCGGCACCAAAATGATGGATATAAGATATAAACGCGCAGAACAATAGGGTTCCATCACAAAATAGAAATGATTATTTTTATCAAACAGTGATATTGTTGGAAGTTAACGCGAATGCTACACATTGAAGTAAAGTTTCAAATCGAAAGTGGTTCTGACGCACAAGAATTGATATTCTGAAACTATCATTACTCATATAAAAATAAACAGCCTGTAATATAAAATAACAATTAGTAAATACTTATCTTCATTCATTATAAGCAATAATAAAATAAGTTTTATCTCGACATAAAATGTCGTCTTAAAAAACACGCATTGTACTCTTAATGAGTACGATTGTGATGGGTAAGTACACTCAGCGTCAAAACGATCTCAACAACGAAGTCTCAAAATGATCTTCACGCCATGGTATTAAGAGTAAATTTAACTATTTTATCTACTCTGATACTATAATACAAAGATTATAAAATTGAAATCAAAACTCTTATGACAAACATTACGCACAGGCCAAAAAAAAAAGTTTTATTACGATGCAGGTCTTGTATGGACACCTATATCATTAAATAACTTTTTAATCATAACAATACACCTATACAAACTCCATCTGGACTGAACCTCTACTTTTAAAAAATAATCCGCCGATTCGGAAGAAAAAAAAGAAACACGCATGCGCAATCGAAGTTTGCGCCTTAGCGCCAACATTTAACATTTAAATTAAACAATGTTTGGTTTTGTTTCTAAAATAAATTAGTTTATGTATTATAGTATGAGTGTAGATAAAGTAGTGTATGACACTGTACATAACTTGGTCTTATAATACTCGTGTGATACTGTAAAAAAACTCGCCTACGACTCGTTTTTTTAAAACACACTCGTACTATAAGAACCCTTATTATGCAACAGTATCATAAACTACTATTATTGATTTAAATTGTATTATTGGCCAAGGTGTGTTCTAAATATCAGAACAATTAGTCAACAGGAAGGAGGGGGGGGGGGGCATTATGATCTTCTGAGTACTTTATACGTCAAGATCGAGTTGATGCAGACTGTACACATCTGATACACAACATTAATTAATGAAGTCTTCAACTTTCGCTTCTATTCGATTAATTTATTCACTATCACTGGCCGCTAAGAAAAAATACAATTCGAAATACGCCATGTTGTATGTGATTTGATTATTGTATAATGGACTTTAATACAGGTAAGACGAGACAAGATATGATAAGTATTTATGTATATATCGGGGGTGAGTTGCGGACCCTGTGGTACCCCTCCCGAGGCGCGTCAGACCGATAGGGATGGCCCTGGGTCAGCCGGAGTGCGGGTGATATGTCGAAGATAACTTCACCTTCGACCTAGCACAACGACCCACAGACGACGTGTGGTTTAGTCGGTTCGAGTCCGGCATAACCTCCCCCTCCGGCTCCGGAAGGGGGGGATGTATCCATGCGGATTTACCGCACGTAAAAAAGGACTAAAGAGCTGTAGGTGCAACCGGGTTTGGCGCTCGTATAATCATGAGAGTTAATTGATAAGGTATTGGAACTTTCTGTTTATGGGTCAAACCCGTTTCACCACATTACCGATACAGCAAACTTATTTGGAAGGGTGAAGAAATTATAAATAATGTGTGAATTGAGTGAACTTTGATAAACTTTATGCAATTTAAATTTAAATAAAGTAGACTTATTTAAATTAATTTAATTAATAGAAAAAAAGTCAAATAATTTGTATAAATATATAATTAATTTACATAAATGTAATTTATTTAAATAAAAAGCAGTACTAATTTTTTTAGGTATAACATGCTGCAATATAATGGATGAGATCGCCGTCGGTGGCAAACAGCGGTAGTGTTAGCGGATGCTGCGTGTGAGGTATTATAAGCAAAAAGATTAAAAAAGAAATAATTTAATTAACGTATAGAAACTATTGTGAGCCATTTTTCAATTCGATAAATATATTACGGCTGTACTCACGTCAATCGTCAGGATGCGTCCGACTAGTTTCGGACCCGACCGGAGTCCTTATTCAGTCCTAAGTCGCCGCGCCTGGATGCTCTGCTCATGAATAAGGACTCCGGTCGGGTTCGGTAACGGGAAGACCAAGAATAATGCCAAATGCTGGTGTTAATAATGAGCAATCTATATATATATATATATATATATATATATATATATATATATATATATATATATATATATATATATATATATATATAAGTAAATGAATTCCTATTTCCCTTGGTCACGCCATCACGCGTGGTTTTCTGGACCGATTTCGCAATATTTTTGTTTAATATTCCTTGCAGTACGGAAATGGTTCTTACGCAGATAAAAATTAAAAATAGGCGTAAGTCGTCACGAGAAACGTCATTTTATTTTGGAAAAAGATGCATTTTGAGGTGTGTCATGTCATAGCGGCGGATATTGCAGCACATGAGAGAAGCACCGCCATGACAGCTCACTGCCGAGAGGATATTAATAAAATCCTATTAATATTCTGAACGCGAAAGTTTTAGCGTGAGGTGAGTGTATAGGTCAACAACTTCAACCTTGTGTAATATGATTGGAAGATAACATTCTTGTTTAACTAACAAATTTCCTGTATTAGACAAATAAAAACAATCTTCACAATAGCTTTTATTTTTAATATTTTTGCTTACAATAACTTCATTTGTTGTAGGAAACTACGTCAAGTAACGTCAGGCTATACAATGTTACTTTCCTATACCATGAATGATTTAATTCCCTTTAGATTATTGTCGGGATCGTACAAAAAATAAGTAGAATCTGCTGTAAAAATCAATCAATAAGCCCATTGCATCCACTACTAAACATAGGGCTCACATAATATGCGCCATAGCACCGGAAACTTTCTTTCCTAGCTGGTTATGACACTTGGTTATGAAGTGAACGAAACCGATCTTTCACTGCCCCAACTTTTCATGCCACCATTTTCAGGCCGTCTGTCTATCTGGCTAAGAGGCTCACTGCTCCCACTCTAGAATGAGCTTACATTAACGACTCTCATCATTACCGACAGATATGGACAGCCCATTGCCACTTCACCTAAAGTCAAGAAAACCAAATTATGGACGATTAGGATTGCGGACCCTGGACTCCAAGTGCAAGTTTTAATTACAACCGATAATGACGCTCAATTAATGAACAACCTTGACAATGAATTTCTACATTGCATCATCGTAAAATCACAACTTTCTGCTAATTTAAATTAATATGAAAGCTTATTAAATACTGTCGTGATATATCAATAACCGGTATCTTCTGGGTGCCATTGACACTTAACATTCAAAAAACATTTTAAATATATTCGATCCGTTCTTGTGTTATCCTGATATAGATCATCTGTGTAGGGGCCCGATTCTGCAAAATTACGTCTATTAAAAGCATTTGTAGGTTTATTTCAAAACTTTCAAATAAAAGTAGTTTATCTACACTTAAATCGAAAAATTCGAATTACGAATTCAAAGACGATTCTATAAATACGCACTTTATAAACGCATATACACAAAATTAAAAGTAATGCTTATAATAGTACCGCCAACTTTATCATAAAACTCATTATAGTACCGCTATCTTTTTTTATTCATTAAACTAGTGTATGGTTTTAGGCTGCATATGAAAAAAAAAAGCGCACGCATGCGGAGTTCGAACTGTGAAAAAAATGGCGCAAACATGCGTAGTTTGAACTTAATTTTCCGGGGCTGCCATAATTTTTTTTGCCCATCTTGTTTTTGTATTCAGGATTCCAAAAAAGTTTACTAAAATCCTCTAAGTGATTGGATTAAAATATGATTGGAGAAAAAAGTAGTGACGGCGACATTTTCACTCCGCCAGATATTTTAGACACGGCATCGGCGTTAACTGAAAGTCTCTTGTCAGAAAAGTCAACAGAAATGTACGACAAAATATACCAAGAATTATGAGTGAAGATAAAATAGTGTATGAAACTACATATAACTTAGGTAATAAAACACTCGAGTCAACCTATTATCGCAAGTTGCATAAAAGCTTTTATCTACTCTGATACTATAATACAAAGATTATAAAATTGAAATCAAAACTCTTATGACAAACATTACGCACAGGCCAAAAAAAAAGTTTTATTACGATACAGGTCTTGTATGGACACCCATATCATTAAATAACTTTTTAATCATAACGATACACCTATACAACCTCCATCTGGACTGAACCTCTACTTTAAAAAATTAAACGGCATGTTTGCGTCTTGGCGCCAATTTTTTTTTTACATTTAAATTAAACAAAGTTTAGTTTTGATTTTAAAATAAATTAGTTTATGTATTATAGTATGAGAGTAGATAAAGTAGTGTATGACACTGTACATAACTTGGTCTTATAACACTCGTGTGATACTATAAAAAAAAGACGGGTTGCACTCTGGGATTGCCGGCAGAAGTGAAAACATTTCTTCGTTATATACATAGAAAAAGATAAAAAGAACGTACCATACCATACCTATAATATAGCGCCAATCATAGAACCTATCACTAATTTTCTGCTAATTTTCTGTCAGAAGAAATTAATAAATTACAAAAAGAAAAGATAATCACAATAAGTAACAAATTACAAAAAGAAAAAACAATCACAAAAAATTCCTGAAGGCCAGGTGGTTTGAACCCGATACTATCTGAAGCTATAAGGACTTACAGTCGAAGTGCTTACCGTTTAAGCTACGACGTTATCTATCGTAACTTGCAAAATAGATAGTCTGTACCTAATCTTGTATGACGTCAGTCGTCGGTTACGGTTCAAAGGTCAACTAATCCTGACGCTTCCTTAACATTTTACACCCATCCAACGCCGCTAAAGAAGTTTTCACTTCAAAAACTCGCTTACGGCTCGTTATTTTAAAACACACTCGTGTTATGCAACAGTATCATAAACTACTATTACTACTAAAAGTTATAAAATTCAATTTTCAAAATCTAATGGAAAACACCATCATAATAAGCTAAATAGACAGGCACATTACAGACACAATTTTCCTATCGAATTGAAATAACGTGTTTTGAAAAGTGGTAGGTACTAAATCGGGACTCTGGCTGACGTTTTCATTCATTTTTTTAATCCATTTTTTGATTGAGTGATTACGAACGTGTGCAACACCAGTGGAGTCACACTCGTTCTGCCAACCCTGCAAACGCAGAGAGATTTTGTGCCAATGCATCGGTTACTTATTATAATCCAACGTATCTACTCGTACTTAGTCTGCTCCCGAACTCTCTGCCCTTAACCCTTCCAAATAAGTTTGCTGTATTGGTAATGTGGTGTATGGGGTTTGACCCATAAACAGCAAGTGCCAATGCCTTATCAATTAACTCCCGAACTCCGTGAAGAAGCTTGGTTGCGACCGAGGCTAACCTGCAGCTGGTGATGATGATGATTTTGTACATGCTTTATTTTATCGGAATACTATTATTAATTACTATATATTTAATTCTGAATAACAAGCGTATTTTGAACTTCACTTCACTATCCTATTATTTAGACATTGAGCAATAAAAAAAAAGTACTCTAACATTAAAACTAAATGCTTAATTAAACAACTTTAGAAATTTTAACGACCTTAGTTTCTATAGTTACTTTTCGCAGGTAAATAAGAAATTGTGCGTCTAATAATGGCATATATCCCTTTCACCAATCATGTCTAGTTAACATTTGTTTTATGGCAGAAGTACACGTCGCTATGTGCTGCTATTTATTATTCGCCTTATTCGACCGCATATGACGAACTTCAGCAACACGTACACATACACACGTCACGCACAAATAGTAGAATACACGTACACGTCCACCTGTCCACCGTTCACTTGTTTTTGAAACACATTATTTTTTACATTCACACGACAAATGACTTAATTATTATGACTTAACTTAGCATTTTGTCACTGTCGTAAACTAATCGTAAGTTTTTTTTTATGCAACTGAGGTGGCAGACAAGCACACGGCCCACCTAGTGATATGTGGTTACCGTGGCCTATGGACGTGTGCAACACCAAGGAAGTCACACTCATGCTGCCGACCCTGTAAACGCAGGGAGATTCTGTGCCGTCAGTGTAGAAGACAGAAAAAGCCTTTGGTCTTCCCATTGACAGCACAAAGCTCTCTCTCCAGTGAGCTCTTGCTACCCTACTTACTACCGGGAACACAACACGAGGTTATTATGACCGCGGTATTCTGTAGGGCGGAGGTACTTCCCCAGTCAGACAGACTAGAATTAGAAAGAGCTCTACTAACAAAATGCATCGCAAAAACTGCGTGAGAAATGCGTTTTGTGTGATATTGTTCTTTAAACTATCAACGTGTGTACATCATGAGATGAATTTATATACTAACTAATACCGAAGTATTACTATTTTTTTTTAAATAACACTTACTGCGTCTGGGTATAGAGTTTGTACATAGTCGAATTGCCGCTAGTAGTGCAGGCGCTATATTTACTTAAGCATGCAAAATATGAGAGCCGGCAAATATGTATTAATAAATTAGTAGGTACAAGGTCCCGAATATTTAAAAAACACATCATGCCACCTGGCGTGGTGGACCCTTTCCATGTATGTATTTTATTTTAGAAGACTTTTATTTTGGGAAGACCTAAGGCTTGTCCTGCTTTAACTTCCTCACTAACGGCACAGAAACTCTCTGTTCTAACAGGGTCGGCAGCGTGAGTGTGACTAGTTGGGCCATGAGCTTGTCTGCCAGTTAAGTGGTATAAAAAAAAGTAGTAGCATGAAAAATAACACCCGCAATAAGTTGTATGTATAATTTTGTCTCGTGGCCTCAGAGATACGACCTCACGCCTACAACTGTCTTCTAAATTGCGCTTTTACAAAGTCAATGTCGGCTTCCAAGTTGTAAATGGATTGTAAGTTTTGTTTTAATTGTTCATTAGAAGCCGAGGTACAAGCTTTAATGAAGCAGTTTGTTCATAGTTAAGCGTAGGTTTCCTACCAATGATTTTGTATGAGTAATTTCTTTATCTTAGATAACTTGAAAATAATTGAGAACACCAATGTGAACTAAACTTCGGAAATTATCATATCAACGACTTAATAATAATAAAAGACAGGTTGCACTCCGGGGGTGCCGGCAGAACTGAACACTTTTTCTTTCTTTCTTTCTTCGTTATATTAAGAGAAAAAGATATAAAGAACATACCATACCATACCATACCTATAATATAGCGCCAATCATAGAACCTATCACTAATTTTCTGCTAATTTTCTATCAGATGAAATTAATAAATTACAAACAGAAAAAATAATCACAAAAAGTAATAAATTGCAAAAAGTAAAAATAATCACAACAAGTGTCAGAAGCCCAGGTTCGAACCCGGTACTATCTGAAACCATAAAGACTTACAGTCGAAGCGATTACCGCTAAGCTACGAAGCTTCTTAGCGTACCTAGCATAATAAACACTCTGTAGCTAGGAATGTTTAATGACGTCATGTCGTCCTACAAAGTCGTTGGTTACGGGTCAAAGGTCAAGTCAATTTTTGCCCATCCAACGCAGCTAAAGAAGTTTTCACTTTCATGAAAATCGTAAATTAATCGGTATGCATGTCGCAGCAAATTAGCTTAATCAACTTTTCAAGTAACCGCCTAGGCTAATTTCTAAATGGCGCCGTTCACTTAGCGGCCTGAATGAAGTTCAGCCATTTAATTAAACGGCTTACCAAATGGCTTGGCTCGATGATGTTTAATTACTTACCTAGCCATTTAATCAAACAGCTACTAAAATGACTTATTTCTGCTTGGTTATAAAGGCTACAAAGCTTTCTCAATTAACCTATCACAAAGTTTTGGCGAATAACCTCTGCCTAACCCCCTCGGAGATTTACAGGCGTGAGTATAATATATGTATCTATTTAATTTTCTGTCTTATTTCAGGGTGGTGCCTCATCTAACAAATGGCCTAAGTATTAACCAGCCAGTTTATTAAATGTTGTAATACACATTACGGCTGAATATCATTCAAGCCGTTAATTGAATGGCGTCGCTTAGCTAACAGCCTAGGAAGTTAATTGAACGGCTGATAAAGCTAGTTGGCGGCGACATACATATCCGACCAAAGAGATAACCTCCCCCTCCCGAGGAGGGCCAGACCGAGAGGAATGGTCCTGGGTCAGCCGGGGTGCGAGGGATATATCGCGAGACAACCTCACCTTCGGCCTAGCACATCGACCCACAGACGGCGTGCGGTTTAGTCGGTTCGATTCCGACATAACCTCCCCCTCCGGCTCCGGAGGGGGCGGTATCCGTGGGGATTTCCCGCACGTAAAAGAAAACCAAAGAGATTACCTCGGCAGAGTACACTACAAATAAATTTATTCCCCACCAAGAATAGTTTTGTCGTAGCAGAAATAAGTAGGTATACACACTTATGACATCATCGACCTAACGAAGCTGTCAAGTAATAATTAAAAAGAAAGCCCATCGAGACTCGAACTGGTACTCGTACTGTCGGCGCCCAGTGACCGTAGCTCTATTATCGGAGCATACTTTCGATATAATTGCTTTATAGCCAATTAGGCGCTGTACACTTGATATACTTTACTGTTTAGAGATCCGTAAACATCTATATACGAGTTTCATGTACCCAAAGGAAGGTGAGTAAAATAGTTTTCGGGGCGAAAGAGGAATAAAATACCTATGGGATGTATAATTAACACACAAAGTATGATGCAATTATTAGCGAATGCGAAATTTATACAAAATCCTTCCCATCTTACTTCCTAGATAATATTATAAAATATGTGATAATTTGTGAAGATTTTCGAATGTTTGTTATTCAATTACGCTCTTACGGCCGCACGGATCTTAGATTAAAGTCTGGCCACAGCTATCGTGGTGACAGCCTTTGTGGTGTAGCGTTAGTGAACGTGGCCAATAAGCAGGTGTGGTTTCGATTCCCGCTCAATGCAATTCTTTGTGTACATGAGTATGGGTGTTTGCATTGGTCTGGTCGTGACTCAGAGAGCACGTTAAGCCGTCGGTCTCGGTTGCCATGCGAAAATCTATAGCAGTCGTCACGGGTAGTTGGAGCCCTCAAAAATCCAACAACTGGTCTAACAGCAATAGTTCGTTATCGTCTTTGGGTCGTGGAAGTCGGATGGCAGTGGCTTCACAGAAAATATCGAAGCCTAGCCAAAACCGCAGTTACACTGGTAAAGCGGACCCCGGACTCCAAGTTGAAAGCTTCGGATGCGACTGGAACTAAGGATGAAGAGTCTGGCCACAGTCATTCAGTTACACATCGGCTGCTTTTTATTGCAGGAACGAAACTACCAGAACTGCCCCTCTAGACAAGTGGCAATTCGCTAGCCGGCGTTTGGTGGAATAGAATGACGAATGTATGGGATTTGATGTAAATGACAGTCGTTAACGCATGTCAAATACGTCAAACCATACACATTCGTCATTCTATTCCATCAAACGCCGGCTAGCGAATTGCCACTTGTCTAGAGGGGCAGTTCTGGTAGTTTCGTTCCTGCAATAAAAAGCAGCCGATGTGTAACTGAATGACTGTGGCCAGCGAATTGCTACTTGTCTAGAGGGGCTGGATTGCACTCGACTTATTGATTCATTGAAAGTAGTAGATTCTATCTATCTATCATTTTTCTTCTCAAATATATGTACAAAAATGAGTGTATGAAATGTTTGTAAGTGCAAAGAGAAGACGTGGCGCTTGTTGTAAATAAAATTTATAATATTAAATTACCATTTTAATCTTCTATTTATATATTCCATTCAGTCAGCAAAAACACTTAAGTTACAATCGTCAGAACAGGCTAAAATAGAACTTTCTAGAAAGCTATCGTTAATAATAGATATAAATTGATGAAACAGCTCCTTCCTGTCGTTATATTATGTTATGGTCGGATGGTTAATTGAATTCTTTCGATATGAACCTTCCTCTTCTATGGCTAATCAATGTCTACTATACAGATTAACAGCTGTTTTTACATTTATCTATCAAGAAATGTTGTAAACAACCTACTAAGTACTAAAAGATTTAAATTATCTAATGAAACATTCATTGCATTTTTAGAGCCTAGTCCGTTAATCAGTAGTTTTTTATATTCAGTTCGTCAATTGATTGTAAGTACGAGATGGGAAAAAGCTAGGGTGTAGTTCAGAAGATATGGACTATAAACCGGATGTCGGTCTCAAAATGGTTGTTCCTTACTGGATGTTCTCGACATTACGTTTTGACACCCTGTTTAAAGACTCCGAAAATTTAATAAGAAGAGGTACATATGTGCGCGGCGGGTATGAAACCCAGAAATCTGAGCCCCGAGCACGAAAAATATTCTTATTCATAACGTAAACATATCGAGGGAATAGAGCATTGCGATTGGCCCCCTGCCTACTGTGAACCTGCGTGTATGTGAAACCTACCAATCGCAATGCTTCATTTCCTCGATACGTTTACGTTACGAATATTTTTCATGCTCGAGGCACTGAAAGTATGGTGAACATTCGATACATACTTTGAGACATCTTTGAGATATCTCGAAACTGGGTGAGCCGCGAGTAGGTGTCACTTATCGTTTACAGACCCAAATACCACATAATTGCGAAACTATTCCGAGTCGTTATTGAACCTATGTGCAACCAGTTTTTTAAGCATTCAAGTAAAAACCTGTGTAGGTCCTTTGATTGTCAGTTAATAGTAAGGCAAGGCCAGTAGTCAAACCAAAGTAAACTGAGAAAATACATACATACAAGTACGCACGCCTGTAAATTCTCGAAGGGATGGGCATAATAGCATCCATGTTTCGCCAATTATGATTTTCATGATTGAGCCCATTGCCGTCAAGAGGGTACTTTGTCTTGGGCTGTGTGTTTACTGTCGGATGGAAAGTAGCCCTATCCCTTAATCGCCTTTTACGACACCCACATGAAGAACTACTAAACCGGTAAACAACATGGCCATGAAAAAAAAAATGCAATATATGACTACCCGCTGAAGCTAAAATTGCTGCAAGCTGCTGCTCTGTAACTGTAACCGCGGGTAGCAGTTTGCAGCAATAACTTTTCAAATCGATTAAGATAGGAAAAAGTGAATCGCTCAGGCGGGGCTCGAACCTGCGATCTTTCCCTTACAGGGGGAATGCTATGACCACTGAGCCACCGAGCCTCGCCTGAAGCTACCTAAATTCTCCTATACTACCGTCTTAGGGCGACGGTGAGGTTCACTTTTTCCTATCTTAATCGATATAGAGATATGGTTTGCGATGCTGTTAATTCAATGCACGACAGAGATGCTTGATTTTGCATTGATTATACCATACGCCTTATAGCCTTTTCTCTATACTTTTCTATCCGAAGTGCCAAATCAGAACTCAGATACTGTACAGTCATTAAAACTTTCATGTAAGCCCGCCTGTTTTGCATGCTTCCGACCTGTACTTTTTTATGACATCACCAATTTGATCAGGATCCATTTATCTACATTTGCCTTATCTACGGGTCTTCCATTTTAATTAGTTTACATTATTATAGATGCCTTATAAGTAAGAAAGAGTAATAGGTATAATTATTGTAGCTAAAAGGGGAAATCACGGAAACTAAATATGACAAAACAGAACTAATTAATACATGTCCTATTAAAATCATAATTGTGAAAGTTTGGGAAGATGGATGAATGTATGGATGATGGAAGATTCTTTCACGCGTAAACGAATTTTAGTACGAAAATAAAGAATATTGTAGTCTGGAATAGCACATGAAATACGTTCATAAGAATACTAGCTGACCCGGCGAACTTCGTACCGCCAATATTTTTCCGCCCGGGTGGCGTAAGATCCCGTTCCCACTGCACCCTCTACGATATTAAACATGTATTATACATATAAACCTTTCTCTTGAATCGCTCTATTTATTAGAAAAAACCGCATGAAAATCCGTTGCGTAGTTATAAAGATTTAAGCATACAAAGGGATACAGGGACAGAGAAAGTGACTTTGTTTTATACAATGTAGTGATGATGACGGTATAGTCTCGTCCGTTAGTCCGTCTTCTATGCTTAGGTATCAATTGCAATCATCAGATTGCTATAAAACTTTAGCCAGTTGTCAAGTCTTTACCCCAGAAAAAAAATTTTCATTTCAATACATAAATAAACATGTAACGATGAGAAAAAAAACCTTTAAAATTAATACACTCGCGATTTATTTGTGTTATTTTATTAGTCACATTTCAGTTGCTTCTGAGTCCCGTGGAGGCTAAGATAGATAGGGAGACCAAGGTAGGTAGTTGTCAAACGTATTGAAGAGCTAAGTTATCTAAAAGTGCCCAGTCACTGAACTGGTTCATTTCTAGCAAGTACCACAAGACAACAAGTACAACAATCACGTTTTGCTCACAGATCCGTTTTGATATCGCACATGATATTGGTAAGGTCTTTAACGACACAACCAAATTGTTCAAAAAAGATAAAAAAACCCGTCTGATGCTGAAAAGATAGCTGGCGGTATTTTTAATTATCATTTGGTTTGAAATTTGCAAGTGCTTTGCCTGCTATAAAGCTTGTTTCGATCTTTTCAGCATCAGTCGGATTTTTTTTATTAATTTATTTTATTTTATACTTTTTAGTTATGACATACATTTTTTTAATTTTCTTTTAATTTCCTTCATTTTGATACTTTACTCAATAAATTTGAATGAATTTTATTTACCACATAACATTTTGGCGCCAAAAAACCAACATATACCTTTTGTTCATATTTAATGAACCCAAAAACACTTGGGCAATAAATACCTTTCATTTAGGATATGTATCATTGAAAACCGTACGGTGGTTCAGGAGATATGAGGTCATAAAGAATATTACAAATATACAAACATACAAGATACCTTCTTGGCAGTGGGGTAAAAAACTGTTTTAATAATAACACGAAATCAAAAAGCAAACAATCAGTCCCCAATTTAAAATTAACTCTATTATTAGGTACATTATAAGGTATATTTTGATTTGCACGTGACTCTAACCGTTAATAGAATCATTCGATACTGTAATAGGTGGTGAATGGCAGTTTGTTATGTGCGGTAACGGGTTCATTGCCTTTTTGGGATTGCGACCGTTTGACACCGGTGTATGCGTACTGTACGGTCCACATAATATATTACTTACATTCTACGAGAAAAAATAAGTAACTAGAATGCTAGATAGCCAATAGTTAGCTACAGGTACTTATTTGCTATTCAGTATTTTTGAAGTGAAAACTTCTTTAGCGGCGTTGGATGGGTAAAAAGTGTTAAACTCGCGTCAGGATCGCTTGACCTTTGAACCGTAAATGACGACTGACGTCATACAACATTACAACAGCTAGAGATTGTTAATTTTGTTAGGTGCGTTAAGAAGCATCGTAGCCTAGCCGTAAGCGCTTTGACTGTAAGTACTTATGGTTTCAGATAGTACCGGGTTTGGTGATTATTTTTCTTTTTGTAATTTTTTACTTTTTGTGATTATTTTTTCTTTTTGTAATTCATTAATTTCTTCTGACGGAAAGTTAGTGATAGGTTCTGTGATTGAATTTATAGATATGGTATGGTATGTTCTTTTTATCTTTTTCTATGTATATGTATAACGAAGAAAGCAAGAAAGAAAAAGTTTTCACTTCTGCCGGCACTCCCAGAGTGCAACCCGTCTTTTTTTTTATACCTCTTTGGTGGCAAACAAGCACACGGCCCACCTGATGGAAAGTGGTTACCGTGGCCTATGGACGTGTGCAACACTAAGGGCGTCACACTCGCACTGCCAACCCTGTTAGAACAGAGAGTTTCTCTGCCGTCAGTGTAGAAGATAAAGCAGGACAAGCCTTAGGTTCTCCCACTGACAGTAAAAACACTTCAGTGAGCTCTGGCTACCCTACTCACCGCCGGGAACACAACACTAGATTATTATGACCGCAGTATTTTGTAGGGCGGAAATACTTCCACAGTCGGACTGCTCAATTGGATGGCAATACCGTCGCGTCTTACCTCCTATTATGGGCACCTAGTATGGGTACTACCCAGATCATTGGGGTGCAAGTCAACCTTACGAACAAGCTTAGACAGGTAGTACATCCTGGAGAAGTAGGAGACCATTCCCCGGACTTCTGGTTCCCGAATTATAGTTTATAAGTTTATCAGAAAGCTAATAACTAGACACTTAATTATTAATGTTTTCTATCGTCATCCATATTTATCATTTATTGTTTGCCGTGTTGGTTCCCCGTGTGGAGTAGAATAGGGGAACCCCATCTCTCCCGTTTCGTAAAAGCCGGCTAAGGGTTAGGGCTGTTCTCCCTCGAACAGTAAATATACAACCTATGACTATTTATTTTTATTTTATTTATTAGGGACAGAAAACAGTTATGCGTTACAAACAATTCTTAAAAACTAGGTTATTAAAAGAACAAGTTCTATTTGAAAAAACCTTTTTAAAAACAATCTTTTTTTTTTCTTGCATTGTCATCCGAACTGAACGTGCATACCAAATTTCAGCTCAATCGGTTGAGGGCAAGTGCCTTAAAATTGAGTTGTAAGATTCCACCCGAACAAACATACATTGCAAGTTAAATAAAAGCTTGTAAAAACGCACAACCCACACTATTGTCCACGAAGTCTGCGCGTCCGTATTTCCAAAACACAGTAATGTTTTGAAAATACGGACACGCAGTTCCACCCACGTACTAAACAAATAATATTGTGTCCAGAAATGGACCCCTCACAAAATGACCCCGATTAGGGATCATTTGCAAGAGTCTCAGACACCACCTTCCTAAATTTAGCCTCCAACAGCGCAAAAATGTCGAGATCAACAAATTGTGTGTGATCAACAAAGTGCCCACTTAACGGTCATAGGCTCGCAGCCTATTACGTGGGAACGAAAATCATAGTTGGCGAAATGCTGGTGGTAAAACACCCCTGCTTACCCCTGCTGGAATTTAGAGGCGTGACTATATGTATGTAAGCTTATTGTCTGGATTTCGAACAGTGGTTCCTAGTGAAGTACAATAAAAGGGCCATGCTATCCTTTTCATGGATCACAATATTTTCCTTGGAGTCTTCTAAAACAAGAGTGACTACAGTCTTACATGTTTATTACTGATGAGTGGACATGCTTCTATTACTTCCAATGAAATTATTTTTTGATGTGTAATTTCTGTATTGTGTGACCACTGTGCACTAAATAAATGTTTCTTTCTTTCTTACTTTCTTTAACTTGAACCCCGAAAGGAACACCTACGTTAGAGCAATGTGAGTCAATCAGCACGTGTGATATAATGTCTTGTCTAGAGCTCATGTTTTTCACAAGAAAACACACAAACAACATGGAATGCTCTACATCTTTGTGGTAGTTTCACAACATTTTCATGATTTTTGAACAACAAGCAACTTAGAGAAAGTATTCTTTGTCTAAAGTGCCAAATATCTTGAAAAAATGCTGTTAAAAACCCAAGAGATGTAAAGATTTCCATGTTTTGTTAAATGTTTTAGTGAAAATGTTGCGAAAAACATGAGCTGTAGCTGTACCTTAAGTATGATAAGATATTGCTGATAATTCGCACAGAAATGAAATCTTTCCAAGACTCAAACACGAATGTTCACTTTCACTGACCAACCATTAAACACATCTTCGAACACGCAATCATCTTGTACAGAATATCCATCGTCACGGTATTTTAAACTTTATGCTTCTATGTTGAAGTTTAATATGTATCGGCAATGTTTCACAAGTTCATCAAAAAAGAACTAAGTATCTCGGAAGTCAGTGATTAGTTCAGATCTAAAAAATATGTTACTGTAACACTTATGTCAGGTGTTGCCATAATCTGGTACAAGATTCGCTTTTTATTGCTTTTTGCTATGAGAATACTGGCTAACTAACATAACCAATATACGGGGACGGGCATTGATTTGGATCCCATTTGGATCCCTGGATGGCGGTGAGTAGGGTAGCCAGAGCTCACTGAAGAGTTTTGTGCTGTCAGTGGGAAGACCAAAGTCTATTCCTGCGTTGTCTTCTACACTGACGGAAACTCTGTATTTACAGGGTCGGTAGCACGAGTGTGACTTCCTGGAGTTGCACTTGTCCATAGGGCACGGTAACCACTTTCCATTAGGTGGACCGTGTACTTGTCTGCCACCTCAGTGGTATAAAAAAATAGTTATTAACATCATCTTAATCCATACATTAATCCTGGTTGCGTCCAGGTATGTTACCTTTGATTTTTTTGAAGACCTTATGAGCGCCTCCTAGTATGCAATCCAGGCCCTCAATCTGCTAAAACAAAATGATCCAAATGATCCAAAATTAAAGGAAGAGAGTAAGTAACTGTTTATACTGGAGATTGATGGCACCTGGTGGAATCTACCACACATATTGAATAATGATATCACTTGTACTTTTCCACACTTTATCATTATTCAATATGAAGAGTAAGTAACATTACAGTTTTTAATTCACTCTTCATAAACTATTTAATGTTTGACGTAAACAGCATTAAAGTCTAAACTTAAATGGAATATTTTTGCAGTATCCGTGGTATGCCAATGGTTTTGCGGCTCACTGGGAAAACAGAATTTGAGAGTCGATTGATACCGTCGATTTGACAGGAGAAGAAGAAAGTGTAAGAAATTCAGAAGCTCGGGGTACTGGTCCCTTTTTGACCTTTATGGAAGCAACTGCTGTGTAATGTTCCAACCTCAAACGGCGCAAATACTGTAACTTAACAGGTGATTATGTATTTGAGCCGTTTGGGGTTGAAACGTTTGGGGACATGGGGTCCAAGTGCCCGCTTTCTATACAAAGATCTGGCAAAGCGACTGATCGACGCTACGCGTGACCAGAAGGCTGGTTATTATCTTGCACAGAGGATAAGCATTGCCATTCAACGTGGCAATGCTGCCAGCCTTCTGGGAACGTTACTGGTTGGTGATGATGCGGAGGAATTTCACGACGCATTATGTATGTAAATATTCCGGTTATTCAGTTTAGCTTGTTTTAGTTTCGAGTTTTAAATTTAATTTAGTATGATTTATATTTTAAGTTCTGTATTTATATAAATAAATTTTCATCATGACAAAAAGAAAAAGCACTCGATAAGAGAACCTTTGCGGAGCTATGTTGAGAACCTTCTCAGTCAGTCAGACTTACCGGTTTGCAAGTGTGGTTGGCTTGTGCCCGGAAGGTCTTGGTGGAGTCAACAATTATAACTCAAAATACTATCCTTATTATTTTCATAAAAAGAAAGGAGTCCTGGTTGAGAACTTAGATCACCACTTACGCTTTTAGCGAGTGAACTGACTGGTAAATGACTAATTATAAAATTAATTAACCAAAATCTGTCAAACCCGATACGGCAACCAATTAAATATTAATCAATCAAAGGTTTCATAACCTTGTCTCAATCAAAATTTAATTTATTTGGTTAAACAACCCGACGACACCATTTTTATGTATGCTCGCCAAACGAGTACGCTAATACTGTCAACTGCTAATCACATACTTTAGAATGCAAGGACACTTCATACACTCATACATATATTTTGAGCAAATGTAAGGCTTGTGCGGTATAGAGAAGAGTGAAGCGATAAAATTGTCTACATTTGTAAGGCAAAAATTGCCACTCGCTAAGAGCGTTCGCACATTATCCGATCTGATATCGGCGTTGGCTCCAATATCCGATATCGGGCCGGACAATGTAAAAGATAGATACATATTTCATACATTTTTTATCCCCCGATATCGGATCGGCGTCTAACACCGATAACAGTTCGGATTATCTGAAAACGCTCTAACTCGAAACGAATTTTTAAGTGTTTTATTTAGAAATGACTACGTTACCTTTAATAACTTAACCACCCAAAGCTTAATTTGCTTGTGCTTGTAGTGAGTTCACGACGGTAGAGTAGTTGCCGGGTTTCGAACCCGGGACCTGTCGATCGTAAAACCATCTTACCAAGACATGTTACCAAGCTTTATATACTTTTGACTGAATAATATTCTTCCGATATTATAAATTCTGTCACTTACAAATCTGAAAATATAATGTCACATTATTTTAGCCCCATGCTGGAATATCACCCTAATGTTTAGTATCTAAATGCTTTTTTAGGAAACTTGAATGACCTGATGTGCGCTCTTAATGAGTCGATGGGTTTGACTAGGAATTTGTCATTGAATGTTTTTACTAATACTGGTTTAGGGCCGGCCGCATCTGGTATGAAGGGAGCTCGTTTTTAATACGTAATATTATATACCTATTACACACCAAAACAAATCTACAACATACGGTTGAGAAGATATTAATTTTAGTTCGTATAATTTGTCTGATATAACCGGACAACAACATTTAAATTTGACAACTATTTATTGAATTCATAGGTTGCTTGTGAGGCCTACAACGGCAATACATGTAAAATCACTTCATAGTTGTTTAAGCTGTCTCCGAAAAAATAATGATTAAGAGGCATCTATGCAAACATAAACACGATGTGTGAACAAATTAATTTAGGTATGTACCCGTACACACTCAAAATTTGGACCCTATCACAAAAACACTCGAACGACCCTCATTTTAAGGTCCATTTATAGATGACTATCTCCGCCCGCGTGGATATCGGTTATCACGACTAACATAGCCTATTTCCTTTCTCCAGGTCTAATCTACCCCTATACCAAATTTCATCCAAATCGGTTCATTGGTTTAGGCGTGAAAGACGAACAAACAAACAGACACACACACACACACACACACATTCCCATTTATAATATTAGTATTATTATGTATAGATTTCCAAACTTTGATTTTTTGGGGTTTCACCAAGGCCGAGTACTCAAATAGTTGTAAATGTCCAGAGTGGTACAACTATCTTATCAATCGGTCTTCCAGAATTATGTAAGTTAGTAGAGTATTCATATTCATATACACAATCACGCCGGTCGATGGTATCCAGACAAGTATAATTTCAAAAAATCTTGACATTTATACTTTTCTCACTAATGCAAGTTGATAGTTCATGGCTTATTCAACTGTCAACTTAAAAAAAATATAAAAGACATTGTCAATTGACACATTTTGTATCTTTTTCTTACTCATATATCCATCCCTTATCATCCCGCCATTGTGTGAAAGGAATGGCTTTACAAGTAAGAAAAGGATACAAAATGTGATTAAATGACAATGTCTAGATTTTTTGAAATTATACTTGACTGGATACCATCGACCGGCGTGATTGTGTATATGAATATGAACACACTACTAACTGACATAATACTGGAAGACCGATTGTTAAGATAGTTAGACCACTCTGGATACTTACAACTATTTGAGTACTCTAATGACCAATATTAAATTGGGATTTTGGTATTTGGATTATTTTGAGTACTTTTGTTAGTAACATTTTAATGATGCTGACTGTACGCTAGTTCCTTCCAAAAAGTCCCTTCCCAACAGCCCACATTACCGCTGATTTCTATTGGGTCTTCTTAAAGAATGAAGCTGTACTCTATTCAACAAAATATTGTATCCAACATAGGTATCCATTATAGTTCTGGATGCGTCCGAAGCTTGCTCATGGAAGTCCAGAATTCGCTCCTCGATTTCGTTATGAAATGTTCTTGGCTTTCACGAGAAGACCATTGACTCCCCAACCACAAGAGGAAAACTTGCACCAGAGCCAGTTCATTAATCAGAAGATGTACCGAATGCAGGTGTGATTCTTCCTTATATTAAATAAGTACTTGAAAGTCGTTGTCTGTTGCCTGACAGGGTTTAACGAAGCAGGTTCCCTACCTGCTGACAGGATATTTTAAAATAAAACAAAGGAATGCGCGCCTAATTTTGATCTAGACTGTCCTGACCTTCACAATGTCGTGACCTAGACTCAAAGTTAGGCAAAAAATCACACTTTTTATTGCAGATGCGATCGGAGCTTGTTGATGTAAAAAGTGTAAATTTAATAAAATATCAAAGGTTACGAAACTGTTCATTATATATAATCTTAAAAAATACAAATTGTACGGTACATGTCAATAACATTATTGTACCTAATTGTCCTTAAAAAAAACATGAACGCTAAAATAATAATGAAACTTACAGACTTAATATGACAGCCTCTGTGGCGTAGCGGTAGTGAACGCGGCCGCTATGCAGGAGGCGTGGGTTCGATCGCCGCTCAGTGCAAATGTTTGCATGAATATGGGTATTCGCATCGCATTATGTAGGCAGAGATGATAGCCGACCATTTGACTCTATTTTTAAATACTTCAAGAGCTACATCTAATGTCATTAAGCCTTTCGTGCAAACACAGCGCCGGTGTATGTAATATGTCCTTCCTAGTATTTTTTTTTTATACCCCTCAAGTGGCAGGCAAGCACACGGCCCACCTGATGAAAAGTGGTTACCGTGACCGTCACACTCGTGCTGCCGACCGACCCTGTAAACACAGAGAGTTTCTGTACCGTCAGCGTAGGAGACAAAGCAGGAATAGCCTTTGGTCTTCCCACTGACAGCACAAAAACTCTTCGTAAGAGCCTTAGTTAAATAAAAAAATATGTATGTCCGAACATATTATTTATTGATTTATTATTATTATTTAAGCATCAGTGAATAAAAACTTGAAAATTACATGAAATTATTTGCCTCATTACCAAATTCAGAAAACCGTTTTTTGTTCAGAACATGTACGTTTTGATAGTTATCCATTTTTGCTATTTCACGGACTTTTTCATTCAATTATTCAGATACCTGTAAAAAAGAACACTAAGTCTCAATCTGTTCGTTTTATTTAACCTATTAATAATATCGCAGAACAAGAACTTTGCTTCTGTGATTCAAATAAAAAAGTTAAGTTCAATTTGACTACTTTATTCTAATATTATAATTTCATCTCATGATCATTTCATTTCATACATACATACATATAATCACGCCTTTATCCTCGGAGGGTTAGGCAGAAGTGACTTAACACCCACATTTCACCAATCTGTATTCGATCCCACGTAATGGTGGGTGAGCCTATAGCCGTATTCCGGGAACTATTGTTGACTCGAGCCATGCATCTGAGGCTGAGTGTGGGCTGTACATATCTGTCTGATGTTATTTCATCAGCCCTATCCTTTAGTCGCCTTGTACGATACCACATGGAAAGAGAAGGGGTGGCCCAAATTCTACTCTGCCGGGAACCATAAATTATTTCATTTCAAATACCTATGAAATCATCATAATTCATATATAATATATATGATATAATATAATCTCATGACTTAATAATTTACAGTACACACACAATCAAATCTAAACTTATCTTGATCAAAATCAGAAAACA
This sequence comes from Eilema caniola, assembly GCA_949126895.1. Classification (NCBI taxonomy): domain Eukaryota; kingdom Metazoa; phylum Arthropoda; class Insecta; order Lepidoptera; family Erebidae; genus Eilema; species Eilema caniola. The sequence goes on along the minus strand of OX421463.1, from coordinate 7,261,736 downwards.
TTAAAAGATATTTTGTTGTCTGGAAAAACACATAGGCTAACTTTTATCACTGGAAAAGGTCCCCATGGTTTGCGATAGCTGGATCAGAATTCCACACGAGCAGAGTCGCGGGCAATAGCTAGTTGAATATAAATACCTGACCTCCTGCCTACCTCTATAAACATATAATCGGTTTAAATTACAATCATGTTTAAAATTTCATTACCTGCTCAAATTAATACAAAATGTGTGGCCTTTAGCAAGATTTTGGATAAATCCCTATATAAAAGGAAGTATTAGTTTCTTTATCCCTATTTGTGTAAATCATCTTTTGTAATTAGGAATTTCATGAATATCGCTGTTGGTATTGATAAAGGTTAGGTACATCTATTGTAGGTAGGATCATAAATAAATCCTTCTTTATATTTTTTTTTTCTATAATTTTCTACAATAGATACTATCATGCATAAATTATGCTCAATGAGCTACTTAATACTTAAGTTTTTTTGAAGTGAAAACTTCTTTAGCGGCGTTGTATGGGTGTAAAATGTTAAGGAAGCGTCAGGATTAGTTGACCTTTGAACCGTAACCGACGACTGACGTCATACAAGATTAAGTACAGACTATCTATTTCGCGAGTTATGATCGATAGCGTCGTAGCTTAAACGGTAAGCACTTCGACTGTAAGTCCTTATAGTTTTAGATAGTATCGGGTTCAAACCACCTGGCCTTCTGAAGCTTTTTGTGATTATTTTTTCTTTTTGAAATTTATTTCTTTTTATGATTATTTTTTCTTTGTGTAATTTATTACGTTTTGTGATTATTTTTTCTTTTCATAATTTATTAATTTTTTCTGACAGAAAATTAGCAGAAAATAAGTGATAGGTTCTATGATTAGCCCTATATTATAGGTATGGTATGGTATGTTCTTTTTTATCTTTTTCTATGTATATAACGTAGAAAGACAAAAAGAAAATGTTTTCACTTCTGCCGGCACTCCCAGAGTGCAACCCGTCTTTTTTTTATTCCTCTGGATCTAGTTCTTGCATTTTATCCCTGGGGAGCTGGGGCAAGGAGGCTAAAAACTTTATTGGGGAGATTGGACAGAGGCTTATCGAGACGACCGGTGGCTATCGTTGCGGATCGTTTCTGGTGCAAAGACTGGCCATCGCCATCCAGCGCGGCAACGCAGCAAGTGTGATGGGCACTTTTGCACCAGGAGCGATCAGGGGCGGGTTGTTTGATTAGCACTTGCTCTATATGTTGTTTGGACTTAAGTAGGTATTGTTATTGTATTTACGTATTGTACACTTTTGACTATTAACAAATCATAAAAGTTTTCTTTTATATATTACCATAGAGATCCTAACGATGCAGTTTCTCTGTCATTTTTTATTTTAATATCTACTACTTACTGAGATATTAGAAATATGGGTATGGGAAGATGATCGTAGACACGACGGTATTCCCATCCAATTGAGCAGTACGACTGGTGAAGTACCTCCGCCCTACAGAATACCGCGGCCATAATAACCTCGTGTTGTGTTCCCGGCGCGGTGGTGAGTAGGGAAGCCAGAGCTCACTGGAGAGATTTTTAGCTGTCAGTGGGAGGACCAAAGGCTTTTCTTGTTTTGTCTTTTACACTTACGACACAGAAACTCTTAGTGTTTACAGGGTGATGGGCAGTACGAGTGTCTCTCCTGGTGTTGCGCATGTCCATAGGTCACGGTAACCACTTACCATCCGTGTACCGGTGCTGCGGCCGTGTGCTGGTGTACCACCTCAGTTGTATTAAAAAAAAACTGATATTTCATCTGAGCGCTTCTGTGCTTCGGAGGGTACATTAAAAATCGGCTGCCATACTCGTTCGGTCAATAGGGAAGCCAACTACAGCTATGATTGAAAAAAACCAAACTACATCATATTTACCCCGGACTTTAAGGTGAACCAAGTGTCACGAGTGTCATTTGCATAATACAAAAGCAAAACTTCTGAATAAACTCTCGCAAAATCTGTACCCAACCAACACCGCGAAGGAAAGCTGGTAATACAATAATTCATTTGTGAGAGCATCCATCATATTATGATGCCCACACGCCGCTCAATGATTTTGAAATGAGAAGCTCGTATCACGGCCAAATGACTCGTCACGCCTATTTACTCTGCGATCCGATATTGAGGCAACTGCTTATGTAATATTATCGTAAAAGAATAAAACAATTAGATATTACTCTGTACTTTAGCCAGTCGTCATCATCTTAGCATTATTTTTGATATGTTCGCAGCGTTCGCAGCTTGCGTACACTCTAAAAAAAATTAGGAAATTGGCAGACGAAAAGACTGCCCTAATAGCATACCACGGTTACGTGGGGTCGGCGCTAAGGTATGGACTCTTGATATGGGGTAACTGCACTGAAATAAGCAAAGTATTTATATCACAAAAAAAGTGTGTTAGAGCACTGTGTGGCGCTGCTCCATTGGATTCCTGTAGGCCCCTGTTCAGGATGTAACGATGCAAATCGTCTATTGTAGTTTGAATTATTATTTACACATTTAGTCGATTAGTATCGACCTAAAAATTATATTCTAGCTACATCATTATAATCTGCCGTTCTATCAGTACATTTCATTTGTCTCTGACCGTTTGATTGTCTCTGGCCGTGTGCGATATACTATTAGCCTGATACACTTTTAATGGCTGCCGTTCACCGATGATGTAAAACTAGTGCTAATATGTAGCCCCGGAGAGGCAATTTCGCCATATCCAACATCACCAGGAGGCTGGTCACGTAGGCCCGCCCACTGGCTGATGTCTGGGGGAGGCTATAAAAGCCACTGCAGCCTCATTCGAGTCCCTTTCTCTGGACATCAGCTTTCTTCTGCCAAGGCTTGGGTGAGAATTACTGATAGCTATACGTATATACGTATATAACTTTTTATTTCTCTCTGCTCTACCGGGTAACTAAAGTAAAGTACCTATATTGCATATAATCTAACAAACTAAACATCAATGTTTCAAGGAAGCTAAAGATTCTTACACTGACCTCCCTTTATATACTTGAAATAGGCCTGTTTGTTAGTAAGCACCCTGACCTCTTTGAAAGAACAAGCGATAACAGGAAATTTTTATCCAAGGATCCTACCAAATTAGTGATACATAAAATGTCAACAACGCTCCATCAAAGAAATAGTAATTGTATGACTATTCGACTTTTTAATAAAATACCAAAATAATTTAATTGTAATTTTAATAAATATGAAGATTCATTAATGATTTGCATGCCGTTTATACGGTGAGACATGCTGTTCTATTGTTATATAACTTAACATCTGTATTTACCATGTTTCTTGCGAATAAAATATTCTTATTCTTATTCTTTCATTTCGGAACCCGATGTTGATATTTTCCTTAAGTTTGCAATAAAAACTTTGTTTAGAGACTGAAGTTCTATCCATACACTTCAGGGCCGTGCCCGGGACGTAGACGGACCCGTCACGAGCACCAAAAAAATATCGGTGTGTACATTTTATAAGAACTCGTTCACAGACGTCCGTACCCGGATAGGTGACGAAGATTTTAGATACATATTTCCAAAATAAAAAAAATTGTCTTAAAAAAAATCTCGTCATTCATCAAATTCAATATCTAACCGTTAGTCTTAGTGTTGCATTCGACGCTGTCACGTCGGAGACGGAGTAGTCTTGTTATCTCCGCTCCTTTGGCTTTAACAAATTTTAGATTGTGAGTGCGACTGGTATCTGTCTTGAAGGGAGAACCCTGGGCCAGAACCTCATCCATTAATTAGTAGGTGTACCAGCCAGCAGGTGGGGTTGGCTTGGGTTCCCAAAATCGTGTTGAAGCCATATTCATCCAATCCTATATCCATTAACCTATAGTTGGCCACTCCTGGACAAAGGCCTCTCCTAATGTTGGGAGGTTTTGGTCTACTGTTTCCACGCTGGCCAAACGGGTTGGTACAGGGTTTAATTTCGGATTTTCCTTCTCATAACATAACCTCACGCCTTTATCCCCGAAGGGGCAGGCAGAGGTGCTAGCACCCACATTTCGCCAGTTTATGTTTAGGTCCCAATGTAATAGGTGGCGAGCCTATTGCCATTAACCGGACACTTATAAACCTGCGATAAATACACACATAACTTCGAAAAGCATCGAAAAGTCATTGGTGTGTGCCATGGAAATCCTGGGATCGAACCCGAGATCTCGTCTCAGCAGTCCATTACCCATACCACTAGGCTACCGCGGTTCCTTCTCTTACCTATTCCTAATCACATTATAAACCAGGAAAGGAACTATAATATGATCATAAACTGTGTAAGTGAGAACTAGTAATATCACTGCTATCCTCCCCAGCAAGGTCACCATGTTGAATCAGAAAGATGGTAACCTGTACAAGGTAGCTGTTCACTATACAAGAAATAAATAACATGTTTAGTTCATAAAACCAATAATTAGTTATTTAAGATAACAATATCAATCACACTTTTGTGATTAAATCATAATAGTATAAAATATGCAATGTATTTTCAAACACGATTTAAATTGATTAATTAAGTGTATCGAGCTGATATTATGATGATTTATTAGACAACAAAATTGGTAGCAGACATTACCCATTCCGATTTTGTTGAGAAAATTTTCCATTGGGTCACACACCAAAGCATAATTCTTCTTGACAAGAGAAAAGAGATGTCAAGAAATATTTTTTGTTGTGTGCTTCTGCTTGCTGCTTTGATGAGCGGTTCCCCTTAGATGGAAATGTAATGTCCTCGTATATTTTCCAGTGAAACCATCGAGTCATTGTTGCAATTAGCTGCCTCAAATCGCAACCTATAGATAATATCACGCCATTTTAAATTCCACATCAATTATATAAGACAAGAAAATTGTTAGCTGCGGGCTATTTGTTCACACCTTTAACACCAAATTTATTGGTACTTTCAATTATATAAACTATAGTAATGTTTTATTTAATTAGGGACCGAAAGGTACCAGAACAAGAGGTCGACCAAGAGCTAGATGGGCAGACGAATTGGTAGCGAGGGCAGGCGAAAGTTTAATAAATACAGCTAAAGATAGAGAAGTGTGGCATTCCTTGAGAGAGGCTTTTACCCGAAAGGGGTCCATACATAATAAATAATTGAAATAAACAATAATATAGAATTAAAATAAATAATAATATAAAATTATAATAAGATTTGAATTAAATAATTTTTATAATAAAATTTTTTGCATGCATAATATAATTAAACAATGATTAATGTTTATATGTAAATATACTTAAATCCAACATGTATAGAATTAAATAAAGCTTCATTATTATTATCATTATAATGTTTTATAGAGTTATAGAGTAGCATTTATTAATTTAACGTATAATTATCTAATTATTAATTATCTTTGCCTATGCATTCCTTAAAAAAACCTTTCAGTATGTTTTGAATGTTTCCAGTTCGTGCTTACGACATGAGAAAAAACGTATCATCTTCGGAAATTTCATCCCTTAGAAAATTAAATCAACACCAGCGAAGCCAGAATTAACCGCTAGTTGCTTTTGAAATCGACCTATAATGCAACACATTGTTCAGGTAGATACTCTCTATCGACCATGTAGTGGACAATTACTATGTATATTTTCCGACGAATCGATAACCTCCTCTGTTCAAGTCGGATAACAACTAATTAGAATAAAAACAAATAGGTCAAAAGCACTTACAATACAATCTCACCTAAATTCACAAGATTCACCTAAGTATCAAGAATTTAAATAATTAATTTCATTATCTTTCGATTTCTATGTTTTAGCACAGAACAACGTCTCAATGCAGGGCTGCACATGGCTGCTCCTCCTACGAGTGCGTCTAACGAGGCCCTAACGATGTACTAAGAGGTGTCGAATGCTAATGCCGACGCCCACGCCCAACAAATGCAAGACTAATTGTATTTAGAAAGGGAAATTACAGATTAAATGGTGAGCTCTTTGAATTTTAACTAAATAATGTTAACATCCAACGTTCAAACGGACCTGCTCGGGATTAGAATTAGAGATAAAACATATTATAAAAGACTAGCCTTGCGCCCGCGGCTCCACACGCGTGGACTTTTGGTCATTGCTCTCAACCGAATAATATTAAACAAAGGTAAGATTTCAAGTCTGTCTAACAAAAAAAAACTATATCGAAATCCGTTCTGAGGTTTTGCGTCCATCGCGAACAAACCAACAAACTGACAAGAACGCCAAAAGAAAAATATTTTCTTGTTAAGTTCGTTAATATAACATTACACAAGTATTAATTTTTGTATCTCCAATATACGATCACTTTACAATTACATTACAGTATAGAGGTTTATTGCAAATACAGGGTTCCATCGGCTCAACCGGTAACTTCACGCGCTCATCTTATTGCAATAAACGTATTGCTCAGATTTCCGTAGATATCTGGATGTTTGTTTACTCAACCACGTTCAAAAGGGTGGACTGATGTTACTAAAATCGGCATAGGAATAGATTATAGTCTGGAATAACACATTATGCTGCTTTTATACCTGGAAAACGTTACCATGGGTTGCGGAAACAAGACTCGAACACCACCAAAAATAATTAATTAAAACCACATCTACTTATAATTCTTAATTAAACTTAACGACTCTTTAACCTGAAAAGTAAACCGGATTTGAACCAAAACGATAGACTCGGTTTTCTCCAATAGAAATACCACCACATATGAATAAATCATTATACACTTATTAGCAGAAGCTGATACAAATTCGACCACACCCAAGAGGCAATAAATTAGTATATTTACTAAAAGAGTGAACATTTTTACAATGTCTCAATAAATCTCTGTATATAGATTTTATTATCAATAGTTAACGATATTAGTCACCACTCTAAAATTAGGTACATTAAATTTATCTCTAGCTGGTTAAAGAACAATAGCTTCACCGTGATCATTGATCGATTTTTGCGGTCGAAGTTCTGGTACAGGCTTTGCGCTTGGGGTTGGTAAGTTAAAAGTGAAATCGTTCCCACAAAAGCTTAGATAAGCCAAATCAAGAGAAAAAGTAGGAGAGTAAACCCGAACACCAAAGTGCAAGCTTTGAATGCAATTTTTGAATTGAATTGGAAAGACTGAAGCTGTGATAATGTTTTTGATAATAAATCACTGTATTTAGATTTTACTATCGATACTAAAATCGATACTCTTAAGTACATTGGTAGTGCTGTGACTAATCACAGCACTGTACTCAAGAGTATAAACACTTTTGAGCTGATTAAATAAGTATACTCATCGTGTACAGCCAAAGGTTTCGTTTGATTTTTTAAACTTAACAAACTTGACTTCTAAAATTTTTGAGGCTTACGACATCATATTTGCTGGAGGCTGGATATGTTATAATGGTTTGCAATTGTGATGAGACGATAATTAGTCATGCCTGTCGAAGTAAATCACTTAAGTGCTGTGGGAATTTGTCTGTTTATGCTGTAAACACTCGAATTGCTCTTCAATTAAAACAATTGTAGTCTAACGTGACGTCATTTTAGTTTTAAAAACATGTGGAATAGATTTGCATTGAAAAGTGTAATAATCTAGATATATCGATAGATAGATAGTTCTTTATTGTACACCAAACGATTTACAGTAGGAGAAGTAGGTAGCATGGTTACAGTTTAATGTACAGTGGTATCGCTGGAAGCATTATCTTCCAGGTAACCTTATTTTATACAGATAAAGTAACAAGCAATTAGATGAGCATATCATAGCAATCGAAATGACTAAAACGCACAATATCATTCATAGTGTATAAAATTAAATTAAAAAATTAAAATCACAGCAATAGTAACTTCATGATGATGAAATCTCATAAAATACGAAAAATTACAAAAATAAAAGTCTTCTTAAATTATTATTCTAAAGTTTCGATTATATTCAAATTCAGACTAATGAACAAAGCTCTGACATATTTAATAGATATAATAGTTTAAATGAGATTTGATGACCTCATTATGTGGTCATGGGTCAAGAGTATGTTTCTTATATCAAAGTGCAGCCAGAATCGTCATTCATTTGGACGTGATCGAGTAACGAACATCAAACATTTCCATAAACTTAATGATAGTTAATAGTGGGACTAGCAGCAAGACTAGTAGCTCCACCTGGGCCCTGATTCTGCCATTATTTTCTCATGGCAAAACCATTGCGGTACCACAGACACTGTAACCAATGCCATTTAACTTTAGACTTTACTTTTATACTGTTAAAGTCTCAAATTAAATGACACTCATGTAGAGTGAATTTCTCTTTTCATTTTGGACTATAAAAGTCAGGCATAAAGTCTAAAATTTAATGACATTTAATGAAATGTCAGCGGTATGATAGTGGTTTTGTTATTTCATAAAGTAACTAGAATCGATTCTCTATACTTAAAAAAAACGGTGAACTTAGAATCATTCTGAATCATAAACACGTACCGTAACACGTATAGAAACTATCGTGAGCCATTTTTCAATTCGATAAATTTATTACGGCTATACTCATGTCAATCATCAGGATGCGCCCGACTAGTTTTGGACCCGACCGGAGTCCTTATTCATGAGCAGAGCATCTAGGCGCGGCGACGTAAAGCACCTGACGAAACTAGTCGGGCGCATCCTGACGATTGACGTGAGTATAGCCGTAATAAATTTATCGAGTTTGTATTTAATTTTAAGTTGGTAAAACACATACTGGGAATCAATAACGAGAAAGTATGAGAAAATTTTTCAAGACTATAATCTACTTAACTAGTGAAAGTGTCGTATCTGCGGACTTAAATATTGGTCATCCATCGGCACGATTATGTGCTGTAAGTTCACAAGGTTAAGCTTAATTACAATTTCTAGTTTAGACCAGTCCGCTCGCCTCTGGCGATTTGAATATTTGAAGTTGAACTTTAACGACTCTGCTGGCGCGTTGTATTTATATTTCGATGTGAGTATATCCTACTGCAGGCAGATGCTGGATGCGGCAAGCTGAAGACAGGGCGCTATGGCGCTCATTGGGGGAGGGCTATGTCTAGCAGTGCACTAATGATGATGATGATGATGATGATGATATCCTACTAATATAATAAACGCGAAAGTTTGTAAGTATGGATGGATGTTTGTTACTATTTCACTACTGCATGGATTTAGTGAAACTTTAAAATAATATAGCTTATACATCAGAATAATACACAGGCTACAATTTATAACGATAACCGATATTATAGCGATAACCGACATCCACGCGGGCGGAGCCGCGGGCAAAAGCTAGTTAATTATAATTCAATCACTATTCGTGAACTATGATTCACTAAAAAAAACTTCGATTATTTCTTTAAATTTAATGATCAAAATGATCAATGGGTGATAAATTGTTCACATTATTATTCAGCAGACAAAAAGTATAAAAATGAGAGAGATCACGTTGCATCCGGGTCTTAATTTATCAATATAAAGATAAATTCCATTTATGTGTCATGTGTTTAAATAAAATATAAAACAAACTAACATCGTATAAAGAATATAATATATTTTACGGACAAAATCTAACAGAATGTCGCTGTCGTGAAATAAGTCTAGACTGTATATAGACACTGGTGTTAATTCGGCATGTCCACCCGATTAAACTAAACTAAACTAAAAATTCTCTTATTTTAGTTTAGTTCAACGCTTTGTCTATTCGGTTTGGCCACCGAACTAAAAATAGTGCATGCATTTTTAGTCAAGGTCACACGACTAAATTGAATAAATCCTTTTTAATCTGTGAATTCAATGAACGAATGACAACGTCCTTGTTGTTGAAGTGTGAGAGAGACAACTTAACTTCTTGTCAAAAAACGTGTTCAAATTCAAACGTGACCGTAAATTAAACCTCCTGAAAAAATAAACAAACCAAAACAACAAACTTAGCGGCATGGTAATGGGAATATTACGTGAAAAGAGGAAAAATAAACAATGTATGTGTATGTGTGTGTATGTCACAATCACAAAAAAATCCTCTTCGCTTAATTTAAGGTGATTTTCAAGTATCTCTAACAGGAACTTGGCCGCTGATGACCCTAAAGATTTTTTTTAAATTTACGGTCGGCCATCTCAAACGGATTTGATGCATCCTTCGACCGAAGCAACCTGGCCCGTTCTTCCCGATTTCTGTAAAACAAATAAATTTCTAACCTTAAAATAAATTTCAAACCCAACCTTTATGATAATAGTTAATTTTTCAATTATTTTTATTGTTACACAATTTTTACATATATTACAGATGTATTGGCAAATATTAAATTAAATTAATAAAGTTACTATATATACACAATACTAAATATAATAAAAAAACTAAAACTAAAAGTTAAAATGCGTCGTGGAATTCATTCGCATCGCATGCCTCTTTTGGTAGCGTTCCCAGAAGACTAGCAGCATTGCCACGTTGTATGGCAATACTTAATCTCTGACCTGAAATGAGGCCAGCCTTCTGGTCACGAGACGCGTCAGCCATACATTTCGCAATCTCCCTGAAGAGATTGCGGGCGCTCGGACCCCAAGGCCCAAACGTTTCGACTCCAAACGGCACACATTCATAATCTCCAATAAGATTGGAGTATTTGCGCCGCTTAACAGCCGCTGCAGAAGCTGCAGCGGTACCGGCACAGCTAGCAGTGCCAGTTATATGGGTAGGGGCAATGGTGTCGACGCATGTTGCGTCCCACACCGGAGTCCTACCCATTTTCCAAGACATTATTGGCATACCATCCAGTCTCTTGCCATCGTCGCGCGCCAAACCGTTTGGTTCAAGCACAGCTGGCATACCAGCAATAACAAGAGCACGGCGGATTATGTCGTTGAGGCTGGCGTGCCGTGAAATTCGCCTCGCGATAATGCAGCATGACAGGCCATGGTGTCCGAGTCGGTCAACTGCTTCTCCACAATGACATTGATGCGTAATTTTTTACTGCTAGGTCAGTTTTGAACAAATAAACACATACTTAGTTGATAAATTTTCTTATTTACCTTTCTTGCTCCTCGAAAAAAGCAGCCACAACGCATACGTTCATTTTTCTGTAATTTAAAAATTTCAACCAGCACAAACAATCAGCAGAACAAGGTTTAGTTTAGTTTAATCGCGACCAAAAATATGGCCACTAAAATAAGTCGGATTTTAGTTTGACAGGAATAAAATTTTGCCTTACCGAATAGCAAAATGGATGATTTCACTAAATTGAATTCGACTAAACTAAAAATAGTTTAGTCCTGTCAAATTAAGTTAGTTGGTGTTTTCCCGAATAAGAAACCGCAATTTGACGTGACTAAACTAATTATAGTTTAGTTTAGTCGGAATTTTGCCAACCCGAATCGACACCACTGCCCACTATTTCACCAGTTATAATGATACAGTCGATGATGAAACACGCTTATCTAGAAGTAACCTATTCACTCTAAAAACGTGAAACACCTAAATCTCCAAAGCTACAGCTTTCTAGAACCAAAGACACAAAATGAAGGGCATAGTTAATGCTATGGTGCGGCAGCTGCCCAACATGATAGGGCAGGCCAGACTCCTGCAGAAGACACTACGCGGGAATTGCGGAAAACCATGGCTCATTGTAGGTGCCCCAATTGGACGGAGACACTGAAAGCCTGGCAAGTGCAGTTGCTGCGTGTTGCTCGGCTGCCTCTCGTATTAGTTGACGCAGGTGATCACCTTGCATGGGTGTTTCGGTTCTGGAAAGATCCAACGTCCGAACGTCATCAGTGTGATCAAGTTTCCAGCGTGGGAGACGCCGAGGCGGTAGCTAGTGGCTGTCCTAGGAGTGGAAGTTCTCTCGCTCGCCGCCTTCTCTTGCTCATAGCGATGATACGATGGGCGAGTGCGTGGGCTGCCACCATCTCCTTCTGCGAGCAATCATTGTTCGAGAAAGAGGCGGCGGGGCGGGACTGGAGGAGACTCGCGGCGCACATGACCCGCGACGAGCGGAGGCGACTCGGGCATCGGTAGTAGCAGAACAACCATCGTCTTCCACGAGCTCGGGCCTGGGAGTGACGGGTGAAGGTCACGCCCTGGGCTCAGACTAAAAAAATAACATAGGCGGAACGCATTGACGCCGACGAAAATAGTATGGTAGTGCCATTTCACTTGCCCTTGTTTTAGTCGGTTCGAGTCCAACACAATCACTCCCTTGGCTAGGCTTGTATTCCGTGGCAATTATGCACACGTTAAAAAGGGCCTCGGGAAATGTATCTTGCCCACATTAAATGTAGGTCTTGCGCCGCCATTGCGTAGTAGGAAAAAGCAGTTATGATGAATTCTCTTCATCGGCCTGCCGTTATAGTAATTACTTAAAATCTATGTTACTTTCCTGTCAGTGTCAAACTAACATTCCATTACCTACTTCACTGCCATATTCTATTTCACAATATCCATCCATTCTTTGTCCGACCCAATCTTCTCTGCAAATCCTCTCAAGTTAAACGGTTATAAAACGGTGAAATTCAGCCGCGTCACAGTTACACTGGAAAAGCGCACCCTGGATTCCAGGGTGTAGACCTCGGATGCGACCAGGATTAACGCGAAAAGGATGATAAATGAAAAAAAAGATGCTTTGTCCTCATCAACATTTATTTAAAGCATTTAGATAAACATTTATGTCTGTAACAACAAAGCGACTCCAGCCAGCGTCCACTTCGAAGGCTTATCCTTGGTCTTCAGGTTGAAGGTCCACACATAAGTGGGTCCTCGGGTCCGAGTCTTATAAACTGGACATTCGTACATGTTGCGGAGATCTTGTTTATCTTGGGTTATGGCCTGTTGGCAAAAAGAATCTATAAACGATGGCAAAATAGCGCAAAGACGTTCAGCGTTATCTAGTGAATTATTAATAAGTGGAATTAAGTATAAAAAGGGGAGTGAAAGAAAACATTTCATAAAACAGAAAAATAAATTACACATATCGGTTTTTTTTAATTACAATTGCTAATTACATTTAACGCTGCCTGGGGCCAAAGGACAAAAGAGGACCATATTGCAACCCCTTCGGAAATTCGTGGAATTATAACAGACAGAAAGAGTCACTGTTGCATTAACAACAACATTGCGCTTAATTGTTGTGAAAATGTGTTTTTAGAATACTAAAAAAAAAACAGTAAAGTAGTAAAACTAATCAATATTTACGTGATACATCTCTGGTTCGTTGAATATAATAGATTAAAAAATTAGACCCATAACTCACCCTAACATTAATGACAGGCATAGGCGGAAACAGGTCTTTGAGCCTGGAATCCATAATGATACCAGCTTGTTGGTCCCACCTGGCACCTTCCATCAATAATCCATGGACGTAGGCACCGTCTCTTGGTCCCGCCCTAGTGTCAGCCACCCTAACAGAAAAGGGTAATATGAGACTGAATACATTTAGTAATAATACAAAGATGGTCGTTCAATCCGGTCTTTAGTTTAAATTGATATTTTCACAAAAAAAGTTGCGAATTAAAAATATTGGATAGAAATAAAACCGTTATGTCATCCATTGTAAGAATTAGTAATTAACAAAGCATGCTAATATTTGACCAAATAACGTAAATATACATGTTTAATAATATGACGTTGTAAAAGAAGTCATCAAGAATATTTTCAACATGAATCATTCATATAATTATGATGCTTTGTTGATTCATCAGGTCAAAATATAACTATCAACGATATGACCTCATCAAGATTAGTTAGTAAACATCTTTTTAAACTAATGGCCGGACTTGATGAAGATGAAATGTATATTTACAATTTAAAAAGTAGAGATGATCCTGTACAGTTCTTTAGAAGCGTATCTTACAATGCTTTTAGTTATTTGAACAATAATCAAATAAATAACGTCTGTGATAAGATAACGTTCAAAAAATACTAAAGAGGACAAGATGTCAAAATTTTACGTCATTCATTCTATAGTAGGTACCAAAGGAGTACAATAAAGCTATAGGTACAATGCTTAATGTTAAAAAAATCATCAGTCCCGTTATAGCACAGCTGAACATACAAAATAAAAACATAAAAAATATTATATAAATACAACTTCTGGTAAGTGTATTAAATTCATTTCTGCCTAATCTGATAATATTTACAATTTTATTTCTAATTCAAGCATCAACGAGTTTATCAAAGGCAATAAAATGAAGAAAAATATAGTCTCATTTAACTCTTCAAGTGCTCTGGACGAAATTTCATGCGTGTTTTAATATTTCAGCCAATCATTTTTATGCTACGCAGGTATGTTAAAACCGCTTTATACCCGAAAATATACTTAATTGTCCATATGGTAGCGTTGTTACTCACCAGTACCTATGAAAAGTACAACATATTCAGATAATATACTTACTTAATAAATATTATAATACATACAATATATAATTTAAATTAGAGGAAATAAACCTGACCTGCCACATAATTATTACACTATCACTCATGATGAGTCATCAACACATCTAAAGAAAATTGTATTTAGTTTTATAATTGTGATTTTTCGTTACTGTTATCTCATTAGTTTCAGCTTTACATTCAATATTTTACATCTCAACTGAAATATTTATGATTATATGGGTTTACGTTCATCAAGCCTGAGCAATAAAAGTAATATTCGTAAAAACAATTACTTTTGTGGTTGAATTCTTGAAGCTTTTTTTTATTGATTCTATGTATGTGTATATTAAATACAAAATTTCTCTTCGTTCCAAATCGCTACCTTACTAACTTCTTACAGGCTACTCAAGACTTTTCCCAAATAGAACTGATATTTTTAAAGATGTGATAACAGCAAAATATTTCTTAAATAATTCTGACTGAACAAGTTTCCTTTCAACTTGTCACATACATACTTACAACTTTTAACGTCCAAAAATCATAAGAAAGCTGCTAAACATGATCGTAGGGATTAACTTTTTACCATAAGTTATACACTTACGTAAATTCTTCCTTCATCTTCTTAGTGACATCACACTGAAGACACATCTTGTCAAGTGGTAGTTCATACCTACGAGCCGTACTTTGCATGATAGCTGTCAACAAGCTTTGGGGGTTAAAGAAACCTCCAAGCCACACTGATGCTGGTAACTGTTATAATAAACATTGAAATAAATAACAAGAATATTGAATATTTAACGCACGAGTATTTATCAATTTACTGACAACGAAATCTGTAGCCCATGTCTCCAGCTCTCTTAATCTTAGTGTAAGATCTACAAACCATGCAGACAATCCAAGCAGTGATGGGTACGCACGACTCGTCCAAATCGCAGGTACCTGAATTAGAAAAATATAATTAGAAGAATAACAATACATAAAAATGTTCAATTAATAAAAATAGCCTATCAACTGAAATTAATTTACGCAGCAAACTTTTAGGCATTATTTTCGTTAAAATGTGCTCACCTGGTCCAAGAATAATGAATTCTCCAAGTCTTCCATATCAGATGTTATAGTTAATTCACCCTGAAACATAAAGACAACGGCTTCAATCACCAAAGAGTCAGTGATTTTACGTTGTTCGGCTTACATTAAAAAAATAGTTGTACATTAAATAAATAATATAAAAATAAATAAATGTCACTTGCAAATGAAATTTTGGGCAGTTTCTAAAAGAACTAACTTTAATTCATTGCCACAGTTTCAAATTGTGAAAGATCGGTCAACAATATAGGAACTTTAAAACTTAAATATTACCTTTAAACCTAAGTCCAACTCTCTGAGTGACCTCTTCATCTCTCCTGTAAGATAATTCATCCTCTCACACTCCTGGAAAGCTACAATTACGTATGGCGTCCTTTCTTCTACTTTTCCCATGATCTCTGCCATATTGAACTCTTCTGGTAGTTTTTCTATTATCTCATCCAGCATTTGTTTTACCTGTTAACACTGGTTTAAATTAAACATCAAGTTTGATGTAAAGAAGTTTTGTATCATAATGTTAAAATAAGAATTATTTCATTTATGTGACATGAATATTAATGAAGTTGTACTGCACTTAGCACTTTTTGTCATTTTATAAATTAATATGTTTTACAATGCTACTAAGAAAATACAAAATCCAAAACAAAACTAGCCTTGTCTTCTCTAGTAACTGTAGCAGCTCCAGACGCCTGTGCATCTCTGGGTTGCATTTCAAATATGGTCCTAAACAAATTCTCCGATGTCGTCGTGAGAAAACCGATCTCTGCATTAGGATGTAAACCATACAAGTAAGGAGATTCTGCTGGCATTGCATCTTCAATATATTGATGGTAGCCAACGTAGTCAGTATTAGGAGGTGCAGGGAAACCAGGAGCTAGTTGAAGTTCACCATCGACCTGAACGGAAGTTATTAATATTATTATTGCGATATGAATGGACTGTCATTATCTAGTTTTAGAAAAGACTAAGTTTTATGTACTATCATGTTACATAAATTTATAAATCTAAAGTGATAAATAATGAATGTAAAATAAAGAAGCAAAAAATTCTGAGGATGTTACATGTAAAGACGAAACGTCTTAGTAAAAAATATGAAAGATCACGTTACTCAACAAATAGCAGATTTAAGATATTATGGCACTCGTAATAAATAACTTCCTATAATAACAAATACATTCATTAGAATACAATTATATGAAATTCAAAATTCTTTTCAGAATCTAGTTTTTAAATTACATAAGAATCAGTAAAAAGGTTACCAAATCAGGCTGCATCAACTCCTCCAAGTAAGCATTACAAAGTCGCCTATCCCAATCATCAGTAATATGTCCTCCGTACATGATTTCGCCAAATAAATATCTCAGGTCTTCCCACGGAACTCTGGAGTTAGCTTCCAAGTAGTTATACAAAACGAAAACACTTATTGTTAGGTCACCTAAAAAAGAGTAGATGAATAAAAATATGAAGTAGTGAACCATTTGGTTGGTATAATGATATCGTCTAAAGCCTACGCGAATCTCAGTCATTAAAAAAAAAACACTTTTTAACGGATTCTATCGCGGTGCATTTGGTATCATTTACATTTAGCCCGAGGTTTTAGTCAACCAGCGACCATAGGTGCTGAAAAGTAGCCGACTCGGTCCTATAATCAAAAGTTCCTGTGTTTGAATCCTGGATTTTACACTACGGTACTGACGTAAACCTTGGCGTAGATTTGTCAGAGGAAATACTTGAAATTGTATTTACTAATATCGTTACTTAATAAAATATATTTAAAACATCATAGTAAAAGCCTATTGACGACAAATTAGGTTATTTAGACCTTGATTCAATAAACGTACTAATAATTATTATATATTATTTTATATTATTATTATATTATTATATATATTATTATATACGTACTATAATTAATAATAATTATACTCTACTGATACTGCACTTACCTACATTGAACGGATATATCTTGTTCCAGCCCTGTGGCCCGAATTTTCTTCTCTCTGCTACTACCGCATGGAAGTAGCAAAGGGCAAATAGGATCGCTTTAAACTCTGCTTCTTTGCCACACATTTCGAGAGTTTCTTGGTTGAAATTGTCTAGAGCTTTATGGATATTTGCCTAAAAGTAAATAATTTTCAGTACTACATACTGTTCTAAGTGATGCTTATTTTTTATACAGCCTGCTATATTTGCTATTACTTACTTGCATTCCTGTCGGCGGTTCGTTAGTGATTTTGATACTGGACTCTAATATTCCTTGAGGAATAATATGAGCATCTGCAGTCGCTGCTGGTTCAGCTGACATAAACAGACGAAACTGTTCATGACAACCGTTGGCAAAGCTCTCCATCTTCTTTTCGAGACTCGGTAACCACTTCTTTACTAAATGGATATTCTGAAAAGTGTTAACAGTTTGAGTGTGTCCTCTCCTGGCTGAATTTTGTTTCACAACTTTGAATCGGTAACGTGAATTGAGCTCATGAAGCTAAAATTATAGCGTTTACATTTTTGCCTACCTGCAGAACAACCCAGTGTCCCTTCGCTAAGGACTCATCCATAGCCTGCTCAGCCACAACCTCCTGGCCTTGGCCCAACGATACGTTATGAAAGTTGCCGTTATCTGCTGTAAAACCCATGATCTTGCCCAAAGCTTCCACGTCCTTCAAAGGATTGACTCCTGGAGAGAGTATAAAGAATATTGGAGTCGTAGAACTGGTCTCTTCAAAAGACTTACTGAATTCCACCGTACGGTTTTCTACGTATTTGCTCCCCATTTTCTCTTCAATATAGGCCCTGAAACACATTAGAAATGAAATTGCTGAAATTTTCTTACAGATTCATGAGTTCGTTATTCCTGTAATTTAATAGTTATTTCCATTATTTATACTTTGTTTGAAAGTTGATTTCAAGATTTTGCAACTTTGTATTAAATTTTGTTTTTATTGTGCTGCTTGATAAATTAAATTCGATCTTCAAAAACAGCAGTACTTCCTAAATGCTATCCATTTTGATGATAAATTTCGTATTCCTGTTTTACAGCTGTCACTTTTCAAAAATGTAATAAAAGTTGCTGTTAGCTTAATGTTGTCTCATTCATAAACAAAAAAAAAGTCATAAAGTTTGGTTTTGTCATTCCTAAAAAAATGCAAAAATGTTAGTACTGCAAATTGGGTTTCCACCAATTTCTTCAATAAAATGGCAATTTTATATGTAACGACCTATTATTTAATAATACACACAATTTCAAAATTATGTGCAATCGTGAAATATGTTCTCAAAAGATCGACAAACTTACGCCACGGCATACGTCATCCTGTCTGGTCGTAAAGCCCTCATCATACATAGTCTTTGAAGAGGAGTCTTATTCTTCCATTCCTGGAATTTTTGTAAAACAAAGTTATTCATACTTGGTACTTTACTATTTTTTGAAAAAACTTATGTACAAAATAATATATTTCACCTGTGGGAATTTTTCTCTCTCCGGACATTCAACTTCAACAATCTTTTTCCATCTTTTCGGTGAAGTCTCTATATCACGATCTAAGTTCCTGAACTCATCCTTACTTGCTAAAGAACATATACCACCCCAGCTTTGGTGTGAGAGAAAGTCGACTGGACTAGTCACGTGAGGTTTTATTGGAAAACGGAGGAAGAAATCTAACTCCACAGGTGATATTTCTTCGCTCATTAGGAGGACCTAAACAAAATATAATTATAGCATTTATTAATTTTAACAACCTTAATATTTTCGTAGTATTGATCAATATTTATTTTTACCTGGAAAGTCATTTGCGATGCAAATATAAGCTTATCACACTCGAAGAGTCCACGAGAAGTATATTGGAACACAGAATAACTAATGCAATCGATAAGATTTTTGATGCGTTGATTTACTTCTTCAGCAGGTTCTGCACGTGATATTGCTTTTTGAAACACTACGCTAAATGCCTGAAAGTTCACATTCATATTATTATAAACACAGTTCGAATAATGTGACAATCATTATGAAGATTAAAAGAAGTAAAGATTTATAAAAGTGTACCTTCAGAGAAAATTGATAGATCGGATTTATAGTATTCAAATCGTTTAGGATGAAGTACAGTAAAGAAGCTCTTGCTGACGCTGGTCGGTAGAATTCTCGAGCCTCGTCAATTTCATGTGATGTAATTTTAGCTTCCGCTACCTAAAATGTATAATGAATATAGAAACGCATTCAAACAACCAACACACTAATGACGAAAAAATAAGGTAGTTAATGCACTTCATTTGATTAGCTCATTTTAGATATGTTTCGATCGTTATGATCATCCACGTCCCTTTGGCAAAATGCTTTCCCTATGTAATATTTACTAAATCTCGATACCATACCATGAATAATAAAAAGTATACATTTTAGAAGTGTATTAAGTACTGCATCATTATTACTATTTCTTACAAGATTTAATAGATAATTAGTTGTACCTTTTATTTTCATTAGTATTTTTTTTTGTTAGGAGATAATATTCAAAAGCTATCTTACCTTTTTTTCAATATCCGCGGCTGTCTTTTTAGTAGTTTCTAAATTCTCTACCAACGCCGTATCACCAAGAATATCATCACCGGCAGATGACAATCTTGACAAAAGATCGTCTTCCAAACCCTTTAATTGAATTTTGAACTGGTTTTGTTGTTTCGTTAAATCCGCTTTTAATTCTTCCAAATCAGGTCTTTCTGCTTTTACTACTTCAGCTAGAAGTTGATCTTCGAGACCATCTCTGGTGACTGTAAAGTTGACTAGTGTAGTTTGAGCTTGCATTTCTGGTTTGTAATGTGGATTGGCCAGTTTTGTATGCAGTATTAGTCGGAAGTTTGGGCTATATTCTACTTCTTTGTCACCGATCTTTATTGCTCTACAAAAAAATTTAAAAAACCAAAATTGTGTATTCATAATTATAATCTATGCAATATTATGCAACTATAATAGTATAATATATGCCAAGTTAACAGTAATAATATTTTTCTACGACCATTTGGTAATTTGCGTAATACATAACCACAAGTCATGTCTCAACAGTACTCATTCCTGCCAAGTCGTGTTACAATGACCATTTCCACACGGGTAAACCGTACTACAATGAAACTTTATTTTTATGGCTATGGTATCAAAAAATCAACATATTATGATTATGCCAAAAAGCACGCGTATTTGCGTCACGACTAAACATCGCATGTATTTAGTCTGTATGGATGAATTGCCTTTGCCTTTCACTTGTGGGATTATAACAACAAAAGAACATTGCGCGCGCCGCGCTATTCAAGTTCAACATTTACTGTTTTTTGTATTTATTTATTTCATGGTCGTAGCAAAAGTTTTGTATGCCGCTGCCGCAAACAGCTATTGTAATACTCATGCTGATCTATTGTACCACTCAGGTTCACTCCGTGGCACAAACCAACGCTTGTGTTACAATAGCTATCATTGCTTGACAGTGGCATAAATAACTATTTTATAGTCATGTCAGTCATGTTTGTTTGTATATGTAAAAAATGTTAAAAATAAAAATCCGACTGATACTGAAAAGATAGAAAAAAGCTTAATAGCAGGCGTTAGCCATTTATTTTCATCGGGCTTGAGATTTGCAAATGGGTACCGCCTGTTATAAAGCTTGTTTCGTTTGTTTTCAACATCAGTTGGGATGTTTTATTTTTAATAATTTATTTTATTTTAAACTTTTAGTCATGATATACGAGTATAACTATATTTGTAATTGTCTTCTAATTTCCTTCATTTTGATACCCCACTCGATAAATTTGAGTGAAGAATTTTTTTCACTACATACATTTTGGCGCCAAAAATCCAACTGTGCTTTTGTTCATATTTTATATACCCAAGAACACTTGGGCAATACATGTCTTTTATTTGAGACATGAATCATTGGAATCTGTACGATGGTTCAGAAGATATAAGGTAATAAATAATATTACAAACATACATACATTTATAAGATACGCGCGAAAAACATAACCCTTCTTGGCAGTCGGATAAAAAGGAAATATAAGAAAAAAACTAAGGTTATTATTTTACCTTCCTTTCTTTATAAGATTACGTCCCAGTAACGGATCTAGCACAGGGTCCACTGTCTCTCCTATATTTTCAAAAAGCACTGTTTCTCCTTTAATTATAGCTTTTTCAATGGTATCTAAATAACCCTTTTGACCTAAGCGTATTACTCGTAATTTGTCTCCATACTTCTGTCTTATCCATTTAACACCTTGCAACTGCAAATTTAATAAACATTGTAAGTGCTGATTTTCTGTTCATGTTTTAGTCATTTTAATTGCATTTTATTATATCCTACATTCTGCTCTTGAACAAGAGCTCTTTTATTAGTACTTGCATTTGTAACTTCTGCAATGCAAGTGCACTCCTTGTTAATTAATATTCTCTGAGTTTTTAATAGTCTAACTGACCTGTAGATCCCCTACTTGTGGATAACCTACCTGTGGATCGATCATAAGTGGCCATCTATCCGAATTAGAAAGAATGGTAGCATTTTCTGTACTCATTCGATCTGAAGGTAGGCCTTCGTTCTGCCACATAGCTATAGTCGTATCATCTGTCAGCATCGTTAGTGGATCTAATCCCTCTGTGATAGGTACAGGCGGCTAAAAAACAAAACATGAAATTGGTTTTAATTTATATACTCGTATTATTAGTAGTTTTAAGAAATAGCTCATAAGTTTAATCGCCCTATTGAAAAGTTTAAAAATTCAAAAATTAAACTAGATAAATAATTAATCAAAGTTACTTAATAAGGTAGATAATATGCAGATCTGTATGTTCTTATTACCTCTAATGTTTTTAGGAAAACAAGCCAGTTCTTATGAAGTAAGTCTAATCTGTATTGCTTCGTGAAACATCCAACGTAGGAGATAAACGCACATACTAGAAGAATATCTCCTGGTAGGGTTGTACTTTGTTGCATTAAACTAGAATAAAACAAATAAACAGTTATTAATACTTCAACTTCAAATTACATGGAAAATCCGACCAAGACTATCGCGACCAAACTAATTTCCAAGCCAGCACACGCTGACTAGCGAATGAGGCTCTATTGCAGGCTCTCCTCTCGGGGTTGGAGGATCAAATGGAAGTCGCTACTCTAAATGTCGTATAAGCCAAATTTGAAGAAAAAGGAGTAAGTGAACTTCGAATTCCAAGGTATGAAAGTAACCGGAATAATCGCGAAGGTGATGGAAGGTTTGTGGACACACAAAACTTTCATACTTAGAAACAGTAGAGAGTTAAACATACCTAGAAACAGCTTCAGCCCATCTCACTTTTTCACTAGCAAGACCATTAACAAGTCTGTTGGCAAGTTGAATGACAGCATTTGTTGCATCTGCTTCTCGCTGACATTTCATTTTTTCTGAAGTAGCTTTCTCAAAATCTGCTGTAAGTGATGCTAGTAGTTCTTCTAAAGCCTACAATCATAAAGATTTGCTACATTTGAGAATGTTCTATCAATTGAAGGTCTGTAATTTTTACTTGCACACACGAACACACACACAATAAATTGCTGAAGTATAGTTAAATGGTATATATGTCGCTTTCAATGTAAATCGCAGAAAAATATAACTTACCACAACTTTAGCTTTGATACACCGCAGTTTCTCAGATGCGGCTGCTAACTCAGCATTTGCAGCTTGCAAAGCTTTCCTTTTGGGTTCTACATCGCAAAATACTTCATAAAATTTTATTATATTAATAACCCACGCACAAAGACCAGCTGCTGCAGCTGATTTTGATCTTATAAACTCTAAAAACAATGCAATAAGTTTATGTCTTAAAACAAACTATGCTTGTATTACATTTACGTTGGCTCTTATTATGACAGTAAGCTTACCTGGTTCGAACTCGGAATCTTTTAGATAAGGTTGAATAGCCTTAATGACATCTGGATGAATATTTTCTTTGTCATAATTTATAAGAGCTTCCAGAAATAGATCTACTTTCGCCATCACCATCTAAAATATAAATCATGCGAGATAAACATTAAATAGTTTATAATATCCAAAATATCATCTGTGGGTGATGTAATAAATCCATTCGACTATCATACTAGAAAAATAACTTTAAGGTTACTGAAACAATACCTACCTTGGCAGCTTTCCAGCTCCTGTCTTTTGGAATCTTGCCATTAGGTGCCATTAACACCATTACAGCGGCAGTAACGTTAGTCACAGCGCCAGGAGGTGAACCAAAAGATTTCAATTCTGTGAGGTTAGCTTTGTTTAAAGTGTTCAAAGCTTCTTGAGCAGCTATTAGGGCCGGCTCTGCTTTAATGAGATCTTCTTCACAGTCCTTTTGCTTTTTCGATACTTCTTCCGCAATTACTCCTACTCTCTCTTCCTCCTCGTCAGCTAAAATGGAATAATTATTTAAGTCCTATCTAACCCAATTCTTGGAAAACAGGTTTTATTAATGATTTAAGACCACGTCTATTACAGTCCGCAAAGTTATCTAAAACAGTTAATCTTACCAAGTGCTTTTTCGCTTTGTACTTTTGCAGTTTCAACACCAACCATTTCAATTAGTTTATCAGCGGCTTCGTTTTTCTGTTGTAATTCAACTTCTTGTATTGCTAGCTTCGCTTTTAAAGCTTCCACTTGGCATGCTGTGCAGCGTAGTTTTTCCAAGCCATTTTCAAGTCTGCGAAAACATTGCAAGAACAGTATCAATGATTTCATTCTGCTACACATTTATAGGTACAAACTTGGACAATTCCTACCTTACTATTTTACCCCGCAGCTCATCAGTTTTATTGTTAATCAGCTTGGCATATAGACTAATTTGTTCCAAGTAACTTTTAGGTGTAGTATAGTTGTACCTTCTTTCGTTAGACAAGTAAGCCTTAGACATTGTATTTACTGACGTGTGAACGTATGCCATAAATCGTGATATTGAATCTTTTAAGGTAACCTAGAAATCGCATTGAAGATTAAAAAATAAAACAGTATAAGCTTTCACGAAATGTTAAATTGACCAGGTGAAAAAATGAATCAAACTTATGAGATCTTCCATGAGCAAAACTTACCGGCAATACTTCTAGCTCTCCCAAAAACCGCATAGCCACAGAAACTAAAGCTTCTTGAGGCCATTCATGAAACCAATTGATAGATGTACAATTTATAAGTGCAGGAAACTTTCGGGATCTTACTCTTAGTGTAGATCCTACCGGTGAAAAGCAGAGCACAACTTTTAACTGTCTCCGTACTCGGTCTATGAAAAACTTCCAACAAACTTCTCGAGTATCTGGCAAACCAGCACCTTTCACCTAAAGAAGTAGTAATACAGTCATTTTAATAAATTACTCGAAAACTTTTTAATGAGAGAGAGACGATATTCTTAGCAATCCATGGATTCTCCGTGCGGGTGCCGGGTCCATCGCGTTGCTGAGTTGGGAACTCGGAACAGTGCCTGGGACTTGCGACCCATCCGTTAAAAATGGAGTAAAAATGTTTAGATGTAACAAAAACTAAACAAAAAAAACAGAACAAGTTACAAAAATTTGAAAACCACGTAGATGATTGTGCCCGGTGCTATTTGCTTCTTATTATATTAATTATTTATTATTTTTATATTATATTAATTCACCTCATTCCTCACACCAGCCAGGATGTTCTCGACCTCATCGTCAGGAAATAGATCGGCCACTTCACCAGATGCTAGCAGGTCATTAATAAGCACCAAAAACTGTTCATTTGCCACTTGGGCATCTGTCATTAAGAACATAATCCCAACGTTCTTTAAACCAGTTTTGATGTATAATTGAGATAATTCATTCTAGAAATAAAACATATTCATGTAAAATAAAAATAAAAACGTGTTTTTTTTCTTGAAATAAATAGACAATAAGTACCTACTACTTAGAACGTTAAAGTAAAATAACTACTATTCCCTCCAAATATTTTTAAATGATTCTAACGGAAGTGGGCTTGCATTGGTAGTAAGTTATTATAAAAAGTACCTTTAGATCAGACACGCCATATCCTTTTTTCAGTTGTATCTGAATTACTTCTAAACTCGCAATGAAGGAAGCCAATCTAGACAAGGATTGCTTTCCAGAACCTCCCACACCTACCAACAAAGCACTCCCTCGTGGACTTTCCAGGATTCGAGATATCCTGAAAGGAGAATACACATCTAGTTGATTTACGTCTTAAATGAATTAATATACAGGGTGTATTTTTGAAACGGGGCAGTAAGGGCAAGTACCTTAACCGTTGCAGTTACAGCAAAACGTTCTTAGAAGACCTTCCCTAACTTTTTGACATATTTTGAACTGCATTCACAGATTTTGTAAAAAACTAACACTTGGCAAAAAAAAATGCAAAAAGTCCAAAAAAATTTTTTTATGCCAATCGATTCTATTTCATGTGGGGATCAAAAAACTCTATGAGACCATTTTAGCTTTCAGTACTAGGAAAGACAGAAATCGCCAAAAACGTTTCCCATACATTTCGGCAACAGAAACAAATTTCTACGATGGTCTAACTTTTTGTTATGGCCAGGAAGTGGGTAGAATTGACTGTAAAGTAAATAAAAAGAATTTTTACCCTCAAATTTCGAATTTGATTCGAAAATCTGTGTGTTATTCTTAGTTTCAGCTGAGAAACTTCGTATGAGTTATTAATTAAGGATTTTCGCTAAAATGTCTTCTAATCGTGAAAAAATTGACTTATTAGAAGCGTATTTTGTCAATTATCGAAATGCGGGAGCTGCATTAGTGTGGTACCGCAATAAGTATCCGTTGCGGCATTTGCCAACAAGAAAGGTTATTACAAATCTTTTGAAAACCTGGAATTGCAGGGTTCTTTCAAAAGAAAGCGGCAGCCTCGTGTGGACATGGACACGGAGATTGCGGTTCTAACTTATGTCGAAGCATATCCAGAGGTATCGTCCAGGCAAGTCGCCCTTGAAGTAGGTGTATCCCACTCCCTTGTGATAAAGATATGGAAGAAATACGGCTACAAGTGCTATCGATATGGGCGCATAGTTCAAGTGTTACATCCGGGTGATGATGTTCGAAGGCTTACTTTTTGCAGATGGCTAAGAGGAAAAATAAGCAGAGATCATGAATTTTTAAATTACATACTGTGGTCAGACGAAACGAATTTTTCCAATAACGTTATGTACAACAGAAAAAATCACCACTATTGGTCCAAAGAAAATCCACTAAGAGTTACGGCAAGTCATAATCAGGTTCGCTTCTCATTCAACTGTTGGTGTGGTATAATGTCCAATCGAGTCATAATGGTGGAATTTTATGAAGGGAAACTGAATTCTGCCATGTATAATGAAGTCATTTTACACCATCTTGAAAACGAGATGGACGAATCGCCCCTGTCGGAATTGCGAAAAGTTCATTTTCAACAAGATGATGCTCCGCCACATAACAGTCACCTTTCACGTTCCAATTTGAGCCGCCTATTCGGTACACAGCAGTGGATAGGTACACATGGTCCAACACAGTGGCCACCTCGTAGCCCCGATCTAACACCACTTGATTTTTTTTTATGGGGCTTCGTGAAAAACGAGTTGTATAAGACGACGTACGCCAGTGTTCAAGAGCTCAAGGATGCATTAATGACCATTTTACGTAATATTCATCCCAGAACATTATTAGCCGCCATTCGTTCAGTGCAAAATAGGATAGACTTATGTATTCGTGAAAATGGAAATCATTTTGAGCAATTTATTTCATAAACCAATTTCTTAAATGTTTAAATGATTTTTTTTATTTAAAAAAGTTCAAAATTTTAAATAAATATAAAAGTTATCATATTTCCGTACGAAATGTATGGGAAAGGTCTTTGGCGATTTCTGTCTTTTCTAGTACTGAAAGCTAAAATGGTCCCATAGAGTTTTTTGATCCCCACATGAAATAGAATCGATTGGCATAAAAAAAAAATTTTTGAACTTTTTGCTTTTTTTTTTGCTAACTGTAAGTTTTTTACAAAAATCTGTGAATGCAGTTCAAAATGTCCCAAGAAGTTAGGGAAGGTCTTTTAAGAACGTTTTGCTGTAACTGCAACGGTTAAGGTACTTGCCCTTACTGCCCCGTTTCAAAAATACACCCTGTATTATAAGCGACCAATTGCTACTGTCAAAAGTGAAAGAACGAAAACTCTTAATTCCTTTAATTTTTCCTTTACCTGCAAATATGCATCATAGCATCTTCAAACAATACTAAGTTCATAGCAGCGATGAGGTCGTTGTAACTAGACATTGCTTCAGAGAGTAACTTGCTTAATTGCTCCCAAGACATGATTGGCATATATTTAGGCTCACCAATGCCACCAGCAAAATGACAGTATATATTTGGTCGCTCGAACACTACACCTTCATCAATATCCTAAAACACATTTAAATTATATACAAAAAATGCGCATTAAGTTCAAAATGAATTGACTCTTCAAAACATTTTGCTATGTGAATCGTAAACAACCAAATCTTAAAAAGAAGCATTCGATTAACACTAAAGTTACCGAATTACTTCATTAACCAACAAAGCAAGGAATAAAATGAATAGCATTCAATTATAAGAACCTCAAATGTTTTCTTGCAGATATCAATTTGAACTTTTAGAAATGCGTCTATATCTTTATCCTCAGTCAACTTGTCTCCGTAGACACGACTAGTCTCGTGCAGCCATAAACGGAGTAAATCCGATGGGTTCACAAGACATTCGTTTGTACTGAATAAGAAACCCTGAAATTCGAACAGATAGATATTAGAAGATAAATATTTAACAGAGAAAAAATAACTGTCTTGAAAACTCAAGATTACCTGAAATATATTTGACAAGTCTCGCAAATTGAATATGTAGTGGAATTTGATCGCTGTTGGTAAAAATACTTGAGAGACTTTATTATGCAGTGTTATGGTGGCAGCTACTACACTGACTGTAACAAAAATGACAAATAGTTATATGAAGAAGAATACATTTGTATTTTAAAAGTACCTGGAATTAGTAAATTACATCTAATGCTTACATCTAATGATTAAATACCGGTCTCAAAGGTTTCTCTAATGAGCGGTTTGGCAGCACCTGAACTAAATTGAATACTATAAAATAAATAAATACAAGCATTCAATTACCTGATAATTTAGAAACTTGTGGATTAATCCTTAACTCAGGATTCGTCAAGTGCTGACTCAAAATTGAATGATAAATATTATTCAAAGCTTCAGCGTTTGGGAAACTGATGGCAAATACGCAGAAATGCCTCTGTAACCTTGGATTTATAGTAAAGCTACCCGAGGTCGGATTCATGCAGGAAACATATTGTGTATTGTGAATATCCTTCAATGATAGCTTGGTTCGATCATACCAATGGTTATAGTCCATATGCTGACGAATTATGGTATGAGGCTGAACAGTTCCATACGCATCTACTTCAGGCATATTCATATCATCAATAAAATAAATCAACGTTTTGTTTCCAGGAGGACCATAATTTCTTCCAGCTTTCTTCTCTAAAGGTTTCTCAAGAATCTTTTGCAGCATCTCGGATGATGTATAGAAATTGAAGGGCACGGATTGGATTGCATATGTTTCAGGTAAGCTAATGTAAAATAATTATATAAATTAAAAAATACATTCTTTTGTTTTCCTCTGAATTGAAATTTGAAAACAAATAAATACTTACACTTGTAATTTTTCATTTACTAAAACAGTTTTTCCACAGCCAGCACTACCGACTAACATGACTGGGTGCTTTTTTTTCATCAATAGGTCTAAAAAGTACCTTATTCTTATAGTCTCAGCCGTTGGAACTAGTACGGCCTAAAATAACAAAAGGTTAAGTAAATTAAGGTTTATTTTTACTTAAATGTCGTACTAAATTATCTCATGCCGTAAAATGAAAAATAATATCAAAATTATCTTCCTTTATTCTTGAAGCTGCAAATTTTTTTTTTATTTTAAAACATAAAAGATATGAAATTAGGTTGTTGTTATCGTGCTTAGACTAATCTATAGCTTCGAGACTTACCATAAAAAATGTCAAATATAATAAGAGATGGACCCGCTTTTTACATCGATGGTAAGAGTAAGCGGGACACACATCCACATAGACATTCAACTCTCGTTTGAAAAATTGAAACTGGTTTCCGACTAAAACTGACACATACTATCCGACTAAAGTACAAAGGTGGGTAGGCAGTTAAACTGAATAAGGTTTCAATAAGTACCGGTGACAATTTTGATGTGTCCTTTTACATTATTGTCATATTCCTAAAGTGTATTCAGCAGTGAAACTACCTTAGCTAGCCGGCTTGAAATGAAATCATATTAACGTATGTAATAAAAAAATCACGATACTTTTTAATATGATTGTATTTTATTTCCTGAAGGTAGGACAAAGACCATGAGGAGAGTGCCGTCTCTTAGTCTTCATGGTCTTTATCATGTTATGTCATGTTACACTTAGACTTCACGTAATATTTTTTACCTGTAATGGTATATCTGAGTCTAGTTCGAACTTTGGCATCTTCTCAGTCCATGGAGTAAACTGCTTAGTTTCTGAATCTATATAATAATCGAACACAGTTCCACCTGCTGGAAACTTTATAGTCTTGAATTCATTTAGCCACCATTTTGTAAATTCTGAAAGATTACTCACAATTTTATTATCCAAAGCTAAAGCTAGAAGTAGATTTAATATCTGAAAACTTTAAAATGTAAGTCGTACCAACTCTATAATCAAGAGTACCCTCCTGGTACATTGCGGATCCAAATGCCCAGACACAAGCAAACACGAAGAAGATATCGTGCCATTCCTTTGGACATTCTGCAGGTGTATTCTCAGGTACCAGTAGGCAGTCTAACAAATGACAAAGCATCTGAACATGTGCCATATCCACAATAGGAGTGATTTTCTTAAAACGAGTTCGTACTGTTTCCAAGCATGACGGAATATACTTATCGAAGAGAACAACCAGATTTGATTTTTCAGCCGGTATTTTTCGTGTTTCTACCCAACTCGTGACGTATCTACAAAACGTGCAAAAACGTAAAGAATCAGTTTGAACCAATAAAAGTGTAGTTTAATAATATGAAGTTAAAACCATAAAAAGGAGTACCATTTGCACATATCTAGTAATAACGTCAATGCAATAATATACTTACGGATTCCATCCCAAATCCTGGGCATTAATGTATAAAATACCCGCTCTAGACACAGTAGCTGGAGTAGCAGTTCTCAAATTAGAAATCTCAAACATCAATCTCATTGTTGGGGTTAAAGCTATTCTTTCGTTACTAGCCAGTGTCAAGATTTTATTGTCATCCATCACCGTATTTAAAGACTCGATCCACATTGGATCAATGTCTCCATCCAACACAATCCATTTTGGATTTTCCCCGGGAAGGTTAGCCTGATCTCTCATTAATACTGATAATAAACCATCTTTCCATTCTCTGGTAGCTGGATTAATAATGCCGAATAATTCGTCATTCGTAACGGCTTTTGGATTCAAGTCATTAAAGACAGGTTTCTTTCTTAAATTCTGATAAGTTTTGAATAATGACTTCCACACCTGCGTCTTGCCTGTTCCAGCGTTACCAACTATAAATACTGAATGTCGAACTTCAAGTAACTCTTCTAACTGCACAACTTTCAGAATAAAGTTATCCTCTGGTTGCAGTAATAGATCCATTGCAGCCTGTTTAACAGTCCTCTCAAATTCCAAATCACGTTTTCTGGGCACTTCAAGAGCAGGGAACAAATCTCCAATTAGTCCCATAAATACTGGCATATCGTCTGTTACTATCTTTGGGATATTGAAATCACGAAGAGTTCGCATCAATACTTCTTCTTCAGGCCTACCAGGGTCACCTCTCTAAGAAGCAGATAACATGATATTTGAAAAATTTAAAAACAATAGGTTTCTTGAATATACGAAAATGTACAAATGTTATGTTACCTTTAAAGAACCAGCCACAACTAATACAGATTTAATCGCTCTCAAACCCCAATCATAGTGATCTTGCTTAGACAACAACTCCTTGCATAAAGTGTATAATGTAATAAACTTCCTTGCGAGAATCTTTGCTTCCTGGAAGCCCTCGGCAACCAACATGATTTCGCAAATCAGTTCAAAGTCGGGTACAACCATTGCACAAGGTCTAAATAAAGCTTTCAGATTCTCTGGTAGTTCCGTACGACCGGCGTACCCTGGATTCATAGTAATGAAGATACCAACTGACGGAACGAGGACTATTATTTCACCCATAAAGTTGAATTTCACTTTCTTGTCTCTGTAATTAAAATACGTTTTATTAGATCTTTGAGTGGTCATCTTATCAGCCATGTAATAGATTCATATATTTTATAGGTTACCTTATAGCGTCTTGCACAGACTTCACTTGAACTGCGACGACAGACAGCACTTCAACAGAGATCCTGTTGAACTCATCAAAACATCCCCAGGCTCCCGTCTGAGCCAAACCTTTGTAAATATTACCGCAAGACTGTAAACAATAATATTATCTTGAGTTATTCAATACTGTTTGTATTTTAATTTATAAGAATACCCGTCAAATGTAATTTGAAATAAATGGTAATAACCTTCTAAAAATTGTAAAATTATCAATACACTTGTTAACTGAATGTAACTTTGAAATCACCTGATAGTCCATCTGTTCAGAGCAATTGAAGACATAGACCATGATACCAAGGGCTCTGCCCAAGTCCTTAGTAGTTTCGGTCTTTCCTGTCCCTGCAGGGCCCGCTGGGCCTCCTCCCATGATCAGATGCAGAGACTGGAAATAGCAACAGGTAAGAATGATTTTGTAAGTTAACGTGAGTCATGAAACCTTCTTTCATATGTTGTAGCCATATCTCTAAATATGTATCTATTCTATTTTATCGTATTTATCGTGTATATATATTCATCGTATTGTTTAATTAATGAATGTCAAAATACAATACATAAATAAAATAACAATACGTAATTCCAAATAACACAGGGCAAGTGCTAATCAAACAACCCGCCCCTGATCGCTCCTGGTGCAAAAGTTCCTATCATACTTGCTGCGTTGCCACGCTGGATGGCGATGGGCAGTCTTTACACCAAGAACGATCCAGAACGAGAGTCACATTGTATTGTGTTGGATTTGAGCCGCCACATAAACCATACAGAATTTTGCAACTTTGAGCCTATAGCCTGAGAAGTATGTGAAAAATATAATAACAAAACCATGCTGTGCTGATCCCAAATCATTGAAACAAGAGCAGTTATAGATACAGATAGATTAAGAAAAGAATGTTTCCAGACTTCAAAAGACTAACCTGCGTTAAGGTAATGTAGCATCGATCAGTCAGCGGTGTAATAACCAACCTTGGGGTGTTTCCCAAATATTCATAGCTGTATATGAACTGAGCATCACAAATGTTGGCAAAACAATGACCTTCCGCCTCACCCCATCTACATACATATAATCTTATTATCAAAAATATTTTAAAACTTCTTTATATGTGACTGAAATCATAAATATCATTGTAAATTGCTGTAATCAAATAATACCTAACGAGAATAAAGTTCCTGGGGACGAGCATAAATCATAAAATATTCGTTTAAAGCATTCTATTTTCGTAAATCTGCGTATTTTCAAAATTTATGGTGGGCTTGACTATGAATGAAAACTACCTAGTTAATACATGAGCTACAGGCAAAAAAAAATAGTCATATTGCTATCATACATAGAAGGAGAATATGAGCCTACTGTTATAAAGTGATTATCACATTTGTGTTGTAATATTTACCGAAGCGTGTGATCTTAGGCGACGTAACGATCAAATACCTCATGTTCATTGAGTTCATTGTCTTTAATTAAAAATAAACCTTAGTTCAATGTAATTTTCGTGAAGCAAACCTTTTAATCAGATATTACATTACTTCGATTAGGGCGCATTCCATTTGGGTCCCCTAAATGCCCCCTCCAGGGAATTGCACTAAAATTATACTACGATCATTAAATTTGTAGCAAATAATAATAGATACAAAAATATAGTTTTCATGCCATGTATATGTGGTTGGTAGCACAGTGGTTAAGAGATCGTTCCGAGTTCGAATACTGGTCATTACTGGTGAACCCACTCCTAACACAAGTATATTTACTTAACTAGACGGCTTAATCGAATAATTAATACTAAAAAAAAAAACAGGATTTTTTAGAAAGCAGAATATAAATTAGTATAAGTAACGAGAAACGCGATATCTTTATAGATAGTAGATAGACATAAATATAAAAAAAATTACTCAAAAAATCTAATTTAAGAAATTATAAAGATGTACGTGTAAATGAAAAGAACCTGACACAAAGTGCAGATGATTCAACTATAGCGCCTGACACCTGTGTCTTAGTTGCGACTGCCATTGGAAAGCAGATCCAGCTTCTACCTTTCCTTGAATCATTTTGCCCACCACATCTCGAGAATGTACATCTATAGTACAAATTGTCATAATCTTTTGTCGATCTTGCTTACTCAATTCACCAATTAGCAAAGAAATCAGTGTACTCAGTTGGCTCAGCTGTTTCTTGTAGTAGTCTTTTAATGCGTTATCGTAGCCTTCTTCAAGTCTCGCAAATGCCATGTTTACTTCCGTGGTCCACCAGATTTGTGTACCACATAGTGATACTTGGGCCATAAAATCGAAGAGCCACTGTTCTCTTGGTTTTTCTTCGTAAGTTACAAACGCGTCTCCAAAATAATAACGAATTGTTGATCTCATTATATCCTGGAGACGGTTCAGCCAGATTTCCACCTGAAATTGTAAAAGCATTTTGGTCGCTGTATTCTTGCTAATTTAATCAAGCAACAAATAGAGTGATAATATATGTTTTAACAGGTGTGTATGCTTATTCCTACACATTAATTATTGGTATGAAAACCGTTTAAAAAAAGATTAAGTATGTTAAAATAGTGACTTACGGGCCCAGTACAATCACATGTTCCGTGAAATGGTACTACTTCACCATCCTTAGCTACCATACTAGATGCCACTTTTTCGTTAGGATTTACCGATTCTATAAACTTCAGTCTTGCCATGGAGTCGAACAATTTTGTTAGATGTCTGAAAACGTAACAAAGCTGTAAATATGTGTACCAGTAATTTTTCACAGAATTTTTCACCTTGCCAAAGAAAGAAGTTAACTTACCTTATAACAAGATCCGCCTGGTTTCCATTAGACAAAATATCCAACAAGTCTGCGGAGGATACGAAATAAAACCTTGGGAAGGCCAATCTTTTAGTTTCCAAGTACTCCGCCAAAGCCTTCTCACAGATGATCAAATCCTTTTGTAAACCATCGAGGTTTTCAACTAAACCTTCTTTATTAGTACCTTTTACTACATTTGGTGTTTTAGACATCGCTGTTGAGAGTATCTGAAAATCATTTTTGATACAAAAGTTAAGTAATAAATTACATAATTATATCAGTATCAATATTGAAAGAAACCTGTTTCCTAATATTTCCAGGGTTTGGTACAATTTATAAGAAAAATAAACACTTTTATCCCTTACTTTAAATTCTGTATCAATCCTATCGAAACGCGCTGAATCTTCGGGAAGTTGTTTCCTAATATCTTCAGAACTCATAAATATGCTCTCCAAATGCGTCCAAGTCCGTTGTACCTCAAACCATACTGTAATCACCTGATCAGCTATTGATAATTTCTGCTGCCAACCTGATACCTCCTCTAAGAAGTATGCTATGAATTTTGATGTTATCAAATTTTGAAGTTGCACCTAAAATTACGAAAACAAGTTATCAAACGCTTTACGTAAAATAAGTATAAATTTTTTTAAATAAATAAATTCAAGCTACCTGATTTTCTTCTAAAGTCTCAATGAGCTCTTCACTAGCTCTCAACAAGATACAACCAGTCCTTGTATGAACTTCCTGTTCAAACTCCATTTGACTCCATGTGGTATTTAAATCTTTTAAAGTTTTCTCCATGGACATTTCTTTTACGGCCTTATCAACAATATTTTTAACTTCTTCCTCACATTCGTGCAGATTGAGTGCTAGCAAATCTGCTAAAGTCGTATCTTGATCCATAACAATTCTTACCTATTTCATAGCAATAAAAATTATAACACTGAGTTATACCGTACTCATTTAAAATATTTTATTGATAACGTTTTTAAACCTTTTTTTTAATTTCTCTTTATGCCAGTTTTGGCTTTATGAGGTGTTATTGATACTTACGTATATTTGACGTAATTAGAATTTTAGTTCTTAGCTTTTATTATATTTACAATATGCATTAGATAAAGCAGTGAACCAATAATATATGTATATATATATTCATATTTCATTTAGGAGAAATTATATTGGAAAAACATCCATTTTGTGAATGAAAATAAAAACAAATTTAAGTACATCTTACATACACACTCCACAATATTGTCATACTTACAGTGAGTTCACGTGGTAATGCTGCTAAGCTCTGTGAATCACAAACATATTTACATTCGCATAACATTGTCATTAATTGCAAAAATTCAAACCATTAAGATTGTATGATACAAAACGCAGGCAATCACAAAAATGTACAATTGAGTGAAATTTCATTCAAAGCAAATGCATGCCACCATTCAATATATATTAAGAATTGGTATCAACATTTTGACTTGATTATATTATCAAAGATCTTGTTTCTAAGATAATTCTTTCAGAGTGCCTACAGCACAAAATGTTCGTTTCTGTTTGCATCAGTACGCCGTATATATCACTGTCTTAGTTTTCAGTATTGAAAATAACTCTGTACTTTATAGAATTGAAAGACCTTTAGAAATTCAAATAATAACAGTCAAATGCCATTACCAACGCCTAATAACCATGCAATATGCATAAATTGACTTTAAAACCCTCACCCTTCCTGATCCCGAAGGTGCTAACACAACATTCATGTTATATTTATATTTTAGTTAGTTTAATTATTTACATTTCATTTTAGTTTCCCTAATTTTCTTAACAGTTCACCTTAGTCGTGCTCATGAGTTGGTCCCAATGACGTTCTCTGATCGCTGGGTTTTGAAGTTCGCCGACTGCTCGCAAGGATGTCAACATATTCTTTACTGTAGCTTCCAAGGTAATGTATGTATCCCAACTACAACATGCCGAAATTAAAAACGGTTATAAATCTTTTGTACAAATTACTATGTGTATATTATTTCTGGGTAGTGATCCAAATTTTAAATGAAATCCAATACAGTTAAAAAATTCTTAGAGAACAAATTCTCACCATTTTTCCAATTCAGGTACTCACAGAGAAGCACGAGAAAACTGATAACAGCAGTACATTAAACTACCATTCTAGCCCTCCTGTAGTTAACAAGCTTAATACGTTTAAATTTATGCAAGTACCGAGAAGCAGTTTCAGAGTTCAGAAGAAACCTATATTTTTTCCTTTTGCATTACCTTCTCATTTCCTTGTCCAGTAATCTTATCTCCTTGGCAAACTTTTTACATTCAATATCCATATTCTCAACATCGATCTTCCGCCATGGTGTAGTTTTCCAGTCTTCAATGCTAGTCCTCACAATATATACGTAATCCCAAAGTTGCTATAGCAGCGTAAAAATAAGCAAGTTTTATAACATACAATATTTAATACACCCTTAGTAACCATTCTAATCTATTACTTTTTGTTTTACCTTCAACATCCTCAGTTCTTTCCTACATTGTTTCAAAAGTTTGAACTCTGGCACGTTTACTTCAAACAAAGAACCTGATTCCTGTATACCTCTCATATCTTCTTCTAAATGTAACAGTTCAAAATCTACTCTTGACATCATATCGTATGGATCCTCGCAGTCATATCTAAAAAACTGAAAATCAAAATGTGTTAT
Organism: Eilema caniola; assembly: GCA_949126895.1. Classification (NCBI taxonomy): domain Eukaryota; kingdom Metazoa; phylum Arthropoda; class Insecta; order Lepidoptera; family Erebidae; genus Eilema; species Eilema caniola. The sequence goes on along the minus strand of OX421463.1, from coordinate 7,224,376 downwards.
CATATTGAATCGTCTCTTTATTACTACTACTAGTTTACAGTACAATTCCTACAACATTTTTTTTTTATCATCTAGCAACGTTTTAGCCACGCAATGTCTTCACACTTCTATTTTAACCAAAATTTTGGATGATTTGTACTAAACATGACATTTTTAATTTCACAAACCGCAAATCGCAGTACCGATTGCCTGAAATTTCGGGTCTACGTTTTTAGGAGGCATACAGCCTACATCATTTAAATGTTAAAAGCAACTTACCCCATAACGTTTGAAAACTTCTCTGTAGTAAATAACATGGCTATCAAATGTAGAAATTTTCTTTCTAATCCCGGATACTTCAGCTGCTTGTAATGGCGCTACTTGTTGTTTGACTGTTATAGCTAGCTTTTTTGTTGCTTGCCACTGTTCTGGGAGTTCCTATGAAACAGTAAGTAGTTCTTTTAATTGAACCTCATTTAATGTAACAACGTTTATATAGGACACGTCAATTCGACTTCACCTCGCCTGATGGTAAGGTGCCTGATCTGTATATAGTCACAAAAGGCTTATTTACTTTAATTTGAATCGTAAATATGGGCAGTCACTGCAGCCATACAGTAAACTCAAAAAATATAATATCCTAAGACTCTACGTGAGTAAATCAAGTTGCCTCAATTAAGTCAATTTCATAAAGATCGATTCAGAAACAATTAAAAAATAACTGTACGTTTTTTGCTGGGTGATTCACGTGAACCATATGACTTAAGAGTTATTTACAGTGTCTTAATATATTGATATTTCTATAAAAAAACTTCAAAACTTCATGGATTAGGTACGATGAATTAATTATCTTATCACACAATGGGTAACTTTTAGGGTACATAACCATCCTGCCGAATTTCGCTTGTCTCCGAAATCTCTACTATCAACATATCAAATCATAAAACACTGACCTGCAATAACACATTAACTTCTTCCGGTATGTCCATGTCATAAAACTTCAATAGTTCAATAGTTTCAGTAAGAGGCTGGAACATGTCATCTGTGGTGACCGTACGATCTTTGACGTGCATGAGATATCCCATCACAGCAACTAAAGCTTCGTAGTCACCTTCTGGGACTGGTTGGAGTAAGCCTAGAATACATGTTATTTTTAATTTATTGAATATGTTGTAGGTACAGCTAGAGTTCTCAAAATCTAAATTATCTCATTAATTTCTAAAACTGTCTTATATTATAAATATGGTATAAAATATAGTAGTTTATGATACTGTTGCATAATAAGGGTTCTTATAACACGAGTGTGTTTTAAAGAAACGAGCCGTAGGCGAGTTTTTTATTGTATCACACGAGTGTTATAAGACCAAGTTATGTACAGTGTCATACACTACTTTATCTACTCTACATAAACTAATTTATTTTACAAACAAAACCAAACTTTGTTTAATATAAATGTAAAAAAAAACGTTGACGCCAAGCCAAGGCGCAAACATCGATTGCGCATGCGCGTTTCTTTCTTTTTTCTTCCGAATCGGCCGTTTTTTTTTAAAGTAGAGGTTCAGTCCAGATGGAGGTTGTATAGGTGTATCGTTACGATTAAAAAGTTATTTTATGATATAGGATATAGGTGTCCATACAAGACCTGTATCGTAATAAAACTTTTTTTTTGGCCTGTGCGTAATGTTTGTCATAAGAGTTTTGATTTCAATTTTATAATCTTTGTATTATAGTATCAGAGTAGATAAAAGTTATAACTGTACCTTCATCAGCTTGGCGAATAAAGTTGCCCAAGTCACTAAGTCTTGAAATAACATTATTGACCAAATGTTCTTTGTACATATTACCCCATTTTCTAACCGTATTCAAAAGTGCTTGACGAAACGGTCTGATGTCAACCTAAAAACACACAAGGAATAGTGAATACTTCGTGGAGTATTTTACATTGAAACACTATTTAAAGTACTGCTACTTTCGTCTTTACACATTTCATGATCTATCATCTAACTTCCTCCACTATCATTAAAACTTTCATGCAAAATCGAATAAAATAAAATATAACTTATACAAACCTGAAACCAGTTATTGAATACTTTGTAAGACTCCATATCTTCAATCTCCATGAACAAATTCTCGTAATGATCAATTTGCTCTCGAAATGCCTCCATTTTGGGAGCACACGGCGTTGGTGCTGTACCATCTTTTTCTTCAGCAACCAGCTTATCTACTTCGTCCGGGGTCAAAATTCTGCCATAAGTAAGAAATATTTCCATAACGGCTTCTCTTTCTTCTAACCACAAGTAGGAGTAATTCTCAAAAGTCTTGCAAAATTCGTTGGCATCCTCAATCACCTGAATTATAATAATCATTGTCATAAAACCCAGATCAGTTCAAATTATTTAAAAGTTCTTAAGACATTTTACAAAACTCCCTAATTAAACAGACCTTTTCGATGCCAGCCAAAATTTCTTCCTTCATATCAATTACGTCTTCATTGTTAACTATTTGTTGTTCGTACGATTGCTCTTTTTTCTTGTCAATGCGTTCTACCAACGCTGATATTTTTAGAATGTCATTAATAATACCGTTTAGTAAAGCTGTAAACCCTTTCTCATCGGTTGGTTCTAAGCTTGGAACAAACACCATGTCGGGATCCAATAATTGTAGTTGAGCTTGGAACAATGGAGCCAGTTTATTTTTTGGGTTCATATGTTCTGTGATATATCCCAAACTGAAATAAATATCAAAATAATTTACAAATGTATGAATTTGATTGTCTGTACCGCAAGATAGAATTTATTTATTTAGGTCCATAGGAGGTTTTACCTGCAAGCGACACACTTAAATAGAGCCTCTTCCATTAATTCATCGATGAAAGCAACGTAATTCCCCCATATTTCACTGTTTTGAGTGTCTTGCATGTTAAACAATTGCATATTTTCTGATAGCAACTCGTTAATACGCTTTGCTGTGTCCTGTACTTCGCCATACCGCATCTCTTTTTTCTCCTGTCGCTCTTCTAAATTCAACAATGTGTCCTAATAAAAAATAGAGAATAAATAGAGTATAGCTTTCACTATATACAATTTGTATATATAGTCCAAGAGTTTAAGTATCTAGAAGCACTCGAAAAGGTTGAAAATTGCATTAAAGAAAAGTATATAAGTACCTTCTTTTCCTCTTTCCTTTCGAATAAAGGCTGAACTGACCAATCTTTCATAACAAGTTTTATTTCAACTAAATTATCTTGAATCTTCGACATTCTTTGGAACAAATTACCTACTAGTTTATGCAATTCTTGTAAATAGTTCCACAGATCTGTAACCGCAAAAGTATAAGTCAAGCTTGCACGTTTAATTTTATGTAAATGTCATTTTAGTGGTTTACTAAGTAAGCACCTACCATTAGAATTCCAATTCAATTCATTCTGTGCCATTTCAATTCGCTGATCAATTGCTTTTATTTCCTCTTCTACTAGATCAAATTCAACTTTTTGACTGTTCTTCCTAATCTGATTGTACCAGTCAATTGTAATCCCTAAATTGATTCTGTACTGCCTGTAGGTTTCTTGTTTATCAAACAATGCCACACTTTCAGGTGGCAAATCATTGGCAAAATCATTATTTGTTCTTAAGTGGTGAACTTCTTTCAAAACATCTAAAAGCTGTCATATAAAAAATTAAAGAAAGCCAATTTTTTAAATTAGATTTCAAGTACGCAATGAAAGCTAACCATTGGATGGAAGTTCAGCACTAAGTCTGAGCCTTGTCTTGCAAGAATCATGTTGTTAGACTTATCATCAATAATTTTAGCGACAGTCGACGCCCAATCTTGAAAATATTTCTTCTTAAATTCATTTATTTTTTCAATTAATTCCGCGTGTCTAATGAAAATTTTCTTAGCTTCATCCGTACCCTTTATCCTGAATTTGGAACATTAATTTTATGTAATATTTGCATTCACAAAAGGTATTTCAAAAGCAATTTATATTACTGCACTCTAAATTGCACAATTCTTTAGAGTTATACATCATCCATATAAATGAAAAATATAAAACCTTAATTGAAAAAAAGTTGACAGTTATAGAAGAATACAAGCCAAATAATCAGCTTTCGCAATTTGCCCCACCCAGCTTACTTACGGGTGCGGCAAATTGCGAAAGCTAGCTACAGGCTTGGAGATCCTCGTAGCTAGCGTAGTCATGTACAGAAGTCCTCCCGCAATCGGAGGCATGTAAGCGTCGACTTCCATCACTCCATACTTCATCGCGCGGGCACTTTGTTCGTTGAATAGTTCCTGCAAGGTAATTATTTATTGGACCCGGTGTGAAGTCCAGGTACAACTTTGCTGCCTAATATTGTAAGTGAAAATAGACAATAGTTTTTCTTCATAAAATTTTAACTAACCTCCAGTTTTTAATGTAAGACCTTTTAATTCAAGTATTTGCTCTCGCAAATTTTCTCAGGTAGAATTGCGATTAAATGAATGAGACAAAAATAAATAGTAGATAAATAAACAAAGAAACAAAATATATCTTGAATGATGTACTTAGGTTAAGATATACCTAATATTTAGCAAGGTGGATAGAAATATCATCAAAATAAATTATAAGTAAAAATCACTTACTTCACAAACAACTATTTCTTTTTCAAGCATAACAATAATCTCGACGTATTTTGCTGTGAATTCGTTTCTGATTAAAGGTCGATCCAATACAGAACCAACCACTTCAATAAGCTGAAATAATGATTTTCTAAGTTCAATAATAAAATACATTTCTCAATACCAATATAAATATTGTGCAGTAATTGTGTAATATATTCAAATTAATTTAATTTATTACCTTGAAGATCGATTCTAACGTTGAGGAATTATCGAAAGATTCTACTAAAACCGTGGACAACTTGAGATCCAAATCAATTATGTTCTCTTGAAAATCTTTGAAATCAATGTTAAATGTATCATCATCTGGATCCAATACATCATACGATTTGGATGCAAAGCCATGAAAATAAGCGTCAAATTCAGCTGATATTTCTCTTATTTGACCTCCCAGTAATCTTCCCTTCATTCCTCCGATTTCAATCTTCTCCAGTTTTTGAAACTCCAGTACAGTTTTGAAAAACCACTGAATAGTGTTGAGTCTATCTAGGAATTTATTCAATCTTTCAAACACAACATTAGGATGAAATGTCCAAGGAATAACTCGTCTTCCTTCAAAGTAGTTTGGTAAATGTTCTTTAAAATATTCAAAAGTGCTTTTATACTTCTTTAATAAGTTTATAGTAACTTGAATCCGCTGTGTTGCTTCGTCTATGTCACTATGAAACAAAGTTGAAGGGTCGAGGCATTTCTTCGCCTAAAATTAAATAGTTCTGTACAGTTTTCCATAATTATACAAAGAATAATACGAAATTCAGTCTAGAACATGTCCTTGATTTCTAATTTTTATTGCAGCGATAAATTTTGTTGCCTATTTCCTGCGGTGACATCGCGTCGTTTGGATACCACAAAAGATTTTATAAGAATAGAACAGTATTTTTTAAACTTTTATTCATTTTACATTAACACGCAAGAACATAAATTGTAAATTATTCCACGCAATGTCAGGTTGGTTGCTAGCTACTCTAATTCATAATTCGTATATTTACTACGAGAACCTAACAACCTTAGCCCACCGCAGTAGACAGACAGGATGCGGTGGGCGGAGGTTTCGTCCAAACCTCCGCCTACCGCATCCTGTCTGTCCCAAGAACATCGTGTATTGGTACCAAATCTGCACAGTACCACACGTCGGAAGCTCTCGAAAAAATTTACGAATTGTAATTACAACACACATTGCACCTGTAACTAGTAACCTACCTTGCACTAAATATATCACCGACAGACATTCTCTAAAGGGGATTTATTACATCATTTATTAACCTGGCTGGCTAATGCTTAGTCCAATCGTAAGATGGGCACTACGTCAAATTCTAACTGTTTAATTAAATGACATAGGCAAGTAGTTAAACGTCATCGATCCAAAGCTATTTACCATTGTTAATTGAATGTCGCCGTTTAGTTAACTGCCTAGGCGGTTAATAGAACGGCTGATTAAGCTAGTAGGCGGCGTCACATACATAGATATATTAATATTACATTATGATATATAGACTACTTTAAGAAAGGACACTGTAATCGTTCAGATTTGTCTGATGCAGTACCCATGCAGTTTTTCATAACACTCAAAAATAGTTCAAGCTAGTTATTTGTATTATAACTTATCATGAAAATTTACTAAACGAAATATCCATAATTATGTTTAATGAAGGTTTAAATGGCTGAATTCAACTTTTTCCCCTAATTATCAAAATAAGTTCCAAGAAACGATTTTGGCACGCAACACAACAACAGTATTTGGCACAATCTCATTTATAACATAGGTAAATGATTATATAACATTGTCCAATTCAGTTTAATAAGTAAGTACCTTCTATATAGGGCGCTTACAGACCTCCGCCCCCCATGAGCGCGGGCCTGAGGGTGACGGGTGGAGCCACCCGTCACCCTAGCAGAAGCAGGCCACGGCGGCGGCGCGCATCGTAGGACGATGCGCGCCTCCCCACACCGGGGTTGAGTCGGGGACGGCGTGGTCCCCACCTCCCGAGGAGGGCCAGACCGAAAGGGATGGCCCTGGGTCAGCCGGGGTGCGAGGGATATGTCGCAAGACAACCTCACCTTCGGCCTAGCACTACGACCCACAGACGGCGTGCGGTTTAGTCGGTTCGAGTCCGACATAACCTACCCCTCCGGCTCCGAAAGGTACCTTCTATAATCAACCTTTGTGACATGTGACTGAAAATCAAAGTGGGCGAAATATGTGTGTTAATTCACCTCTACCTACTCCTTCTTGGATTTACAGGCGTGTATATATGTATGTATGTATGACAATGAAATCATCGTCATTTTGATACTTACCTGATAAATGAGCAGGTTGGAGATTTGTTTCAGCAACACAATGAGTTTAGACGAGCTGCAGTAATATTTGGAGTCTCTCCATATCATGCAAATGACATGAAACAGAGGACGGAATAGTGGCACGCATTCAGTGAAGTCTGTGTCTTCTAAAGCCTGGAAATGTTTGTCTAAAGTACGCAGATACAGATCTATTTCACGAGCTTCAGCCAGGGCTGGAATGAAAAATGGTAACGCATTGTATCTTATCTAATGCATAAATAAATTACTTCTATTATTGAATTAACATCTAGAATATCGAGAGAGCTTCGTAAATTTGCCTAGAAATATTATACCATCCTTTACTATATGCAGTTTATGGCTGTAATTTTAACCATTTTCAGCTACTAATCGTCATCATTCTCATTGTGTATATATATATGTGTACATAGTGCTATAATTACCAGCACATACGACGACACCTAATCATGTGACATTGGCGCGAGTGGATCGGTTTGATATCTTAATTTATGATTGAAGGATTTGCGCTCATCCGCCGTCGTCGCACTCCGTTCTTTCCTCAAATTAGATCCAACAAACGTTTACTGTGCATATAGATAAAGTGCACGTTGAGATGTGCCTGGGGTCCTCATATATGCCATTAGCTATACACTCCGTGTGCTACGCGTCCTCGAGCCCCGAGTACGAATACTATATGTGTTTTGATCTACAAACCTGAGACAATATTCTTGAACAGTCTGCTGAAGCAAGGGTAGTAGGCTGAAGTGGTCTTTTCCAATATAACTGCCATACAGCGCACTCGATCACTGCGTAGTTGATCGTATATGTATGTCAGATTGCTCAATCTTGATTTCCAGAAAGCCAGTTCTAAAAGTTACACATGATTAATAAAAGATCAAGTATACTAAATGAAATACAGTTTAGTTCTATGTTTTATACTGAGTAGCACGCCAATGGCGGCTTAAGATTTCTCTTTTGTGGAGTAGTTCCGGTTCTGATGGTATGCAAAAGTCATACATATTTTCTTCCCGTGGGTATAATAGTAGACGGCTAAAGAATAAAGCTCTACAAAATTAGTGTGCCCAAATTTAGCCTTTATGGCATCAAGAAAAAGTGCCCGGGATCTACCAATAGGCTTAGCCCTCGATTACGTGAGCCGAATATCGAGATTGATGAACTATTTGACCGAACTTTTCTGTGGTAGCAGCTTTATCTATTTTCATTATCAAAATGTAGGTTAGTATTACTCAATTAGAGATTCATATTTTATCCTAGTAATTTCAAAGGCATAAATAAATATTCCGCAACATTTCACACAACGCTATCTAAGCCCATGGTAAGCATAGTTAAAACTAGAAGCTTTTATTAAAATAATCTAAAATAAATAAATATTTACATACATAGGTAATGCGTTTTGAAATGCATCATCACCGACCGGTAACGTTCCCAGAAGGCTGGAAACGTTACCAGTCGGTGATGTTGTTCTAAATTCCATAACACAAGCTAGTTAATCTATAGTAAGCATATATTAACTAGTGTGTTATGTAATCAAGAACAACATTATATCACTAACACTATATGAATAACACGATATCAATACCAGCCAAAATTACGCTAAAACGTATATCATTTTCAACTGACCAATACTCGGTAATGGATTCTGTCCATTTTCAAACGCCAGGGCGGAATCCTCCATCATAACATCATTGATTTGCTGAGCCCACTTTATTACCACTCCTTCTATAGCACTTTTGAGATATAAGTCTACTTCTTCCCCCCTCATCAGGTCCTTCTCGGCTGCATGAACGAGTTCTACTCCTACCGGCATTGGTAGTACAGTCTGGCCATTCACTTTACCTTTTACCTGTACAAAACCAGTCAGTTTCAATTCGTTTGTTCACAATGATTAATTATTATAGGCATTGTATTGATAGTTCTTTTAAAGAAGAAACCGTAAAATAGATCAATGAATTCTTTGGAGACAAATTGTATTTAAAGACAATAAATTAGTTCAGTAGTACGTTAAAAAAGCTTATATCTTGGCATATTTTTGATTACTAGTGAGTCTTCTGTTGTAATACCTAGAGGGGAAGAATGTACAAGGCCACATTAAGGTCATTGTGGCCTAAGTCACATCACCTGTAAACCGATGCAGCTGCTGTCTGACAAACGAACTTATTGTGCAGATTTTCCTCTCAGAGTTCGGCAGTCTTACGGTAGTTGCTCCCGTAAAAGCCGTAAGAATTCTCTAATATAGTTCTGTCGCATTCATTTATTTACTACTTAGGTACTTATATACCTACGCACACATCATGTCTATATCCCTGTAGGGGTAGACAACCCCGTTTATTACGCTCGCCAGTCACTTCGTTATCGTTCCTTATCATGTCTTACTATAATTTTTCTTATTAATTACATTTGAGTTTAACTGCTCCAATAATTATATCTCAACATGCTTACCTCATACACAGTGCTCTTGAGATTGTGTATCTGTTTGAGGATATCTTGAGAGACAACCAGTGGCCAGCCTTCATGATTCAAAGGGTTTGATAGCAGAGGGACAAACACCTCATCTACTAATGCCGCTAATTCATCTATTAATCGAGGGGCCAGGTCACCTGGGAAACCAAGAAAATATTTTCGCTACACATATCGACTTACCACTTATGACACTATGTACCATAAATCTTACGCTAGTAAATAATTTGCTGCTCCAAATTCAACGGTTGAAAGCCATAAGGGATTAAGATATATCATCATGTCATAGTATATTAACTTTCCCAACATGACATTCTTATCATCAGCCGCTTAAGTTAAAAGCCAAGACACCAAGCTTCCCATCTTCTCTACAATCTTTTTAGATGTAGAAATAAGAATCTGATAACCAATGGTTGACTCACAGGTGTTTTCGGGCCCCATCGGAATCTTGGAAGCCCAAGCCAACCTCACCTGCACGCCGGTACACCTACTGATGAACGGAAGAGGTTTTGGTGCAGGTGCATTCCTCTAGTAAAGGATTGTATTGAGTGTCAGAAGGCTGTCGGCCATATAAAAGCCGTATCATCACTCTCTGATCCTTTTTCCTAAATAAGTTGGCGTGATCTTTCCAACCTAATTGTGATGCGTCTGAACTTTAATATTTTTCTTGAAGCGACTGCCATCTGACCTGTACAACCAATTGACGATATCGAAGTTCTATAGATGGACTAGTCGGACTTTTGTGGGCTCTAACTACCCGTAACGACTACCAGAGGTATTTGTAGGGCAATCGGAAACAATATACAAAATAATGTGCTCTCCGGGCAACTATAAAAGCCGGATAAGCCAAATTCACGAAGGACAGAATATGAAACTAAAAAAATAGGAGCAAGTGAACCCGGGGCTTCAGATGCAACCTGGAATAACAGTAAGAACGATTATGATGATGAGTATGGTTAACTTACCAAATATGACCATCTGCGCACAATTTTCTTTAGGAATGACATCGGGCTTCTTCTTTACAAAGTACACAGCTTTGTTCTTCAGATAGCATGGGAATGATATGACTGGTACTAACTGCAGCGTGTTAGTTAGTACCACGACCAGTAGAATAGGGAGCGCCTTGTCTACAAAGTCTTTTAACGTAGCTCTATGCTCTTCAATTCCTAGGACCCTCATCCATTTTTCTGGTTTTAATTTCAATGATTTTACAGTATAAGAACCTATGAATTCGTAGCGTGGGTCCTGATTGGACGATGATGGACCACCTTGGTCCATCTTAAAGACTTAAATTTTTATCAGGTCATTGTTTTAGAGAGTTGCTTCTACTTCGGCGGTTAGAGCGTCTTTGGTGGAGAGCGGACTGCTAAACGCAAAGCCAGGCAAATGGCAAGTCACGCAAGTCCCAACGGCATGCCATTATGGAACGATGTCTCCTTTGTAACGAGCTATCGGCATCGCTACACTAAAATAGATTAAGGTACGGTGTGCATAAAAAAGAAGTTAGAAGTATGTACCTATTATTAACAAACTGCGGTGGCATCTAGATACTTATTTGACACCATGGCATAAAATGCATTCAAGTGAATAATGTGGTCTAAATATGTTTCTCAGTGTTGTATCGTACCTAAAGATCAAATCAGTGATTTCAACGATCGAATAAAGCACAAACTCATTTAAAAAGTAGGCGAATACCTACATTACATTTTGATCGATATCCTTACATGGTATTGACAGTATATAAAAAGCTAAAAATAGAATTCATGTCACCTAGTTACACTGAAGCAAGTCTACGCGTGTAAATATGAACTTACCTAAACAGTACACAATTATTTTGAAATTGCCTTGACGTGTGAGCATCTTTATAACGGTAAGTAACTATCTACTTAGCATTGTCTCAGTTTGAAATCAATCTACAAAATCTGCTTAATAGTAAATGCCATCATTATCTTAGCGTTGTGACCCGATTGCATTGAAGGCCTTTCCTCCATCATTTCCCACGATCTTGAAACTATTGGCATGTATTTAATTCCTTACGAAGTTAAACCAGCAGTTCTTGGATCTCCTCTCCTACCGAAAGACCGGGGGAAATTTCATGGACAGACATAATCTATGAAGCCAGGTGGCTATCGCGACACAGCCAATGTCCCTGGTTGTAACTTAATTATGTAGGTGATATTTTATGTTACCATTCCTCTACAAGTAGTACTGTTTACTTATAGTTGCTGATGACCATACTAACAAATTGTAATTTTTCTCAAGGGCTGCTAATCTGGCTCTAAATGTAAAAGCAGCAGAAGGTGTATTTCATAAATCTTAACCTGTAACTGAAGCGAATAATATAGTAAAATATAGAAAAATATAGTAAATTGTATCATCTTAAGGAACCTCTGCATATGCTATCGGTACACTGGCAATAAGTGGGCATGAGCGCGTACCAGGCTCCGCACGCGCCGCAAGATGACACTAGCGCGACGTCCCCAGGAATAAGGTCAACTGTCGCTTCCACATACCTGCCTTTAAGCTATAAGTGATAGCGGACGTTATTGTTATGTAAGTTCAGGATCATAGATGGACATAAGTTATATTTTTTAAGCCACTTAGGTGGCAGACAAGCACACAATCTACCTAATGGATATATATTATTTATATGTTAATTATTTCGGTTGCTAATATTCCTTTTTAAAAATAACGTGTGGAGTACGGCACCGTTGTGGTAGCACCCGCAGGGACAGCGACTATAGTCTAGTCGACAAGTTGAAAATGGTACAAAATAGAGATACTGCTCTTAAAATTATGTGCGATAGCTCATTGGATCCGGAGTGACACCTAGAAAAATGTACCAAAAGCGTGTACGTCGCGCGCGCAATCTAACGTGTCGCACGCAGACCTATTTTCAACGTTTATTAAAAATAATAAATAATGGAGATAGAGTTCCGGGAGTTGGAGTATTTTATTGGAAATTTCCTCCTCTTTCAGAATCTTTTTTTGAAATTATTTAAATATTAATAGTTTATGAAATATGGGCAAAAAACGAAATGCCATTTCTTTTCATCTTTCATTGTTCATAACTTATGCAATTTTTTATGTGCTAATACACGCTTTTGACACATTTTTCTAGGCGTCATTCCAGATCCCATGATCTATCGCACATAATTTTAAGAGCAGTATCTCTATTCTGTACCATTTTCAACTTGTCGACCAAACTACTACTTACCTACAGGGATAGTAACTAGAGAATGTAAAAAAAATTACAATATTGCCCGCTATCTCCTATTGTATGACACACGGAGTTTTACGTCGCTGAAATCCCAGGTTAACAGTTACATAAACTATACTGTATTAGGCAGCATAATTTATGACTTGACATGTCGATAGCCATTTAATTTGTTTATTTTATTTTACTGTTCTATAAATCTTCTACTTCTTACTACGTGAAATAAAATCACAAGGTTACTTCGATATTACAGTTAATCTTGTACTTAATATATTGTGACCCTACATTGTGATCCTGTGTAGGGAGGGGTTCCGTTCTCCTACGGAAGCTCGCGATATACCTAGGTAGGTTTATACCGGGTGTAAGAACGCTCCCGAAGCCAATTATGCCAATATGTAGTATTCCCGGAGTACTACCACGGGCCTTCGGCTTCGGGAGCGTTCCCCTTACATTCGGTAGACTCTCTATTCGCGCGTATAATAAATATAATGCATATATAAATATAAATTTAATCACCAAGAAATACCTAAATCTTTACTAAATTTGGGCAGAGAAGTAATGCATCTAGAATCTGTTTAGGTATAATAAGTATCTATATTATAATCTTTCCGGGTTAGTCGTAATCATCGAAGGGATATATATGCTGGGGTAGGTAATTTCTGAATAGTTTTCATTTTTCATAGGAATGTGAGGTGAACTTACCTACTTATTATAATACAACTCCATATTCGGTAAATATCCTACTACCCTTAAACCGAACAGGGGGTACCCGCTGGCCAGATGGGAGTGCAAATATCGAAATCGAACCCACTAAAACCTCACGCTACCGTTTCGGTTGTTAATTACTGGGGTGTAAAGTGACCCAATAAGACAATTCCCTCGTACCCTGAGCCATACATCCTCTCCGCCTCTCAAAATTTCAAGAGTAGGTATTGAGATAGACGGCCAGTAGGTACTGCAGTCACAAGTTTAAATTCGAAATCATCAGTCAATCATAAAGTTTAGTGCCCCTAACACGAAAAACTATCGTAAACGTATTGAGAAAATTGAGCAATGCGATTGGTCGCCTGCCTACAGTGATCCTGCGTGTGTGTGAAGCCGACCAATCGCAATGCTCCATTCTCTGTATACGTTTACATGATTATGTTACGATAGTTTTTCGTGCTAGAGGTACTAATGTGTGTCCAGGTACTCCAGACCTGGATACATATCAGAACTACTTGACTCGGCCCTAGGACGACCGTTCAGCATCGTCGAAGCCGCTGTGCTACCACACTGCCTTAGTAGGTACTTATAACCTTAATACTTACCATTGAACAACTCGCTGTCGATAGGTTTACTCCTCATAGTTGAAACAGGGTGTAAGCAGTCCCCCTAAGATCTTGAACCAAATAAATCTCGCCTACAAGCCGATATACTTATTAATTACGCAAAAAAGAGAGTCTGGAGTAGGTGTTAGGGGCTAGATTAGATGTCCGCAAAATTTTAATGCAAACGGAATTGAAGTTTGGATGATAATGTGTCCTCATAGATTAAACCATTTGTAGTTAGAAAAAAACTTCTTTTAACCATGCTTAAGAACGTGGTTCTCCCACGACTACGGCTAATATTAGGTCGGGGCAAAAGTATTTTCGTATTTTAGGAAAGAAAAATGGTATAATTTTTCATTTATTTATAATAAATTTATGTGCCGTTTTGATTTATTTTTTAATTTATTGCATCTTCAGTCATGTCAACATTTAGGGCCGGCGCTCACTGCCGGCATGGCACGGCAGATTGTGCTGCGGAATCCCGCGGCGTTCCGTAGCATGCCGTGGCATCCCGTGGTATCCCGTGGCATCCCGTGGCATGCCGTGGCGTTCTGCTGGAAGCCCAGTCACTCTGGCGTCAATCAGTTTTGCTCCACGCGCATTCGAAGTTGGTTGTGTCGTTATGGTTAGGGAGAGTCAAAAAAACGCGCGTGTGCCAGTGCATCTCTCCCTTGCCCCCGCGCACCGAACGAACTGCGCCCCAGTAACCGAAATGACCGCTGCACAAGTTACAACCTTATTTCAACCTGCTTAGCAATCATAATTCCTCGACACAAAGTGACCCATGCGTCTCGCAAGATGCAATGGCGTGCCGCGGCAACCCGTGGAATGAAACGGCATGACTCGTCATGCCGCAGCATCCTGCGGCATGACGGGGCGCGTCGCGTCACGCCACGGCAACCCGCGGCACGTCGCGGCATGGTGGTATCGAAATAAAGTAACATGAGCTCTAATATAATTGAAATAAGATTCAAAATAACTTGATTAGTAATAAAATCCTTTGCCATGCCATCCCGTGCCGTGCCGGCAGTGAGCGCCGGCCCTTAATCGTATTAAAACCAGCCAGTTACATTCAGTACAGCGAAGGAGGTTTGACTTCTAAGAATACATTCAAAATACGAAAATATTTTTGCCCCTACCTTATATTAGCCGTAGCCGAAGAGGATATTAAAATAGTTGCGCAATAAGTACCTGACGCGGTTTGCAATCAGGTTGGATGGACCTATAACTGATTGCATACTCCTTGATACCTAGCTCTAGGTCAATAGTAAAAGTAATTGTCTAATTAGTTCATTATTTGCTCATGAATTTGTCCAGTCTTTGTTTACTTCTTAACTCAATTCATGTGTGCACTATTGTGTCTACATTCTACAAAACTTTACCATATTCACTCTAAAATATGCTATAATGCAAAACTAATATACGTTAATCTAATTAAGGAAACTACTAAAATCTACAAAGAAATACGAACATAATATTTTATAATACATTTATTGATAATGACAGCGATGGTTGACTCGAACTTGCTACTTGGCAAAAATATCTCCACTAGATGTGAACTATTTTTGTATTTAAATATTAAAATCTCTTTATTATGCTTTTATGTGTAAATTAATATAGACCATCTACGCTACAAGGTAGCTGCCTATTTATCACAAACAAAATTAAAAGTACATACATTGCTTTGTCATTTATTTATTTTACACTTTCCAATTCTGGCAAATTAATTTACTTAAATATCACCTCTACGCTAAAATGTAATCCATGCACGTCACAATTTCATAAAATAATACATTCACATTCGTAAAAGCGTGTGACATCTTCAATTGACTGCAAATAATACACACAATTTCCTAAAATAAAATAATAATAAACAACAAATTATTTCAATTACCTAAAACCTATTTGTTTAAAACAAAAGCACAGCACATGGTCAGCTTAATGTCTAAAAATTAATTAAGGACCTACGAGACGCTGCTTTTAAGGTCACTATTCGCCTAAACCTAGGAGCCCTAGTGATTCCGATATACTAACTCGACCCACGTATCTTCAACGGTCCCTTCTCCGTCGCTTCACTCAGACAGGTAGTCCTTTGCCCGTGTTCTACCAAACTACTGGACATAAGCACATCGAGAGTTTCAAAGACACATCCTACTATATTTGAAAATACGTATATTTCATTTAGATTTTTAGAACGTCGACTACACATTGAGCTGTCCTAGTTAGGGCCAGATTTATTTATTAAAATGGTAAATATTCTTTAACATTCAAAGTTACAAATCGTAAAATGCAAAATAAACGCCATTAAGTCGCATCCTGTACTCAAAATCTAACTAATCGTCGATAATACTACTGAATGTCTGCTAGAACGATAAATGTATAGAAAAAATGGAATGTTTAAGTACGACAGTCTAATAAGCATTCGATAAATGTAAATCGTGATATCTCTATGTATGTGTGACAAATATGATGTCAGTCAATGCTTACAAATTAATTGGGTCGCTGTCCCATTGCGAGAAATGCGAGATGACGTCACTGATACATCACTAGTGTACAACCCATCGCAGCGATGAACGTGACGTCACAGTACACTCGCTATGGAATCACGACCTCACTAAAATTGGCATTAAATTCTCGAGTGCGTATTTTTGAAACAGCTGTTTTA
This sequence comes from Eilema caniola, assembly GCA_949126895.1. Taxonomy (NCBI): domain Eukaryota; kingdom Metazoa; phylum Arthropoda; class Insecta; order Lepidoptera; family Erebidae; genus Eilema; species Eilema caniola. The sequence goes on along the minus strand of OX421463.1, from coordinate 7,207,773 downwards.
ATATTTTTGAATAACATTTTATAATAGAACTTACATTTAAATGTAAATATACATATGTTTACTTAGGTATTGTACGTCTCGTGTTGGAATGCAACGAGGCCGCTTGAACTTCCTTACAAGACATTCGATGATACGTTAGAATATGGATTGTATTGTATTTCTATTCTAAAATGTGACGTCATACAATGGCCCTCGAGGAATAAAGGCAAGTGGTGGGGGCTGATGACAGCTGAAAGTGGGACTTACAAACACTAGTAAATAACGAGGCGTGTTACTCTATTTGTGTACTCATTTAGTGTACTTACGAACGATTACTTTACTAAGAGGATGGAATATACATTAGGTGATCTAAGACTATCAGCTCCGTTTTACCACGGAGCGAACAATGTGGACTTTACCTATTACGATTACACGCGCACTATGCCGCTACAATATATCTTGATAATTTATCCATATTAGGCATTATTCAAAAATTTAAACTATAACTTTTGATATTATAATCGTGGAGAGAACATCAATTTGTATTCTTTAATTCAGTAATTACAGATAGATTATACATCATCGATTTATTGTTCGAACGTGGATGGAGATTATAAATTGAGGACATATTTGTTACAGTGACATTTTTACATTAACAGATTGCCGATTCAATGACTACATTTACATAATTTTCGAATATACACAACCTAATCGATACAATGTTGAAGGTGCAAGTGAGAGTACCGACTAATGTCACATCACTACTATCGAAAGACGCGTCAAAAATGACGGCTAACGCTAATTTAAAATTTCATAGAATAAAAACCGTTAATTAAATACTTATCGAAGCTGTTTTCACTAAGTGGCAGTAATTCACTAAATTTAGTTAGTCCATAATCACTTGCACCTTAAAATGTGTATCGTTACGTCACTGTTAGGGTATCAATTATATTCGTCAATGGCTCCTGTTTTAGTGTACTAAGTACAAAAGTCTTTTTCTAGGACGAAGATGTAATATTGGACGATTTCATTATCTACTTGAGATACACCTTTAAAAAAAAAAGGGTAAAAGCAGGTGTCGGGCTAAAAAAATAATATTTCTACGGTTAGGTGGCAAGATATCTATCACAATAGAAACTGGCAATCGTGTGTTCGACACAAAATGCACCTGAGCAGTTTGAATTTAGATATAGAATAATATAAAATGTTTTAGTGAAGCATGATATTTAATTGTAGATAGACTCAATACCAATAGTCAAATTCTCGAAATTATTTAACTAGATTATGTTTTCAAGATTTGAAAATCTCGAATACTAGAAATCTCCCATCTACAATTAAAGAAATTGGTTCATTTTTTACTTTAAAAACGTTATATAAAATGCAAGAGTGAAGAGATATAGTATTACGTTAAAAGCACAGAAAATATATTCTCGGTGCGGAATATAAAACTGTGCGAGTCACACGAGGTGTAGTGTAGAAACTGGTCGATGAGCGAAATACATAAATAAGTATACATTATCGTAACAACTATCACCACAAACTATACAAAATTTATACAAATAACTTAATAAACGATAGTCAATGACGAATCCAAAATAATATTACACACAAATCCACATATTTACATAAATTCCAAAACTGATAAAATTATAACATCACATAATTAATAATTTCATATTTATATTTACAAATATTTGAAAATAATTCAATTTAACTCAATACAATAATCGAATACGGGTGTACAGCCGACAACAATAGCACAAAGCGTGCAAATGTAAATGCACATTGGATATCATAAATATTTAACGCGATTTTACATTTGCAGCACTTCACTTCTGTGGGTGACTGTACCCCAATAGGGCGATCATACTATCGATACTAACGACGCGTCTGTACTCTCACACCAGAAACGTCCTTACTTGTCTACACTATTTTATTGCCAACGTCAATAAAATCGAGACTGCCGTTTCTCCAGCAGCGTACCCTATAAATAAGAAACATAGACGAACGATATTGCTTGTAAAGAAACATCTACAATACATATAAGCACCATACACGTTACATGACTGCAACAAAAAATGCGGATACTATGATACAAGTAGTGTGGGACGTTAGTTTAAATTCGGTCCGATACATTGGCGGCCTTGTCCGCGTTCCCGGGAATGTGGATGGGCTGACGGAGCGGAGCGAGCGATGTATGTCGTATCGATGGACTCGCTCTCGACGTGTGACGGTGGTTTATTTGCTAACTCTAGTTTTAGTGCCGACGGCGTTTATGCTATCGCCGCGACTCCTTGATCTGTGTAAGTTGTGTAGGCCTTCTCCTATGGAAAAATAGAAAGAAATAGATTAATTTCTTTGCATATAAAGTATCGTAGGGAAGTATTGTGTCCCTCGATTTTCTTTAGGCTGTTGGGTTGACACTTTCGATATTTTTTGCTGTTGTTTCTGAGTAATTGGGTACCGTGCTTTTATCCTGCAATCTAACCGTAAAACGGTACCTGGCCTTTCAGTGCGACAGTTGGCATGTTGCACTACGTTGCACAACAAAGACGCGTAACAACTTGGAATAATGTTTTCTGTACATCAATAAGCTGCACGTCATGTCGTACTCATTCAAATTACATTCTCTCCGACTCCTATGTAAAGTGTAAACTAACTAAGACTTCTCCATCCAAAGGTCGCCTGTAAGAGATTGTCACTGTGCGATAAGTCTGTAATGTGCCTACTAATAACAAACGTTTTGTCCTTGGTGTAAACAATAAAGTGATACTTAATTACTTAGTTACTTGCGCGTCAGCAAGCAACATTAAAAAGAGCAACATTGAAAGAATTATTTCGATATATAAATTACTTTCAAAGACGTGGAATTTTAAAGTGGTTGCGCAGAGACCGGCTCTTGTTAGATGCGTGTGACGTCCCATTATTTTGCCCAGTCAGCTTAAGTTGGCGCTAACTATTGATGTGATTTTGTCCTTGGTGTACACAATAAAGTGATACTCAGTTACTTAGTTACTTGCGCGTCAGCTGGCAACATCGCACGTGTTGTGCAATGATGCTGAACTAGTTGAGCGTCATGTGTTGTGACCATGCTGCGACGATGTTGTCGGTCCGCAAGTAAATATAGGAGTACTAGGTGAGGTGAGGTCCAACGTACCCTTGCTGGAGGCGCGCTTGAGCTCGGAGTCGCGGAAGGCGCGCGCGCTGCGGCCGCGCCGGTCCTGCACGATCTTGTCGGGCCGCACGAAGATACCGTGCCGCGCGCGGCACTGGAAGTATCGCGTGCCACCCACCGACCCGTCGTTCTTGCCTGACATATTAAATATGTTGTTAAGACGCCATTTAAAAAATAACTAAGAGGCAATTTAGGAGGGGAAAAGGCGGTAAGAATCCTTTTGATGATAGTAGAAAACAACAAAATTAGTAAGGGGTAAGTCAGCACATTGCCAGGCTAACCTAACATGGGTTAACAGAGTATGAATGATTGCGTAACACGGCGTAGTTACCGATAGGCGCGTCGAGCTCGATGCCGATCCAGGCCCCTGAGGCGAAGTGCGTGGGCCCGGCGTACGCGATGACGCCCGTGCTGCTACTCAGGCGTAGTTGTACGCTCTCGCCGAGCGCCATCCACGGCTGCAGGCCAGGGCACTCGCCGCACGACTCGTCTGGGGGATACAATACTCGATGACACTCTATGTAAACTTACTTTACAAAATTATCCTTCTAACATTGTAGAGGACGTACTTTAAATAGCGAATACCACTCAAACGCAACATTCCCTTATCTTTTAAAAGAAACAAAACTGCAATCAAACGTCACAAAACGTATTATAAAAATTACAAATTATGTTCAATTTTGTGTTGTTAATGCAAATAAAAATTGGTAGATTTAAAATTCAGACTCTGTGGCGTAGCGGTAGTGAAAGTCGTTATGGGTAGTTGAGCCCTCAAAAAATCCAACAACTGATCTAACTGCAATGCTTCGATATCACCTTTGGGTTGTGGAGGTCAGATAGCAGTCGCTTCACGGAAAATATCGAAGTCTAGCCAAATCCGCAGTTAGACTGGTAAAGCGGACCCCGGACTCCAAGTTGAAAGCTTCGGATGCGACTGAATTTAAAGTAAGGATGAAGACGAAAACTACATTCAAAGATTTTCGAAAACTAGGTTGCCATACCCGGTAATGGAATCAACTGAAAGTCCCAAAATAACATCCCGTATTATATAAAACCAATCGATAAGTTCACTCACAAGGATCAAATCTTCCTGACAAACATGGTAAATCAAATGAAAGAAAGTCCATAAAATCTTGACTTATAAATTCAATGCCAACAGACACAGCACTTTTACTCAAGCAGCCATCAGATACCTTATTATACATACATTCATATACTCATGCCTGTAAATCCCCGAAGCGTTAGGAAAGGTGTATTATTATCACCCATAACTTTTTAAACAAGAGGATTTACCCCCCTCCTCCCCCCTCCGGAGCCGGAAGGGGACGTTATGTCGGACTCGAATCGACTAAACCGCACGCCGCCTGTGGGTCGTTGTGCTAGGCCGATAAACAAGAGGATATAACAATAAGCGCTCTAACCGCCGTCTCCGATTCGCTCGGTGGAGCTCGCGGGCGTGTCGTGCAGCGAGTGCGTCGCGTCATTCGCCGAACGCGCTCGGCCGCCCGGGAAGGACGCGCGCGCGGCCGAGCGAGCGCTCGCGCCGCCTGCTCGCCGTCGGACCACCTACGAAACATTATATACATAGAAATCATATCATATCGTAGTCCACTACTGGACATAGGCCTCTCTCAATGGCGAGGCTTTGGCCTACAGTTTCCACGCTGGTAAAGGGTTTTATTTCAAGTTTTCAATCTCTTGCACTCATATCGTCACCTTCTTCGGTGTTGTTGTTGTTTTTCTTCGTCACCACATCACCACAATCATACTCACCTTTACTCTAAGTTTGAAGTCCGTTCGGCTGTTTGAATCACTCTCCGATTACTACCTTTACATATATAAAAAAACACACTATACAAGTCTGTCTGACTATGATTTATTCGAAACATGTCGTTATATTATAAATCAAATACTAAACAGTGATAAAACTAAATATAATTGTGTGGAACTTGTATAGTGTGTTTTTTTTTTCATATAATATAAAGGTAGTAAAATGAAGTTCCATCGAGAAGTTTCAACAAATTCAATCAAGTACTCTCCGATTACTCCTTTTAGACCCTTATTCCTGAACAAGCCTCAGTTGTGTTGAATCGACTCTAACATTTTAACATTGACATTAGAACTGACATCTAGAATACAATCTGTCCTCAGATCTAGTTATAAATCGAGATTCAGGAGTGAGTATCGTTCTGTAATACAGATCTCAGTTTAGAACTGCCTCAGCTCTCCAACCCCTAGCCTTTCTAGTGAAGAATCTGTTAAAAAGCACGTTTACCTTGCCAGCAGGTAACTGAGTCTTCACAACGAGCTGGTCCGGACCGGTGGACGCGGAGTCGCTCTCGCCGACCGACGAAGCTTCGCGACTTCGTTCCGCTGACTGACTCGACTGCTCCGAGCTCACTGATTCCACCTCTACTTCACCTGCAATATTAGTGACAATGGATAATGTTCACTAATTATGAATTTCAGCCCATTGCATTCTGTGTTAAAAACAAAAAATCCATCTGAAAGAATTATTTTGATATATAAATTAGTTTCCGAGATATGGACTTTTGAAGTGCTCGCGCTAGATGCGTGCGACGTCCCATTATTTCACCCAGTAAGCTTTAGTTAGCGCTGCCCTACGTAACACTAGAAATCCCAGAAACTATTGGTATGATATAAAAAAATCTTTTTGTTTTGAATTGCCCGTTTAACGAGGAAGGTTATAGGTTAATAATGCGAAAATGGTGAATATAGCCTATAACCTATAATCTTTCTCGATAAACGGTCTATTCAAGACAAAAAGATTTTTTCAAATCGTTCCAGTGATTCCTGAGATTTCTAGTAAAACCCAGAACAGCGGCAAAGAACTCAAAGCGCGCCGAGGAATGTGACGTCACACGCATTCAAGCTGGACTCGATAATTTTGAGAATTTTGAATACCTGTAAAATCAAAACCATTTGGTATTTTCAAGTGAAACAAGTGTATATATATGTCACCGCCAACTAGCTTAATCAGCCGTCCAAACTGTTTAATTAAATGCTTAGGCAAGTAGTTAAACGTCATCGATCCGAGCTATTTGCCTAGGCGTTTGATTAAATGGCTGAACACCATTCAGGCCGTTAATTGTACGGCACCATTCATTTAAGAGCCTAGGCAGTTAATTGGACGGCTGATTAAGCTAGTTGGCGGCGACATATATATATAAAAGCTTTACTTACTGTAACAAACTTTTAAGTGATTTTGCACACCTAGTAACACTCTCCATAGAAAGGAAAATGACACTATTGTTAACGGTAAATCTATTGCAATTCCTTCTGGTTATTTAATTTTGACACTGCCCCGACTCATTTGCTTTGCGTTTAGGTTGCTTTGCAGCGGTCATGGTCAAGTAGCAACTATATCGATTGTAAATATTCGCGAAAAGTCTAAACAACATACCTACAACAATGTTTTTAGTTTCTAGATAATGGAAGTGATAAGAACGGAAACCGCATATACCCAACATAATAATGCATGAGGGCTGTAAAACAATTTTTTTTTTCGCCGAATTATATTTCCAAACGATATTACCATCGAAACTGTGCTCAAATTCTTTTTTTTTTTTCGAAACGACTATAAAATCAAGGTGTATAGGTACACGAGACATACAAAATCATCAAGTTTAAAAACCTCATGATGTATAACAACATTATGAGATTGTTCAGAAATTCTCAATAGGTACATATATATGCTCTGTCTTCAAATCCTATAGTTAGCAATAGGCTTGTCTATAACTTAGAACCAAAAAAATACCTATACTTTCTTTGACAAAAATAACAGCAAGAATCCAAAAAAAATTGCTTACCAAAAGATGCCTCATGCTGCGACACATCATGTGAAACGTCATTTGAAGAATCGTTCGACTGTTCGTGTGCCGCGTCACCGTTGCACTGTACCACCTCACTGCTTCTACTCTGACTAGCCAACACCGCACTTTCAACCGGTAAAGCCCCCAAAGGATCCACCATTTGCACTTTATCTCCCTCCTCTTTCACAGAATCTTCACAATCTCTCAAAAACGGATTTATACGGTTCCGAGATCCGGGTGTCAATACCGGTGTTTTCGCCTTGTCGTATAATGGATCGTCCAACTCATTTTTGGATTCAACGATATCGTTCTTCAAATCGTTAATGTCGTTTCGGAGTTCTGTGATCTCGTTTCTGAGGCCGGCCATCGAGTTTTTAGTTCGACTAATGTGTGTGTACTCGACGGTTCTGTCAAAATCGGGAGTATCGTCTACGGACATGCTGCGGATCGATAGTGTGTCATCGTTAGTTAGATTTGTTGATGATACCGCTTGTGATCCTAAAACGCAATAAACAAAAAATGTTTCATTAGTAAATTAGCAAAAAAATAACATTAGTCTGTCTAATGTGACTTTTTGTCTGCATTAGGTTTCTACAGGGACATCGGTGTTGCCATTTTCCATCAGATGGGCCGTTTGCTTGTCTGCCATCTAAGTGGCATAAAGAATCTTAAGATTTTAAAGTACAACGTTAGAAACCCGCGTAAAAGTGATATAAGTCCGTTACCTTTTTGCTGTCAATAGGGGTTAATAGAATTGTTTTTAACCCAATTTTCTCCCCCTTGTTAAGTGGTAAAACTGTCGAAATATGGGTGTATAACGTACGTCAATACTACATTTGACATGAGAATATGTAAATGTATAGATTTGTAAAAGTTTCATTTATTTTATTATTCAATTGCTTACCGTATCCACTAGACGATATTGATGGCGAATTCTTGTTGGGAACGCGTTCACAGGCGAGCTCGTGCAACGAGTCGAGCGTTTTTGACGTAGGGAGGAAACCGCGCGACGTGGCGCGACTACGGGTACGCTGCAATGACACGATTATTATTTACACATTGTTTGAAAATATTCTAACACATTCAATAGGGATTATGCATGTTTTGTTGTTATATTTTTAAATGATTATTTATTGTATAAATATTTAAAAAAAAAAACAGTGTAAAAACAAACAACATTTGGAATTTACAAAAAAGGTTGAAAATAGTAGGCTGATATCAGCTTTTCAAACGACCGCCTTGTTGGCGCGCTTGTTATGACGTCATGGTATATGACGACGAACAACTATATGATGTCGTGAATAGCTGCAAAAGTATTTCGGATTTTAAACTTATATTTTGTGTTTTACTTCAATTTAATAATGCAACAGGACAATTTTATTATTAACAACTAGACACTAGACGACACAAGCTGATAGTTTTTATTGCGGGATATTACGTCAGAGTACTCACCGAATCGGAACGCTATTGGTCGAAACTATCTACCAATAGCATTACGTTTTAACTCATTTTAATTTCCCTCTGCACTTACGCACTTTTCGATAGATAATTTCTTAATCAAATCGTAGTTATATTTATAAATATTAATATGTACGTAAATCTTAAAGAAAAGACTACATGTAAAAAAAAATGCGAGATATTTGAATCATATACCTACAGATTCCCTATTGCATTATCCTGTCCAATCGAGACTTCAAATCCCGCTTAATTTTTATTAGGAGTAAGTTAAACTCTCAGATGTAAGATTGTTTAACCACTAAGTTACAGGACGCTTCAATTTGTCAATTATCCGTATTGATTAAAGTGCGGTGATTGACGATTGAAGACATTTATTTCTGCTCTCACGCCCATCTACCACATAGGGGAAGATGAGTTCTGGTGAAGGCACCCCCTGCCCCTTCAAGTAGATAAGTCAATAAAAAACAAAAAATACCATGATAATAACAATAAAATTACAATAATGTCAAACAGAAGACTGGTTATGGTAGGCAGTCGTTGGTCGAGCGACACACTATCGTGTCGCTTGACCAACGACTGGTTAGCTCACCGTTTGCACGGTTAGCGCGCCGGATATACAAATGTGGAGGCCTTGGAGCAGCAAAAAAGTAGATGCTCCCTGGCATGGATCTTCAAATCTGGCATAATACATGTCTAAATAGCGGAAAAACTATCTTACTACCATTATAAATAACAATGAGACGGACTAATGACTATTGCGTCCATAGAAAACTATCTATTCTAAACGAAGAAAAACAACTACTTAGTTACCTGTGATCGTGGTGTGGTGAGTTCATCGACCGGAGCTGACTCCGGTTCAGAATGAGAGTCATCATCGTTGCGCCGGCCCGGCTCTTCGTGGAGTGTAGTCATGCGAAGACCTAACTTGCCACTCGCTGGAGACGCTGCAAGCATTACATACTTAGTTAACATAAACCTTTTATATAACAAATATCCTTTTCAATGTCTAAAGTATGAAAAAATGTAACGTGTAATAAAAAAGTCAAATCAATTATTACCACTCCAAACTAGAAAAGTGAGTATCATGTTCATTGAAAAAATGTATAATAGTTTTTAGAATAACTTTTCATAAAATAATTATAAGTAAAAAAATCAGTCCCAACTTGGGTGCGTAAAATTATAAATTAGCATGCTGAAGATTACAACAACCATAGTTTGTTGATTAACAACAACCTTGTTGATTCATTATATTGTTTACAGAAATTAGATCAAAGAATAAACAGCAGTGCGCTTCTTCTAATGCCAGGTGCATACCAAGTGAACGAAGGCGAATGGCCGCTAATAAACCAGTGTAGATATCTCGATTACGTTTCGTCATCATAACACCCTAAAACGTTAGTAACAGAATTTCAATCTGAAAAAATTAAGTCTAATTTAGCTATTAGATGTAAACTGGCACGTATTAAGCATCCTTTTAGCAGAATTAACGATCGACGAATTCCACTAATTTGCGTCTATTCCCTAAACCTTCATTTGGTTAGTGTGCAGCCAGCGAAAACCTCAAACTAGTGATGTGCCTAACTTAGTCTACAAATAACTGAATTACTTAACAAAAATCATCATGAAATTAACATTTAACAAAAATGACTTAATTTAAATGAACACTTTTACATGCTTAAGTTTGATGCATGAGTTTGTACACTGATTATCATGCCAATGTTTTTACTATCATCTAACTAGCAAACTATGAATATAGCAAATAAAAATTAAATCTTATGTTTACACTTAACGATGCTTATTCTCTTCTGTATGAATTAATATGTGTGAAATTCAAAGGCTTGTTGTCATTAAACAAAAAGTAATGGTCATACAATCACTAAAGTAAATCAAAATGATTTCAAAAGTCGAATGCAATGTATTTAAATTCATACATACTAACTTAAAGAAAAAGTACATAATACAATGCGCATTAGAAATAATATTCAAACATGTAAAGAAAATAATCAATAAGAACGAAGCAAAACTACGAACAAAGTGACTCTACGACTGAATAACTGCACGTACACTTGTTCGGCGTCTGCAGTCGCAGTGAGTTCAGGTTCAAATTCAAGTTTAGGAACGTAGGCCGGGCTGCAATGAAATCAACATCGTCGTCAGTACACACAGCTTCAACACACATATCAGTTTTGAGACCTTCACTAGAATCTAGAATTACTACAGCGTCATAACGTCTTCCTACCTTACTTTACAAGATATCAATTTAAAACAATTACAAATCGTCAATAAAAATAAATAAACCTTCAGTGTAATAAATATTTACAGATAACTTCCGGAATTAAACTTTTAACAATGATATTTATACAAACATTACCTGAATTAATTTTTGATCCAAAGTTTAAATCTTTTATTAGTTATCAAAACTACCACAAAACACTGGCAAAGTTTCGTTAGTTACAACATTTTTCTAAGACTACATATTTTTTTTTAAATTCTCGAAGACACTTTACTTATGTATTTTAAATGTAGGAAAGACATCAAATATTCACATACAAAACATTTATCTATACATTCCTAATCAAGAAATATTTCAAATACATTATTATCTAATACATGCTTAGTAACACCGTCTATTCACTTAATATTTCCTTTCAATATCTGTCTACATACATGCAATTTGTCTCCTAGCACACACAAACCTACATTCAATCTCATTAAACTACTTTACATTCTACTGATATATAGATAGGACTGCTTTTCAAGTTTTTACGCATCTCACAATTGATTCAAAATACAATATTTGGCTGCAATTGTTTTAACCTAACATTTATAAGCAAACTTTATATTCTCTCTAAACTGAAAGCGTTGTTCGTCTTTCGAATCCACAGCAAATAGATCAACGTAGAGGAGGAGGGAAGGAGAGGAGAGAATCATAGGTCATGCTTGGTCCATGCAAATGAAAGAGACACGCAAACAAACAGACAGTAAACACAACGACAGAAGCTTGATGCTCGAAGCTCGCTTCCTCTAGTAGCCAATACAGGGTCTAATTTTATCAAAATGATCTCAGCGCCGTATTTTGTATTCACTCGATTTCGATATGCCAATAGTATCAGATGATTCTTTACAGCCAATCAATGTGTAACATATAAAAAAACTTAAATTTCTTATGAGTAACAATGATCACAACACATCTATATTTAGTTTTTAATCGTTCGGTTGCATTCGTCTAATAATTTCGCAATACAGTTGCCATTCCGATTTAATACCATATTGTTTTCACTGTTTACCTGATAGGAACGAGCCTGAAGGTAGCAAGGGATTGAGATACAGAAAATATAATGTTAGTTTCAAAATTTGGGGTCGTTTTTGTGGTTTATACTATCTTTTTCTTTAAGATTTATTGTAATGGAGTATATTAAAACTGCAAATATAGAGCCACTATTAATCGTATATCAATTTCTTTTTCAATGAAATTTTGTCTCCATTTGCATAAAAAATCTCAAAATAAAAGAATAGTTGTCAGAGAAGTTTGTGATATTAAAAGTAATTCACATCAAAGAAAATGACAGAGAAAGAAAAAGTATAGAGTTGAAAAGAGAAGGGGGGTATATCTGAGCCACAGCCAGCGTCGCCACAAAGCAATTGGAAAACAAAATAATGTAACAGTGAGATCATGAAGAGTGGATGTATCGAGTACTGTCGTGAAAATATCGTGAGGATGGATTGCCTGATTTTTATTTAACGTCTTACGTATATAATTCGTTATTTGTAAGTACAATTCTATACTAAATCGTCTATCGTGCATTGATTCTGTACATACTAAATCAAAGTTATATTACCTATTCTACTGAAATGCACTAAATATCATTTATCTAACAATACGATTCACAATTTTAAGCTCTTATGAGTTAGCTATCGTATACTCATGTGCAATTATTTTAAGTTATTTGTTTTTATCAGTATATTAGTTTAAATATAGGCATGACAATGTATGAGTGGTAGAATGAATGTATCGGAAATAGGAGTGTGTTGTACTGTAAAAAATATATTTAGTTAACCACATGGATCAATTAGAACAATATATTTAGAGCTGTTTCTGTCGTAACTTACCGAGTCCGAATGGTTTTGTGGGTGTGGCTATGTCGGGATCGTTGTGAGCTGGTGCGGCGTATGAGTGCCGATGTACTGTCCGTGAGCGCGGTGTCTCGTCGGCCAAGTCCGCAACACTGCCAGATCTACCTGAAGCCAGCCCCGCCAGCGACTCGAACGACGAGTCCAAGCGCATAATCTGTATAATTTGATACACTTGATGAATATTGAAAAAATCCTGATGTAGAGTTAATTTCAAAGATTTAGTTCAGTTTCACATATTTATAAGATCAACATTTAATTACACTTAAAGCAATATTATTTTATCATTCCATTATAATTTTAAATGAAACATTTTTCATTCCTCCATCTCTAAACATGATAATAAAAGCTTTACACTTGCTGGGTATATAAAAAACGAACGGAGGCGACTGATGCCAACAAACATCAATGAACTTGTGTGAACGTTACAGTGAAAGAAGGATAGTGAAATTTGTAACAGTTACATCAATCTCGACTTCGACGTACTCATTCTTTTGCGTTCATTCGCCTTTATTCAGATGGTGTGTACCCGGATTAAGGAATTTCTAACATAGCATCTACTAAACTATAACATAGAAATAATGCATGGGTATGCCGCTACATAGAAATGAAAATCTGACTGTGGAAAAAGAAATAAGAACAGTAATAACAGATGCCAAATAATTATTTTATGAAGCAAAATCTATTAGCTGCTGGATAAAATTCACGACGAGAAATATTTATTCCTCTTCACGCAAAATTCATTTTATTATACGAATCTACAAATGTATCTTTGCAACCGTAAGGATATATTTATTTGCGAACAGGAATAAATGCAACCAAAGTATAGTGACCGGCAAACTTCGAGTTTACTATCAGCAACGTACTAGTTTACCAGCTGCGCAGTACGAGTTTACTAGCAGCGCAGTATGGATTTCAATTAGCCCACTGCTGGACTTAGGCCTCTCCCAGTGTGTGCCATTTCTCTCGACCTCACCTTCCGCATCCTGTCTGTCCCAGTCACCGTTTTCAAGTCGTCAATCCATCTGGCCAGGAGGCGTCCTACCTTCCATTTGCCTTCTCGCGGTCTCCACTCTAGGACTCGTCTGCTGCAGTACGGATTTACTTCGGGCTTATCAGTTGCGTCAATGCTTGATCAATCCTTATATTGGGTTTTTAGTTGGCCACTTAGTGCACATGCATGAATTTTTATCTCTGTCAATCAACTTTTGTCGTTTATTCACGAAGTTTGCCGGTAACTACACGGAACATAGGATGGAACGTTGCAGCCATGCTCGACTCACATTGTTCCCGTTCTTGGCGGCGATCTCGATCGCCTGCGACAGCTGCCGGTGCAGAGCGACAACACACAAGTTAGCAAGCGTACACAGCTATGCACATATACCTACCTATGCAGGGTGTCTTTAAACATTCTCAGTACAATATCATCTAGACTTTAAGTAAGGCCCGTATTCTAACATAGTATTCAGTTCTGAATCTCGATTTATCAGAGGACAGATTGTACAGACAATCTGTCAAATCCGTCAATCTGTCTATACAATCTGTCGAAGTGAGTGTCGCCCCCTAAAATCCAACCACACGTCCTGATCGTCCATCTGAATCTCGTGGGGGGCGGACACACGGAAACAAATTTACTGGCGTGGCTAACGTGGCTCTGGTACACTCGACATTGGCGTCTCGCCATTAATAACTGTATAATACATTTACGTGATAATCGATTGATTACTTGATATTGGCGGAGATGCGGCGATTTGCTGCAGAGGCCATTTTGTAAAAGAAAGAAGAAGAAAGAAGAAGCGAGTGTTGTTCTAGAATACGTAAAGTACGTCTCGTCTCTTTCTAATAGGGAAGAAGACTTACGATTATATGCAGTGAAAGAAAAGGATACAAATAGGCGATTTAATTTCTTAATAATGTTAAGAAATTAAATCGCCTATTTGTATGCTTTTCTTACTTCCACTGCTACGGTAAAACCAATAATATAAAATGAAGATTCGGAATCATTTTTCAACCCTGCATAGGAAAATATTATGTCTCTATACTATTTTCCTATAAATGTGTTAATCGTGTAAATACAATTATTTACAATGTGTTACATATACAATACATTGTAGTGAATTTTCGGCAACATTGACTTTAGCATTGTTTGTTTTTTCGGAATAGCGTTTGCTCAGAAAAAGCTTTACAACATCGACAAACTTAAAGACTTACAGATGGAAGAAATCGCGCCTGTAAATTCGATTATAATAAAACATTTTTTTTAATTTTATAAGTACACTAAGCACCTTACACACTAGGCGAATTTTATTTTAATACTACAGATTGTTATCTTTATAGAGTAATTGAAATCGTTTTTAGCATTACACGAAGTTATAATTCTAGATATTTTTGCTAAACATAAACGGTTTTAACTACTGAGTACAATTCCTTTCCATTGTGATTGGCCACCTGTCTACTGTGAATTTACGTGTATGTGAAGCCAGCCAACCGCAATGCTCCATTCTCTGAATATTTTTAGGATACGATTATGATAGTTCTTCGTGCTAGGGGTTCTGTTCTACATATGTTATAGTCATCACAAAATAAAGGCCCGTTAACTAGTGATGTAACCATACGACAAATTACTCGATACCCACGATAAAAAATTTCAAGTTTGCATGAGTATTTGATCGATTTGATAACTATAGTAAAGTTCATTGGATTAAAGTTCTGATTAGAAAATTGAACCTAAACTTTGATGTGGTAGATATTTTGAAATGATACAATGTTAGGGAAGGTCAATTTTCTCCCATTTGAAGTTTGTTTCAATAACATCGTCACCTTTACCAATTATTTTGTCAATATTGACGTCTCTGTGCCATTATTAACGGCTTTGAACTCTAAGCTCATAATTTTCAGTAAATATCACTACACACTTAATGAGCTTCAGTAATTAAGTGATCTAAACAACGATTTTTAAATTAAAATAAACCGGCCCAGAGTGAGACGGCCTATTACAAAAAAAAACATGTTTTTTTTTCCTTTACCGATTATTAAAGTCTAAGATCCCAAGCGGTGCGATCGCACCGCGAGTCTATTGTTTACCTATTGTGTCTATTATTTACTCACTTGACAGGTTTAATAGTCTGTGGACAATATGAAACAATCGTTATGCGCAGCACTTAGGCGAGTGGACGGTACCCGTCAATTAAAAATTTAATTACCTTCAGAACATTTCGATCGGTAAAAAATAGATAACTTCATGGGCGTGAACTGTCAAAACGGACCTATTATTTTGTGATGAATATGCTCAATTGTAATCAACTGCCTTCTCATGTTACGACTGCGTTTAAAACTCAATGTCACTCAGAACAACGGGCGTGTAAGTATTTAAGTTAACTAACCACTAGTGTGTATGATGCTTTATAAATCACTGACTTTGTTTATCTTTAGCCCTTAGTATTTTACCTCAATGTGCTTATCAAATCCGTCTACCGTGAACCAAGGTGCGTCTAGCGTTAGATAAACGTGTGTATATAACAGTGTGGAAGTAGTGGTCTGTATAAAGGTCCGTAATCACATTCAGTATTACTCGATAGTTTTGCTCCATAACAAGTAAAAATCAACAAAAACCGCAAAGACTCGAGCCGGCTCGATGGAATTAAATAAAAGTGAGCTGTATGTGTTCGAAGAATACTCGGGCGCACGTCACTCGATAGATGACTGCTGAATGTTTACACGAAAGCCCGTGCCGTGAGTTTTTTCTCTACATGTGTACTCGATCGAGTAAAACTGTATGTGAGTATTGCTCGCTCCATATATCTTGAACCTAAAACATAGAAAAGGCCCTGGCGTGCGCGTATTGTTTTGTAATAATCCTTGATGAATTTGAGCTTATCCACGACCGTTGCACATCGTACTATCCTCAAAATATATCCGAGAAACGAGTACTGCGCGTATAGAGCACTTTTTATGTCCAAGAACGGGCAATATTTAAGTAAAGAAGTATAGAAGCGTAGTGCCCAGTTACCTGTGAGAAGTTAGGTACCGAGGCGGTCTTGCGCATGGTGATGGGTTGCCCGCGAGCCTGCTCGAGTTCCTTCACGGCGACGCTCTGTCGCAGCCGGTCTAATGTCAGAATGCTTTCCACGGCGCTTACGCCGCGTGTGTATTTTTCTGGTGAATTAATTATTTTTTTATTAATTTCTCAAAAGAGAGTTGGCAGAGATGTTATAACACTTACGTTCGTTCGGTAGCTTAGTGGTTAAGAAGGCGGCCTTACGATCGAGAGGTCCCGGGTTCGAATCCTGGCCATTACACTACCGACGTGAACCCACTCCTAGCACAAGCAGTTTAGCTTAGTTGGAGGGGTTAGAGGGAATAAAATATAGTAATTTCGATAATTTCTGTTGCTAATATTCTTTAAAAAAAACTATTTGCTATTAAAATTAATATAAACTATTTGCTCTAAAAAAAAACAGTGTCGTCAACCGGTAATTTTCTAAGCCGCAAAGAATTTTGTGATAGAAATACCTAAACCCAATTTGTTCTATACTGGATATGAACTCAGAATCTCACAATTTTATGCAAACAAATTTCCTGTAGAATATACTGCTTCCGGGCTGTTTGACCGTGGTCCATTTGAAACTTGCGTTTCAGACTTTTCGTCGATCACTGCGGTCGACATCTTCAGTGGCGCAAGTCCAAGCGGCGACGGCCAAACAGCCCGGAAGCAGTACTATATTCGCTCTAACCTATAAACAAGTTCTTGTCATCATTATAGCAGCCTTAGTCCCAGTCGCATCCAAAGATTATATTATGAAGCCCGATGTGAATATCCTACTCTCTTGATGTGGCTATCCTCAACTCTAAGAAGAAAACCTGCACCAGAATCTCGTCTACGATTCAGCAGGTATACCAGCGAGCAGAGTTTGGCTTAGGCTCCTAAGGCCATTCAGCCTGTGACCACGGCCGGTGTAACCCGATCGAAATGTCAGGCAAATCAACGGTATGTATGTACCTATACCATGATCACGTTAACATGAATTTATATTATTATTTCATTTTGGGGACGGCGGATGGCCGGACGGATGATCCATCTGCGGCTTCTGTGGGCCATTTTATCAATTTCCCCAACCCGCCCCTAAGGGAGAATTTGGTTTTCCAGCTCTCAAGGTGCCCCTTCAAACTTCCTTGTTTCCTTGCAGAAGCTCGCGATCCGTTCCACCTTCAGATCTCGTAGCTCCTCTGCGTCCAGTGTTTCCGATCTTAATTAGATAGGATATGTAGGTCCGAATTTATATTAGGAAATCACAATTAATCCCAGTCGCATCGAAAGCCTCAGATTCCGATTGCATGCCTCAGAGTCTGGGGTCTCTTTATTTCAAAAAATAATAGAAGCTCTCTTTCCCAACTTACCGATATATGTCTCTCCATCAGCGGCACTAGTCTCTTCCCCTGTGGCGGCTATCTGTGCGAGACTCTCTCTCTCCTCCAATTCCTCACTCGCCTTGGGGATATTCGACACTACCTCGTACGTCACGCCAGTTTGCGTCAGCTGGTCCGTCCTGTCAACGTAATAACTAACCATTTGTATATTAAATATGTTGTGGTCTGTGGTGCGCAATATACTATAAGGTCCCGCTACTATGATATAATAATTTGCTAGGGATTGTTTCTATTGTGTACATGCATGACATGCATGTTATGAATATTGTGATATGATCATTATATATGTAATAAAGTTAAATATATTATTTTAGATAACGAAAACATATCAGAAAAATGAAAAATAATCTGACATTAGAATATCAAAATTTCTCTCTAAATTTTTATTAATAATACAATAACAATTTAACAACAGATTTGAAAAACTTTGAATAAAATGTTAGTTAAAACATTGTTATTGAAAACAAAAACAATTTATATTCCTACACGCAAGTGACGCGCAAATAAAGATTTCCAACACCAAAAAAGCTTTAAGATATTCTCAACTATAACCCATCACACAATAAGCTAGCGATTACTTCCTCCCCCCGAAAACCCACCAAATTTCAATTCTGCGGATTTGCGGGGGAAACACGAGGAATTCAGAAGCAAAATCCACCGAATTTTTGCAACAAGATCTATACACCTGTATAATATTTCATGGGACGATCACATAGCGGGTATAGACACAATATCGTGACCAACCTGACAATTTTCTTCCGTATCCGGTCAGTGAAGCTCTGCCGCTTGTAAATATTTAACCCTAATCGTTTCCTAAGTATGAGATCCATGGGTGCGGGGTGTGACAATCTCACTGTTGTCTTCAGTATCAGGTACACGCGTTCGTTTGCTGAGAACAAATTTTAGTTTACATACATCTAGGCATATCTTACTCCCTTCAAGTTAGGCATAGGTTAGGCATATAGGAAAGAAAAACTCGGCCAAGTGCAAGTCGGACTCGCGCATGAAGGGTTCCGTACCAAAAAAAAGGCTAAAAGACTAAAAGCCAAAAGAGGCTAAAATATCACGTTTTTTGTATAGGAGCCCCCCTTAATAGTTATTATTATTTTGTTTTTAGTATTTGTTGTTATAGCGGCAACAGAAATACACAATCTGTAAAAAATTTCGACTGTCTAGCTATTACGGTTCTTGAGATACAACCTGGTGACAGACGGACGGACAGCGAAGTCTTAGTAATAGGATCCCGTTTTTACCCTAAAAATGAACTGTTTTTTCATACAATATGGTGATCTTGTTTAGTAATTTAATACTTACATACATATAATCACGCCTTTATCCCCGGAGGGCCAGGCAGAGGTGTATTACCACACACATTACACCAATCACTATATTTTTAGTACTTTGATTTCTTTTTAAATCTAATAACAATATATGTGTATTTATGAGAGACGTAGTTACTGTATCAGGTGATAGTAAATTCCTCAATAAGTAACTTCTTTAAATGCAGATCGGAAAAGTGAAAGCTCAAGACCGAAGTTGAACACGCGATCAATCCCTTACAGGGGCGAAAGCTCTAGCCAATGAGCTACCTGAGCGACGTCTTGAGCATTCGAACTTCTCCTATACACCCAACAAATAACTTATTAATTGCGTATTCACCATCGACTGACGCCCATCTAAAGTTACCTATGAGCGGTATCTATCCTTACCAGTACACGTGATTCCTTCTTCCTACAGTACCGGTACCTTTAAGCAGCGCGTAAAAAGCACTTGATGAGGCCGTCAAGCTAAGTGCCACCATTATAACATGGTAAGTGGCTGTCATAGTCACTATAACAGACGCGTACCTCTTCCCTGAGACTTTGCCTTCATCTTACCCTCAGGCGAGATGAAGTGTACATAAAAATAAACAAAGGACAAAGCCAAAACGTACCTTCAGTGATGCGGTTGAGATACTGCGAGTCGTGTATAGAGGAGTCCCATGACGCGACCGCGGACACATCCCTGTCGTGATGGTGCAATATTTGTAGTTCGTAGAACTTGTTGCCGTGTTCCTTTGGCAAGATCGAGTGCAAGCCCGCCACTGTCACTTCTTCGCCGCTCGGGTGCGTTGTTAGGTCGTCCGCTGGGAAAGAAGTTATTTATTTAAAGATAAATTCATCTTACCGCAGAGTCGAAGCGCATTGGACTGATGATCTAGATATTAATATGACTACTTCTCCCTTGTATTAGCAATAAAATGCCCATAATATCTTCAAAGTTAAAAATCAAATACCCGTGTTAGAGAGCGACAATGCTAATTATTAGTATAGAGGGTTAAATGTGAAAAATTTGAGGCTTCGATGCGCTTACAATAAGTAAAATCATTATCATGTCAGGTGTACTTTGAAAATATAATATAATGAAATAAACGATTTTGAATATGAGGTATTATTTTGATTTATCATAAAGTTTACATGACTGAATTGAGGTGTTTACCATTGAGATCAAGGAATAACACAGGTATGTGATGTTCCATTCCGAGAGGAGGTACCCACGCCGCCGGGGCCCCGGGTATTGGACTACCAGGACTCGGGACCAGCACCTAACAAAAAAAAATAAGTACACATTACAAATACTATTTAAATTGTTGATCGATGGCACTTGGTGCAACTTGTTCATTATTCAATATGGGTACATATTGAATAACGAATTCACACTTGTACTTTTCCACAATATATATTTTATTATTGAACCTTACCGGTTTCGCCTTACGGCTTTCTCAGAGGCTTCATTTGACAGTTTTGACCAATCCAATTTTTTGTTGAGTTTATAAATTGAAATGTTTGAAACTGTCAATTTAAGAATGCGGAAATGAATGTGGAATGAATTGTAGAAAAGTACAAGTGAATGTGAGTGTATTAAATATGTTTACACATTACAAAGTATAGTCAAAGATTAGGATTTTAGGAGCAAAGCAAGTCTTATGAAATAAGTGACAGAGAGTTCTATAAATTTTGAGTCTCAAGAAATGATATGTTGTGAATACTCACAGCGTTCCGTTCTTCGGTGAGCGAGACCCACTGTTCGACGAGTGATTGTTCGCGCTCTATATCACGTTCGCTTTTCATTGACGGAGACATATTGACCAGTTTCTGAAATAAGAAGCAATTATTTTAATTTTAGAGACCACATCAACTACTCACCGATCAAACAACTCTCAGTTCAAGTGCCAATCTTGCGGGCGCTTCGGTCGCTCCTGTATTTGATTTTAAAGTGATTCTTAAGTGCTATTTCAATCATCTATATAATAGGAGAAATAGTCTTCATTGTTTATGAGCATGAAAATAACGGTAGGTTTGACTTGTATGGTCATTTACGAACATATTTTGTAAACAAAATCACTATGATTTGTTGCGACTGGAAAACGTTGCAGTGAATTTCTATTCATTGATTATATTCTAGTAAATTTTAAATATTACTTTGAGAATCTGGTACTAAAAGAACCAAATATTTGAGTATACCTGCAGTTGTGCGTGTAAGTGCTGTCGCCTGCGGAACAATGCATCGCTCCACCTTTCTCGTAATACTGCCAAATCTTCGTCTTGATATGAGTCCAGTGGCATTTGGAGCCGCGACCTGTATAGCAATGACAACTTGATCTGAACGAGACTGTCGCCCAAAGTGAACTTTTTTTACCAAAATTATTACTGTTCCCAATAACCTAGCTAAAGTAAATCCATTATATTGCAAGTTCCTTATAAACACAGTACAAAAAATACATTTATTCTGGCGTCTTGTCGCTCTGCAGTAATCTATTATAGGTAACCTTAGGATGGCGAAACTTGGATTTACAATCGAGAGGTGGATTACATTTCAGCCATTAAGCTGATATCTGACGGTTCACTGGTTTGATGCTCACTTCATTTTTCTTTCAATCTATAGACGAGTTGAAATATAATTTAACACTCATTTTTCCTTTCTTTCGTTCACTCAGTGTCCAGATCTTTCATTTCTTGTTCAATCGAAACAAGAGTAAAAGACATGAGATGTCAAAAGTGACCCGTCGGATATCAGCTTTATATTGTAACATTCCTAGCCAGAAATGCCGTATCGTCACTGTTAAGTTGGCAAATGTAGACAGGGTGTTACCTGACGGACACGGAGCCCACTTCGATGCTGAGGATCTGCTGGCACACGAGCGGCAGCGTGCCCGAGTTGTGCGCGGGCCGCACTCGCACGGCCAGGCGCCGCTGCTGGCCCTGCCGCACCTGGTACACGCCGCCCGTCCACACGTCCGCGCGCTGCAGCACCTGCCACACACCATACACATGCTGAGTCGAGATGAGCATGGTACACAACTATCGAACGACCGCGACATGACCAGTAATGGAAGAGCATAAGTCGAGAGAGTGAGATTCACTCTAACGTGCTGTCGTGAACACAACTGTTGAAAGTTTTCGTTGATATTGTTATTAACGAAAGAACATAATTTTTAGTGTTATGTATTTCAAGTTGCCTCATTAGTAAAGTCATTATAATTTATCTATATATAAAAAAGGGTTAATTACTTCAGGTAAATTATTTAAGTTATTTGCTACATGAATAGATTAAATATTAAACATAATTCAATTAGATGAGAATGACTACGGTAATGAGGAGGTTTCTAGACTAAACAAATATAGGTACCTGCGCAACCTTGAGTATGTAGCTAACTTCGTAGGCGTAAAGTTGTGTGGCGCGATTTGTACATCAGTTATTGTCAAACTAAATTTTATACTTTTGTGTGTGAGTAGACATATATATTACTTGTAGTAAGGACACAGTAAGCGGTCGGTCTGCGTGAACCCTTAACATCGCGGACTAAGTTTTACGTTTATGTCATCATAAAATTCAAGGTTTTTTTTTATGAATCGTCATTTAATCTTATTTATCACCAAAGTTTTAAAAATTTAAATGTACAATGCAAATATATACACATATAATTATTATTTTTATTTATAATAAACAAAATAGTACTAAATCAACCCAAAAGTGTCCGACAGACACTATTAAACATTGTTTGATTCAAGTGTGTACGTGATACGATTATAACACAAACAAAGATCTGACAGTCGCCATTAATATGCATAAAAAACTATCTACCCGAACACTTCAATCAAATTGTAATTGTGCCTGTCAGACACTTGTAGGTTGATGAATTTCGTTAATTAATAATAAATAGTACATATTACAAACATTTTCATTGCAAATTTTGTTTCGGACAACATTGGTGATAAAGTAGATAAAAGGCTGATTAATAAAAATAAATACTTTAGTTTGTATGATGAAATAACATAAACACAAAAAATACATTAATAAAATGAGTCCGATGGACGATACTGGGCAGTAATATTACAAAATCATAGTGGGATGTTGATGGTTAAGATTGGTACATGAATAGCAGTTGGCAGAAATAATAATTCCACAATATAAATAACTGCAGTAAATATTTAATTTTTTTTTTAATGCAATGTGACTAAAAGCTTATTATACACATAGGTACGGACTAGCTACCATGATACTATATGTTCACGAATAATATATGTCTTATTTAGTGAGATAAATTAACGACAATCTATAGCTTACCTCAACCGGCGCGTATTCGCCTTGATCATTGAGCTCGTGTATCTCGACCCAGAGCTCGATCTTGCGCGTGAGTTCCGTCCACCGGTCGGCGAGCGAGCGCGCCTTGGCCAACTGTTGTTGTTCCACTTCCCAGTTCCCGCGGGCGCGGCTGAACCCGGCGGAACGGTGGCCCCATACTTCGATGGATAGGGCACCCTCTGACAAATTGCAATGATATGAGTACATTTTTCACCAGGTACAGTCGATGAAAGAGTTTAAACAATTGCACCTTTACATATAACTGTATATGAAAAGTTGTGACCGTATCTTCTTTGTCGACTGTACTATCCCGAAGAAAGAATTGATTTAGTTAAGCAAAGAGTTTAGATGCAAGAGGCATATTTGTTCATAGCCACTAAGCGTTGTGGCCTTATGACAAAATAGCCACGATACGAATTCTGCAATGTGGTCTTTCGATGATGGCCATAACGCGTTGCTAGCGTTTTCAAAAGAGCCACATTATGAATTTTAATGTGGACTTTTTACGATAATCATAATGCCTTATAAGCGGTTATTTTACTCAATAAAGAATTTCGGTCACATACCATATATTTAAAGCCGCGTACAGACACCATGAGGCATGCGTTGCGAATGGTTCGTCTCACATGCCTCAGCCTCAGGCACCAGGCGCCGTATTTCGAATGACGCGAATGCTCAGTCTGAGCACACTCGGCCACACAGTCCGAACACACGAGACGAACTAACTTTGAAACTAATTCAACATAACATAACAAAGGCACAACTCACCAGCACAATGCTCAATAAACTCCTCAGTGACCGGTATCGTGAAATCCTTCCTATGATCGAACTTGAAGGTGACTTGCGGTGGCTGGTGTCTCGGTGACGTAGGCGGCACGGGGGTTGCAGGGGGCGGGGTGGGCGCGGGGGCGGGGGGCGGCGTGTCGGCGCTCACTACGGGGGGCACCACGACGGGTTCGGAGGATGCGCCCCCGCCCCCGCCGCCCCACACGGAGTACTGGCAGAACACGAAGTGCGAGAGAGACGGAGGCAGGCCTGTCGCTTGCTTTATTGCTATGCGGATTGTTACCTGTTACAGATATAAATAAAACTTATTACAGAAAAGTTTACTGATGATGACAATATGCCTTACTCTAAAGGTGCTGATAGACTAGAGCATTCTGTGTAACAGACCATCGAGCATTCGCCGTTTTGAAATTTGTCGAACTGAACAACGAACCAAGCCCGGTATAGAGCCAAACATCGCTATGAACATTTTCATAATCTTTTCTTAGCGAACGCTCGAGAAGATGCAAATTTACTGTTCTTTCAAGTGGATGCTCGCCAGAACGCTGCCTAAAAAGCTCTCGTTTTTTTTCTGTAATATAAGCTCAAGTTTATCAGTACTTTCGGTCACATACCGTATTGATGTTGGTGATCGACAGTCAGTGATTAAATTTAAAGTTAAATAACGTGGATCTGAGTATTTCTGAACACGCACAATAATATGTTACAATATTCATGTCAACTAATGAATCTTACAGGTAAAAGTTTTCTATACAAAAGTGTTAATAATACGCACTTGCTGTGGTGACGAATCAGCGAGATCGTCATCGTCACGCATATCGCCGGAGCTGTCTGAAGCCGCTTCACAGATTCTGTCTTGAGGGAACTGACCGCCCACTCGACTGATCTCCACCTGTACAAGAAAGTACGAGAAATGGGTAAGTTAATTAATTCTATCTGCAACATCTGAATATATGGAACTAGCTGTTGCCCGCGGCTCCGCCCGCGTGGATGTCGATTATCGCTTTCCCGCTTTTCTGTTGAATTTTTACCTGAATTTTCTTTGCTATAAACCTCACGGAGACCAAGACCTTTCCAACGAATGCAAAACCGTGGAAATCGGTTCGTGCGTTCTGGAGTTATAGCGTCAGGAAGGAAACCCCGACTTATTTTTATATAGTAGATAAAGAGAAAGAAAAATAACACTCTGGAAATGCCGAAAGATGTGAAAATACCTAGTTAGTATGAAAAGTAAAAATGATTTACAAAAAAGTACCGAACGCGCCTAATACAGTTTTCAAATTTAAGAGTATCACGTGCGAATTGTCATAATTATTCAAACAGGTACTGCTGGCCATTTAGAATTTAGAAAAGAAAAACAACTTCGTTCAGTTTGTCAAATAAGTGCTAGAGTACGCGCCACGAGATAAGTCCCATGGCCGCGGTGTGGCTGTCGCAACATGTAATGTTGCCAGTATCGTCTTTTTATTTTACCAGATCTTTTATTGTTCAGTGCCCCGAGCACGAATATCATTCGAATTCGTAACGTAAACGTATCGAAGGATTGGAGCATTGTGATTGGTTCACAGTAGGAAGGCGGCCAATCGCATTGCTGCGTTGTCTGGATACGTTTACGTTACGAATTCGAATATTATTGGTGCTCGAGGCACAGATGTTACTATAATAGTAGTTGAACCGCAGAACTTAAGAATATATTCGCGCGTTTCCATAAATAAATAAATAATAAATAATAAATATTCCACAACATTTCACACAACGCTATCTAGACCCATGGTAAGCATAGCTTAACTAGCTTGTGTTATGGAATCTAGAATGCGGATAAACATACTTAGATACGTTCTTTTTTTTGTAAATATATACATATTATACATAGAAACATAGAACGTTAGAATGTGATCATATGAATGTGGATATAAACTGAGAGTGATAGTGATACAGAATCTGATTTAGTATATGACACTTAAAATAGCGACCGCAACTCCTTTCAACTAATGTAAAAAAATTATATACCATAAAAGTGTACCACCTCATGCTATCCTCAAAAGACCCTAAACAAACAAGCACATTTAGAGTACCTACATGTTGTGACTTGACGGGGATCTTAGATTATTATGCCGATTAATTCCCACTAGTACAACATAAAACCCCGTGCTGGCAACTCTGTTATGGCCCCGACCAATTGAAATAAAATCTATTAAAAAAAAAATCCCAACCAATTAACAAACAGTATGGCAGCGATGTCATTTTTAGTTACGCGTTTTGAGCGGGACTTATTTTGTGGCTTTGACTCTACTGGTGTATAGAACCGTTCGCGAACATTCGTAACGTTTGCGACCTTCGTGGAACGTATTTACGAGTACCAGCTTACCACCCAAGTCAAGCGTGCCTAAAGAACTTTTGACTTCCATAATTCTCTGGTAACAGCGCCCGTAATCAAACATCGATAACATGGACGTCGATATGAAGTTTTTTTTAATTATTTTTTTCTTTAAACCTTCCAACAAAACTAAATGGCTTGTTAAGAGATTAGGGTGTGTTAGTATTAATTCTCGTAAAAATTACTGTATATTACCATGAAACACTATTAAAGTTAGTATAACTAGCGGTAGTTGACTGACCTGTAATCTGCCCGCAACTTCACCCTGCTGACTGATGATAGGCGTGTGATAGTCCAGCGTGACGTCGTGGAACAACGCCTCTAGGAACACATTAGCGACGCCGATCAAGTTGTGGTTTTCTTGTGACTCGTAGAACGGATCCAGCGCGGTCTCTTTCTGTTCTTCCTGCTGAAGATGACGTCACACTTATATTAGGATATGCTAATTATATTTTACTTTCATTATTATCACGTGTAATCGGTTTAAGACTGCATTGTTAATTTCATCTATGTTGTAGAGAGACTATCGCATGTGTAAATAGGTATCTAATAAATAAATGGTTTGTTAAATCCTGTAACAATAATTGTAATAGCAATACATAATTGTAATATTTATATATTTTACATATATACTAAGTACAATCATACTCACGCCTGCACCTCAATAGGGTAGGCAGATATACTACTGAAATGTACCCACACTTCACCAACATTATTTTTCTATTCTTTTTAATTTAGAATCGAGCCCATTGCCTTTCTATGACCTATATATCAATTGTCGAACAGTGAAAATACGTGCGGCCATTTTTATTCAACTTCACCGATAACGACATATTATTATTCAGAATCTACCAATCGTAATTTAATGATCGTAAATACTTACATTAACTTCATCGATCTCATCATCGCCCTGTAGCTGCTGTCGTCGCCGCCACTCGTCATACATGTCGCGCATGTCGACCAACTTGTTGTCCAACTTCTCCATCGACCACACCTGACCGCTGCGGCCTGGCCGCCTCACCATTATAGCGGGCTCTGATACGAACGCACCGCGCTGGAATACATAGATTTCCGAGTATAGTATAGTACAGTATATGTATACTATTTAATGTAGTGGTAATGGTGGAAGTAGTTAGGTAACTTTACAATAACTTTAATGAGTATATTAGTCTAGATTTTGGAACATTAAAGAGGGTATACATCGTGATCCCGTTACTATAACTAGTACTATAGGGCGGCCAATGAAAGTCGTTTGGTCATGAACATCACAATGAATAAATTGCTATGCTTCCTAAGAGCCGATACTAAGAAAATATCTTTGGTTATACTCTAAAATGAATAGATGACACTAGTAGACTCATTTAAAGAAATATATTTGCTGAAATAGAATCTCGTTAATTATTTCTGAACTTAAACACATGATAATGTAAGCATGTAAGAGCATATAAAACTCGTTGGTAATGTAATAAATAAAAATTTCGTGACAATCATGCAATTTATTTATTTAAATAATTTTGTGCCATCTAGCGGCATGGTACATTATGTCTGTAACTTTTACAATTACTGTAGAATCTGACAGAATCAATATAGATTATACTATTTATAGTTTTATTCAGTCTTACTCCATAATGTGTTTAGTATATGTTTTATTTTTGATAAGTTAATTTTAATACTAAAAATTATAAAAGTTTGCCAAAATAATAATGTCTCCATCTAGTTATAACTTCTGAACTAAAAAGCTGCCTGCCTGCCATTTTTTGTTTCTGATTGTGCATGTGTATAAGAATTATATTATATTATCTGTGCTAAGATATGTCCCTCTGTAATCATCATTGATCCTTTAGCTACCGAAACATCAAGTTTTCAGAATTACCTAAAACTGAAAGAAAAATTTAGAACGTAGTCTCTTCAGCAGATTGATCAGACATTACAGATGGTAAAGCCAGTAGAGGTGCGTACGTTTCTGTTGGGACTGAGGATAAAGACGTGATGCATGAGTATGTCCATAAGCGATTGACCGGCCGTTACAGATGATAACTGCCGTACTATACTATTTCAAAAGAGTAGGTTTTTTTATACCACTGAGGTGGCAGACAAGCACACGGCCCACATGATGGAAAGTGGCAACCGAGGCCTATGGACGAGTGCATCACCAAGGGAGCCACACTCGTGCTGCCGACTCTGTAAACACAGTTTCTGTGCCATCAGCGTAGAAGACAAAACAGGAATAGCCACTGACTTCTGACGTCTTTCTACTGACAGCACAAAAACTCTCCAGTGGGCTCGGGCTACTCACTGCGGGGAACACAACACGAGGTTATTATAGCCAAGGTATTCTGTAAGGCGCAGGGACTTACCCAGTCGGACTGCTCAATTGAACGGAAATACTGTAGTGTCCTACCTTTCTGTTGGGACTGAGGTTCTGTGGCGGTATCTGCAGCGTGACGCTAAAGCGCGTGTTGCGTCGCATCTCCTCGGCGAGGAAGTTGGCTTCTTGCACGAGCGCGTTGGCGCGCAAGATGTCGGCCTTGAGGCGCCCCAGCGAGCGGCGGAACGTATCGTCGCGCTCTGCCGCCCAGCGCTCCACGCGCGCCGCCGTTGTAGGCGTACACGCTGATAGCTTGCCTGTGCACACACATACACACGTTACACCGGAGACCGCGAGGCCAATACACCAACACTTTAGGTCTTATTACCAGAAACAAAATATGTCATAGCACAGAGGTACAATTTCCTTGGCACAGACTTCTTGCATTCTCCTTAGTTTTTGTTGTTTTTTTTTTTCTTTTAAGGATATTTATTTAAGTAGTTCGAGGATCCAGTTGAAAACCAGCGCCGGGTACTCGTGCCCGGCATCTCGCTGAACTGGCTCCTTTTTTTCTTTGTGCAGCATAAATGTGCACATATTATATATATTTATATTTTCTGTGGCTATATTTATTTGATGTATTTTTATTATTATTATTGTTATTTATTTGATGCATGTTTGTGCTGTAGAAAAAAAAAAGTGTTTTTTTTTCTGCTTTCTTTTTTTCTTTCTTTCAATGTCCAGTCGGTTCATTACCCCAAATTTGTATTACTTATTTTTACGCTGAAAAAAGAATCCGTTTTGATCCTATCATCAGAAAAACTAATAGAATAAATAGAAGAAGGCTTAGATATCCAGTTCGATAAAAAATTTAATGTACATTTAAGTATTTTAAAAAAGATAATTTATTTACCGTTAAAATTCAAAACCAACACGTTTTAACAGGAAAATCTATCCTGATTTATTTGCTGGCTTTGTGAAATCGTGGCTCAAACGTGGACGTTCAGGGAAGTAGACTATCAAGGAAGTGGACTCCTACAATAAAGAACTCACGGGGAAGTCGACTATCAGGGATTGCACATTCAGTGAAATAGACGTAATGAACCGATTGGACATTCCGGTAAAAAAGCTGTCGAATCGAAATACAGAGAGCAGGCGGCCTAAATATTGTCATCGGCAAAAATTAGGAACCTGCATCAAAAGTTCACGGATGGGCACTAACTGGCCAATCACATAGACATAGACATAAACTCACGCCTATATCCCCGAAGGGGTAGGCAGAGGTGCTAGCACCCACATTTCGCCAGTTTATGTTCAGGTCCCAATGTAATAGGTGGCGAGCCTATTGCCATTAACCGAGCACTTATAAATCTGCGATAAATACACACATAACTTCGAAAAGCATCGAAGTCATTGGTGTGTGCCATGGTAAAACCTGGGATCGAACCCGAGACCTCGTCTCAGCAGTCCATTACCCACCCAACCAATAATAACCAGTAAAAGGACTGATCAACTAATGACGCCGGCCCATGCACCCGTGATTGGTTTGATGAAATGTATGATTTGAGTTGACTGGCGCGCCTTGTGTGTACTCTGTCCGGTGAGTCACATCCGAAGTTTTCCCTCTGGGATGCGCCTTTTTCATTACCTACATCACCCACATGTCATATTATTGCAGAAAATTATACGTACCTAGTTTGAGCGGATCGTATGAATATGGTGGATACGGCGTTGATGGTGATAGAATATTTCTCAGCTGTTGGAACTGCCTTTCGTACTCTTGCCGCTGTTTCTCTAAAGCCACTGAAATAATATTATAGTTACATTTAGTACACTATTAACATAATCATAAGGAATTAGTGTTGAACCCACGACTGTGTTGGCCCGATATTGGATCACAAAGAGACTAAAATAGCGACTGCAAGCAATTTTCGACCGTAATGACATTTTCTTAGTTACGTGTCTTTTCGCGTTAATTGATGACGATGATCACAAATATAAGGAAAACAAACTCGAAACTATGTCAATAAGGTCTTTTTTCATCCCTAGCCTTCCTAACTAGTCTGTGCTTTCGAGCTAATGGCCGTATCGGGCCGATTTTATCGGATATATGTGAAAATAGCACATGGTGTTGGCTATCGGATATCGGATGAATGTGAAAAAGCTCTTTCGTCAATTAACTTATCATATTAAATTCACCTTGCTTGTCCTCCTCGTGTTGTTTCTCCAACCTCGATATAGCGGTCTGTATAGGGTCGTTGCTCAGTTCGTTGAGCATGATCTCGTCTCTAGCAAAGTTGTAATCGATCGGTTGAGCAGGAGTCTGTGGCTCTGACGCCGCTGCGGTAGAGTGACAGGAACCTTGTTCTAGGACATACAACATTAATAGGTTTAAAAAATACAAGTGAAATTTAAATAGTAAAGTAAATCAATAGAAATAAATGACTAATTTTATTTTTATAACACAAAATTAGTTCAAGGCTACCGAATAAATACCTAATTATAAATAATTTTTAATCTATGAAGCAACCTAATTTTACGAAATACTTTTTGTGAAATAATATTCAAATGTAATGAAATGTTGGGTACTTGTCAATATATCGGTTTAGATTGAAAAAAGTTACGTCCAAGACAAATATAATATGTATGTATGTATGTATGTGGAAATTCGGCGACGAGAGCGAAATCTCTTTTGCTTAGCGGCGGAGGAACCTTGGCCTCGGCCTACAGGAGCATAGAACTATTATAATATAACAAAACAAATCATGCACACCTTTCGGACAATTGGCTCTGAAGAAGTGATGGTTTCCCCACAGTATTCTGTCGGCGTGTCCGAGCCTCACCCGGGACACGACTGGTGTGCCGTTTACGAAACATCGCGCGGCTCCCAAGGGCTCCATGTATAGGCCTCCACCTTCTACGAGGAGAAGACAGTGCTGTGGTTGAATGCCAAGGCCTGATAGTTGGATGTCTGCTGAGTTGGCTGCGCCGACTAAAGTGCGGTCCTGGATATGAACAGTAAGGAAAACTTAAAATAGTATTACTAGCTTTTGACCGCGGTTCCGCCCGCGTAGATGGCGGTTTTTGCAAACAAATGTAGCCTATGTAGAATATACTGATTTCGAGCTGTTTGGCCGTGGTCCATATGAAACTTGCGTTCAAGACGTTTCGCTCAGGTCAGTGGCGCAGGTCCGGCTTTAATGAAATTTCACAATAATATAGTTTATATATCAGAACAACACATAAGCTACAATTTAGAACGATAACCGATATTATAGCGATAACCGACATCCACGTGGGCGGAGCCGCGGGCAAAAGCTAGTTTATAATATTAGTATGGATTTACATAGGTATTTAACAACACGGATTTTTTGGTTCTACATAGAGTGTGACTAGATAGTCAATAAATATTGCGATCTTAGCGATCCTGTCAATATAATATACTAGTACTATGGATGTAAAAACAAACACGATTCCTCCATACACTGGATTATTGGATCGCGATCATCAATCAATCAATCAATCACGCCTATGGATTATAGAGGGTAAACCGGTTAGCTGGATAATGTAGATATATCTATTTCAAACTAGCTGACCGGGCAAACTTCGTAACGCCTCGAAATCAATAATAAAAAGTGGGTATTTCCCATATTTCTAATATTTCAAGACTAAAATTAGCCAAATCGATTCAGCCGTTCTCGAGTTTTAGCGAGACTAACAGAATTGCAATTCATTTTTATATATAAGAAGAAGAAGATTTTAATATTAAGTGGGGCGTATGGAGACTTCAACAAGATGTCTGGCGTTCCAGCTAACCAGTAAGATATACTGGTAAGTATACCTGCTAACCAACGAACGAAACTCTGGCGTAGTTTTTCTCTCGAGCACAGTGCCCCGAGCACGAATAATTTTCGAATTCGTAACGTAAACGTTTCGAGAGAACGAAGCACTACGATTGGCCGCCTGCCTGCTGTGAACCAATTGCAATGCTTCGTTCCTTCAATACCTTTACGTTACGAATTCGAATGGTTTTCGTGCTCGAGGCACTGATGTCAGTCGCTCCCACAAAATTTAACATAAGCAAGAAAGAGTACGAGCATGCATCCAGCAACTGGAACTAACCCCATGAAAATGATGATTAAGTATCTAATGAGTCTAATACGCACCTTTAGATAGTACACAAGCAGTTCGTTGAGCGAAGGGTCGGCATTTAAGTTGACCAGATAGTATTTGTTCTTCTCTACTTTGATGCCGCTGGCTTGTACGCTGATACCCATCTTTTCTAAAGCTTGCTGACGTTCACTTTGTACCCGGCCTGGAATAAAAAAAAAACATAGAATTCTGTCATGCTTACTATAATGTAAGGTGTGAATTTTCACCAGTAAAACGGAATATGGTAATACTCTGTGCAATTGGAATATAAATGTATTTATATACCTTAACCCAAATCACGGCACAATATGTACTCTACGTGCGCAGTACGCATTTTTAAATATCTTCTGAGGATAGCACGGGGTGCTAAGACGGCGAGGGAGCTCAGATCCACCAATCACACAGACGCACCAAGGTCTCGTTACTCTTGCACTTGGGGTCAACATTCAACACGGCAACTATACGTAAAATGAACACCCAGAATACTGAATCTCATTGAAAAACATTCCGGATTTTTTTAAATCTTAGTATATTGCTTGCATTAGGAATATGGGTTCACGTCAGTAGTAGTTATAAAGGCCAGGATTAAAAGTGATGTCGAGATAGTACAATAATGTTTGTTTGGTACATACCAGTTTCTTCAAGCTTCTCCTCCCAAGTCCTGGACATCTCCTTCATGAGGTGTTCACTCTGCGCTAACTTCTCGTGCACGTCCTCGCCCATCGGAGACCCCTGGAAATCAATCTGTCAAACACTTATTAATTGAAATTAAACAAAACAAATAAACATTTTTACGCTAATAGCACAATAACAAATTAATTATGATATAATACAATGGTATTGGTATTAAATTAATATTTTTGGAATGCCGTAAAACTCTTTTCTTTGAATTTTCAGACTTTTTGACCGAAATTGCGAAATAACATTTACACCCCCTATTCTGACAGGAAGTTAACGTGAAAGACTAAGGAAAATATTTAAAACCAGCTGACCCGGCAAACTACGTACTGCCTCAGAACCAATAAAAAAAGTTGCAATTTCCCATATTTTCTCACCGTTTAAACCTTTCCTGGACATCCGTAAATAGTTCAAAACTAAAATTAGCCAAATCGGTTCAGCCGTTCTCGAGTTCTAGCGAGACTAACAGAATTGCAATTGATTTTTATATATGAGAAGATTTAAAAAATGAACGCCTGATATTTATTTACCTATATAACAAGCAAGTTAATCCCATATAATCGAAGTTGTTGGAGCCCTAAAAAGTCCAACAATTGGTCTAACTGCAATGCTTCGATAACGCCTTTGGGTTTTGGCGTTCAGATGGGAATCGCTTCATGGAAAATATCGAAGTTCAGCTAAATCCGCAGTTAGACTGGTAAAGCTTGGGTCCCACGGCCCGCTTTAATGACAGGCCGCGCAGCGCCAGGATAGGCCTACGCGCCGTAGGAACCGGTGCACCTGTCGCGACTTGGCGCGGCACGTCCGATCAATCGCGAGTCGGTAACTTCAAAGACGCGGCCCGTCGAGTTGCAGGAGCACGAGGCCTGTGATTGTGCGAGTCCATTCGCGCCACGCGCCGATCGGTTCCCACGACGTGGCGCGGCGCGGTCTGGCGCGATCTGGCGCGGCCTGTGCTTTCGACAGGCCGTGGCACCCCGGCTTAAAGCGGACCCCAGACTCAAAGTTGAATATTTCGGATGCGACTAAGATTAACGCTAACATGATGATAAAGCAGAAGATCGTAGTTTACTGGGTACTTGTCCAAACTCCGAGCAGCTTAATGTAAATTTCCTAACAAAAAGCTAATAAAACTTGATAGTTTTTGACTCAGGCTCCCATTCACAGAAATCACACTCGCTATCGGCTGCTCCGCCTTAGGAGCATAAGTAGATATGAAAATGAGGATATCGATCGTGTGTGACAGTTCGCGTGGAACATGGACGTTTGCGACCACCACTTATCGTATTCTGACCTGGCAGTTTAACCCTTCCTTCATTCGAGTACACTAAAAATACTACGTGTAGTATGTATACTATGTAAAGTTACGTTACACGCGTAAGTAGTATCTTTAGTAATCACTTGTATATGTGCAGCTGTAAAAGTTTGTTTTATTGAGTTTTTTCAGTTTTACAAGGAGCTAATGAGATGTCATGGCCCGTTAGTAGTTCAATAATAAGTTATTTGAAAAGCAGTAGTATCTATCCTAGAGGAGGTTCATTTGAAATTTGCTTCCCATTTTTAGGCCTAAGTACACACAGGTTTGTGACGATATATTTTGTGTATGAAGATTTATCCCATTTAACACATAATCTTCCCCTCTATCTTCCTGGTTGTATAACATCGAAATCTCGAGTATTGCAAACGTTCGTAGCCTTTGGTAACCTTACCATCATCAAGTGGCCTCAATGGCATTTTGCGGCCTAAGTTTCTGAGGTCCGTTTCACCAGTCTAACTGCGAATTTGGCTCAACTAGGCTACTAGATAGTACTCTTTCATATAGATTCTTACCGTGGCATGTTTGAGCATCTCCTTGAGCGTTTCAACTTCTTGCCGCAGCTCCCTAATGATGCGGGCATTGGGATCTTCATTGACGACCGCGTGGTTCACGATGCGTTTCGCTCGGTCCGCGTACCTCAGCGTCGACAGCGTTTCTTCGTAGTTATCGGCAGCTGGAGATATTGTTGCCACCTGCAGATATCAATGAGCGATTAAGTAAATAAAAGTGAGAAAGGAAAATTATTTTCTTTATGAATATTCCTGAATGTGAATCCACATTTCTGAACAAAATTTATTATGTACCATTCCAAGTTGTTCTAAGGCTTTCAGTATAATCATTTCTGAGCGTTAGAGATTATATGATGTTATATGTTAGAGAAAATGGATTATGTACCATTACAAGCGGTTCTAAGGATACTTCATGTAAACTGTAAAGGTGTCGAGGTGTTTCTTCGAACTAATCAATCAAGCGATCAGCCCACTGCAGTCCACTGCTGGACATAGGCCTCTCCAAATGCGCGTCATTTCGTCTGATTCTCCACTTCCGCATCCAGTCTGTCCCAGCCACCCTTTTCAGGTCATTTTGGAGAGTTTTTAACCTACTGTTGCCACACTGGCCAGACGAGTTGGCAAAGGGTTCTATTACGAGTTTTCCTTCTCAATAATAAAGTCTGCGTATTTTTCCGCTTAGTCGCCTCTTAAGATTCTTTCTCTATCAGCACACGAATACCCTACGGACTTCGAACCGTATTGCACAAATGTGAAGGTACCTGCCAACGGTGGTCAGTAAACTTTTTACTTATTTCTAAACCGAGTGTTTGTCATTCTTTACAGTTCGTTAAGTTTTATTTTACGCCGAGTATCTTGCCATATAACCTTAAAAGTGAATTTGTGAACGTAAACTAACACCGTAATTGCAATACTGGTTGCTTAGTAACGTTAAGTTTCGATAAAACATAATGTCGCATTAACTCTCGGTTCATACATATAGTTACGCCCCATTCTCAGTGAGACTGGCTGAGACCATCCTATTCTACCTTTATAAGTGTTTTCAGACATGATTAATCCGATCTGATCTTTCTATAAAATGACGTCGATTTCAATACCAACAATTATGTTCAAACTTTAAATATAAACGAATGGAGAGGTTTTGTACCTTAAAATTAGTTTAACGTTAAGGTATGTAATCCATTATCGTTATCTAGACAGGTATAGGATACGTTTCCACCTAGATTAAGTGAGACATAAATCAACCCCTTGTCTAACTGAACTGTAAATAACTAGAGATGTCTCTTGCGGTCTCGTTATTTCATTAATATTTTGTTACAAGAATTATTTTTGGTCATAGTTATCAGAAATAATTCTTGTAATTTTGCCTGTCTTTACTTGTTGGTACAAAAGTCAAAAGTTATCATTTACTACCAGTAAGGTGGGTTACACTAATGACTCTGTATAACTATATGCATAAATATACCTATGTAGGGGTAGCAGTCTTAAGTACCTAAGTACCGATAAAATAAACTAACGTGATGTATTATCTCAACAGCGTAATGTACCAATGCAAATGCAAACCAACTTATTACAAAGTATTTAGTCTCAGTGTCTAGTAAAAAAATATTATAATTCAAGCTGTCTTAAATTCAAACAAGGCATAATAAATTGTTTACAAGGGACATACTCTAGAAATAAGGCCAGTTACAAAAGAGTCGTCATTATTTTAATGAAGAAAGCTTTGTAGAACATTTTTATTCCAGACGACGAAGCAGGAGTGTTTTGAGTTGGGTAGTGGCAGTAACTGAAAGGATGCGGTGGCCCGCAGACGGAATCTGAATTTATTCCCTCTACAACAGACCTTATTTGCATTATCTTTGTGCTTTTAGAGCTTGTTAAGTGTCAAATGATTACTTGAGTTCAGGATACTGTCACTTATTTTGATTAGGATTTAAGAAAGTTTTCGTAAGCAAAAATAATCACGTAGTTTAATAAGATTTAATTAAGAAAGTCTGAATGGATAAAAGATCAGAATGATGCTTTGAAAAAACCATAATTAAGTATGATTATACAACTTTTTAGGAGTTTGAAATATCGGGCAACCAAAAATGCCATGTCAATAGGGACGGCAATCGCGTCTAGACGAGCCAATTTTACATGCAAATGTTTATTCTTAGAACCAAGTATAGGATTACTGATTTCTCGACTGATATATTTTTCATGGAACTCGAGAATGCTTAGCTAGGAATTTCAAGAATACCTTGTAGGACACAGAACCCACCTACGATAGTTTTAGGCAGTGCGCGCATTGGTGATTTTTGTCACTGTAATAGATGCGCGACTGTTACAGCGTACATCATCCCCTCATCAATTGTCACGTATCCAAGTACGAACACCTCCAATGGGGCTGATGCGCGGTGACAGTGATGAAATTCACTGGTGCGTGCGTAAGGCTGCCTTTCCACCGGAGATGTGCTATACTAAGTTGCTATAGATGCGTTTGATATCCACCCATCAAATTCATTGATCCACATAGCATAGCACCGGTGGCAAGGGCTTCAATTTAACTTTGTTTTTTTTTACAGAAAGATGCGCGCTCTGGATGGGGATTGAAATTTAAATATTTTGAATATTTGTACGAAGCTTCATGGCACATCTTACTCGCTTAGCTACATAGCATAGCACTGCTTGCCTAACCTGTTTAAGCTAGTTAGCCCTTACAATTGTTCTGGCAGTCCGTTTACATATAGAGTTTGATTTACGACAAATAAATGTGGTGAGAACCTCCATCTCTGACTCTCTTCCTGGGAGATCGGATAAAAAGTAGGTCTAAGTAAGCCAGCATACAGCGACTGTCTAACTGTAGACTGACATAATTCGAATTTATAATTCGAACATTTCAAGTCAACGTTAAGCTAAGTTTCATAAAAGAATATCTGAGCAGTGACCTTTCCATGTTACGGCGACGTTGACTAGATAATAAAAACAGTTTCAACTTCAAAACAACATTGATGGCTTTTAGTTCTTTAATCTTTTCCTAAATCTTATTATTTTCAAACATTTTGGCGTCACATTTTATCCTTAACAAAATTTGCCTACTTGGATTTTTTTTCATGGGCCCCAATATCTTATATCTACAGTTGACACACATAATTTCTTATGGATATCCTACCCTAATTTTGTAGTAAATAGTAAAAACTGATTTTTTCGGTCTGAAAATCGCTATTACCCGTTATGAGTGATAAAATGATAAGTACGTGCTATGCGAAATGGTTACAAAAATCCCTTATTTATAATTTAAAGACTTACCATGACAGTTTTGCTGTTACCGCCAAGATTGTCTTTGAGTAGCCACGTGAGCACAGAGTCTCTGTATGGCACAAATTTGTCCTTATTCTTGCTGCCCGACGATTGGTCAGCTAGCTTCGATATTACTAGTCCAAGAGTCGTTAAGGATCTGAAAGAGTGAAACATATTTTAATAAACAGCTTAATAATTTAACTACGCACAACCTTAATTAGGTTAGAAGGATATGGCGGAGGACGCTACCGCCATGCCCTTCGTTTTGGTTTACTTGTAGAACCGTTGTGTTTTAACTTTTACTTATCGACTTATGTACCTAGGTGGTAGAAGTGTAATTCAAACATATCTATTTTGCATTGGTAATGTTGTTTCTATGAATTGTGCGTAATTTCAATAAAATCACAAAATGTTTATGTGTTCTAGAATATTTTATTTAAATGCAGGCCATTTGGCCATCATCTCACGTTGATTAGTGATAATGTCGTCAACGATGGAACCTATATACCCACCCATGATCCAAATATTCATTCGATACTTAAAAACTTACTGAAGTCTAATTACAAGTAAGCCTTGTGCTTGCAATCAGACTTCAGTAAAGAGGAACTATTACTTACTTGTTGATATTAGACCCTTCCTTCAATCTATCACCGACGGCACCAGTCTTTACAGCTCTCTCTGACCCAGCCAAGTCCACCAGCGATAGCCTCGCGACTTTCTCGCCGGTCACTGCAGCGTCACAAAGCGTCTGCGTTAACACAACGCTGAAGACTGCATGCGATCGTGAAGATTCACTGTTCATGTTTGTAGCAGCTACTGTACGTGATTTATTGCCTTCCGTCATTAGGTTGTCGATGTCCTGTAAACAAAGGAAACAAAAAGTTAAAAAAAAGCAACACGCTTGTCACCAAATGTATGGAGGCTCTTAAAAAAACAATTCTATTTCGAGATATTTACTAGAGAATCTAAAAAGGAAACCATTTCAGCCCAGGTATTGGTAATCAATATGACATTTTGACCTGATTCCATATTCAATAGGAAAGTCTGTGTGAATCGTATCACATGGATTGTTCACCACTGTTATAGGAGCTAGTATTAAAATAGTTTAATTACAGACTGATTACCATCAGGTGGATACCTATCTCATTTATCAACGTATTAAACACGCACAAAACTAATACATACTAACTGTGCTGCCGGACAATGATCATTAATCTTTGTCTGTGTGTTAGCTCATTACTCTTGTTGTCAACCGACAATTAACAAGTAGGGCTTTTAGTACATTTCTGTGTAAGTACTACTATTTCCAGTTTGCATCGTCTGTTTTGTATAATAGTAATAAAATTATTAACAAAAAATCTTTTAAAAATAGCTTGTATTGCGGGCGATACAAGCTTTTGAAATCATCACAAACCTTGCATAAAATTATTATTTTCGTTTTACAACAGATTTTTAAAAGAAAAGCTTGTTTTTTTAAAAGGTTTTTGTTAATAATTTTACTTTCCGCTTTTTAGTTCTAGTAACATCATGTCACAGTAGAGCTGTGCCTACAAATTCTAACCAATATAAGCCAAACTCAAGAGTCTATGATTAGTTCAGAAACTCCCATGACCACCGACTGTCTCCATCTTCAGACTCAAAGTAAATAAACCCAAACTCGATAGGCTTTTCTTGTTAAGTTTATGAGTTCCTATGGACACCTTCCGACTCCATCTTCAGACCCTAAATACCACATAAAAACCAGAGAGATTTCTAAGACAAAACAAATGAACCCAAACTTGATATGTTTATCTTATTTAGTTTAGGAATTCCTATTACCACTTTCTGACTTCATCTTCAGACCCTGAATACCATGTTATACCAGAGAATTTGTTAAAACAAAACAAATGAGTCCAAGCTCGATTGATTTATCTTGTTTAGTTTAGGAGTTCCTATGGCCACTTTCTGATTCCATCTTCAGACCCTGAATACCATGTAGCACCAGAGGATTCATTGTGACAAAAAAAATGATCCCAAACTAGATAAGTTACTCTTATTTCATTTAGGAGTTGCTATGGCCACCTTCCTACTCCATCATCAGACCAGCTCCATGGTATCATACTAATGTATTGTCATCCAAACTAGCCTCGTATGCAAAATTTCATCAAAATCAGTTGAGGATATCGGCTTCAAAATCGAGTTGCAAGATTTACATCGACAGCAAGTTAACATAAAGCTTGTAAAATACTTCGCCCTGAGAACGTACCCGTAGTCATCATTCAGCCTTCTGCGATAACGCTAACGGGTTAAGGTAAATAAAATTCATACACCGATCTATTCACACCTAATGATTCCTCCAGGGATAGGCAGGTTACATTTCACGAATATTTTTTCGGTTTCGTATAAAACAAGTTGAAGCTATTTACGTGAACTGGACATTTGTACTTAACTTACATAATATGTTACCGTACATGTCGTACATAATATTCCGAAAGGAAGCCAAACCCTTTATCGGCCATGTAAGACACCCACGGCCTCGGTTCACCATCCCACATTAATGACAAATTCGTAGAACTGAGAAATATATTCATGAAATTTAGTTATTAATACACCCCCGCCCACACTTTCGGATACCAATTTGTATATTATATAGATGAAGTATTAGGTCTAGCTCTATCTATAGATGAATCATAATTCCTTTCCTTTCTTTCGTTGAAAAACTCTTACCGGTATAAGTTTTCTATAGTAACTGGTATACACGATTCCCAAGGTGTTTACAGTAATGAATAACAATGAAACAAAGCGAGAATATGGTAGTTACGTCATAATGTTCTATTATGACCGCTTTACTAAGCTAGGTTATTATTATAAACTGTTGTGTGGTATTCATAGCTTACGATGTACGGACCGCCTTTTACCCTTGGATTACTCTTTAAGCCTCTTTAGAATGACTAGATTATCTTTCTAAGACATGGGTAGAAGGTTCATTAGTTACTATGCATAGAGCTAAAAGTACTATGTCATCGACTATATCTATCGGTCCACTTCACAGGTAACTTGCCTTACCTGTTTACTCGTTTTGATGAGCTGTATGCGTAAGATAACAACAGTGAAATAAAACATGAGAACATCGATAGGAACGAATACCCTTCTGTCCCTTTTCCCTTACTTTTTTCTCTTCAGACAGAAGAAAGACCAACAGTAACAAAAATACAGTCACCTACTACCTAAATTCTATAGAGAGTGGGTTTTATACCGACTCTCCAGATCCTAAAATAGTACAACTCAATATCTTTCACTAGTAATTTCTACAGTTATTTTTACATAAACCCATAGAAAATAAATTGAAAGATTTTGAATGGCTCGAAATTGTTCATTTATAACAATTTTCAGCTCGAATGTATTTTAATCCCGCCCACGTTGATATCGTGCTGAACTTGTTTAGTGAAAGCTTTCATTTAGAAAGTCAAGTTTAAATGGAAATTTAATTTCCTTCACTAGACGAACAAAGTTACCTTTACCTTGGTGTGGATTACTTCTATTTAACTCGACGGGAAGGCTATGCCGCGTAATTACATACTTTGTCAACATGTTAGTGTAACACGTATCTCTATTAGGGAAAGCTGATTAATTTTCATCTAAGGAACGGAGGAAAGTTATTAAAGAGAACTAATTATCCGAAAGATAAATTTCAAATATTTCATTATAGCATAACATAATTAAAACAATAGTTTCTATTACTAATATAATAATATGTTGCCAATACGATCTCTCAGTCTACGTTTTCAGAAAATAAACAAGCTAAATAAATTATATTATCCAAGGTGTCCATAAATTTCTTCACTATTTTTATATTTTATATTGCAAAATCGGAATATCAAAATATAGAAAAAATAGTAGAAGTTATTCAATATTTTAATATCTATCGTATATAAAAGTTTCTTTTGTTGTTTTCATGAAAATATAAATGAATAGAGGTGGTGAGTAACACAAATAAATTTCTTATTTATGATAATTTTACGAAAACAAACTCAAAGTTATAATATAATCAATAGCTGCTTGGAGGGTTGATTCAAATTAAAAAAAAAAGGAAAGAAAAGTACACCAAGTCGTTCGTAACCTTAGCAGGGCTGCCAAGCACGCAAATCAAGTCATTGTAAAAAAGCTAATAAAAAAAAATTTGAAGGTAGACAAGAACAAAAGAAAAGTTTTATGACTTATAAGTAAACTTTTATGATAATTTTGGTAATTAGTATTCATTAAAAAGTTTGGGCCAAATAACTTTAAGTAAATGTAAATTCTATTATATTTTTACTGGCTACACTTTGCCTGATGTAATGCTGTGAGTGTGATCCAAAAAATGAACTTTTAATGTGGAGTCTGAAGGTCAGTCAAGTCGCCAGAGATGTCTTTGACCTGCTTATTGAATCGAACGAAATTATAAGAATAAAACACCATTCTAGTTATAATTTTAAGTTTGGATGATATTGAAAATTTCAGCCCATTTCCGGCGCCTGCAGTTTAAAAAGCGAGAATATTGATATTCTCGCTGCCTGGTGGTAGCCCTACGAAGTATGGAAATTCAATTTAGCGAGAAATGTTTATTCCATCTTTGTTCTCATTTGCCTCTGTTATGAAAAACCAGAGGAAGGATAAAATTGGATTGCTTTTCACAACCATAAACTGTATTACAAGTTTCATTGAATCAATATAATTCAATATTCAATTCAATATTAGGTCCTTGATTAATTCCAAACGAAACATATTTATTCAGATTTTTAAAGTGAAAACTTCTTAAGCGGCGTTGGATGGGTAAAAAGTGTTAAACTCGCGTCAGGATTACGTGACATGGCGTCATATAACA
The DNA here is from genome assembly GCA_949126895.1 of Eilema caniola. Classification (NCBI taxonomy): domain Eukaryota; kingdom Metazoa; phylum Arthropoda; class Insecta; order Lepidoptera; family Erebidae; genus Eilema; species Eilema caniola. The sequence goes on along the minus strand of OX421463.1, from coordinate 7,163,892 downwards.
TTCCTAGCTACAGAGTGTTTATTTTGCTAGGTACGCTAAGAAGCTTCGTAGCTTAGCGGTAAGCAATTCGACTGTAAGTCCTTATGGTTTCAGATGGTATCGGGTTCGAACCTGAGCTTCTGACTCTTTTTGTGATTACTTTATCTTTTTGTAATTTATGACTTTTTGTTTGTTTTTTTTTGTAATTTATTCATTTCTTCTGACAGAAAATTAGCAGAAAATTAGTGTTAGGTTCTATGATTGGCGCTATATTATAGATATGGTATGGTATGGTATGTTCTGTTTATTTTTCTTTATATAACGAAGAAAGAAAAAGTTTTAACTTCTGCCGGCACTCCCGGAGTGCAACCCGTCTTTTTTTATTTGTACTGTGAAATACTGATATCAGCCTTGACTTCAGTAGCTATAAGAAGGATATATCCTCTTACAGTAGAAGATTATTATTAGATTAGATATGAGGTCTTAAATGCACTTCTGATGTTTATCTCATTCATTAATAAATTAAATAACCAACGTGGAACAAAATAATTTATGAAAAACCTTTTTAAAAACAATCCTTTTTTTTTTTTTCTTGCATTGTCATCCGAACTGAACGTGCATACCAAATTTCAGCTCAATCGGTTGAGGGCAAGTGCCTTAAAATTGAGTTGTAAGATTCCACCCGAACAAACATACATTGCAAGTTAAATAAAAGCTTGTAAAAAAGTAAAGATTAACGTTAGCGAACAAGATATTCCTAATTGTTATGAATTAGATGTAATTACATATTCTCGCTAATCACGTAATCGCTTAATGATATTGGTGATAATTTAGTGGTTTCCGAAGTCTATGAAGGCTTGCGAAGTTTCACACAATGTTGATCGAGTTGAGGGGGAAAAGACGAATTCGACAGGAGGAGAGGTAAAGGTAGTCTGGGAGGAAATCTCCAATGACAAATATACCATATGTACTGGTATTTCTTTTTACAACTATATTCTTGCGTCGCACCTGAAGCCGCCGTTCCGGTCCTACCAGCGTTGGACACATTTTAATTGCAATTAACCCGACTGCTGTCTTAAAGATCGAAATAAGTTTGCCAGCAGGCAGTACCCATTAAGGTTTCTTTCGGTTTATGGTTGGCAATAGGGAAGAACCTGCTGTCAAAATTGTTTCGACAGCACTCGGGTTTACTAGTTTCGATCTTTTAGACAGCAGTCGGGATTTTTAATTACTTAATATTTTTAATTGCAATTGAAATTAGCCCAATACTGGATGCTACAATATGTCTAGGGAGATATTATATAGTTATATCATAATAAAATATTTTCAATGTAGAAACCAATTAAAATATACATATTATTTGCATAATTATCTAATAGAAGGCTGTAGAAACGTGGTGTTAATCCTAACAAGGTTATGAGATCAAGTTCGAATAAATACATTAAAGTTGAAGGCCGAAACAAGTTTAGAAAATTCACTTCAAAGTTTCAACTGACAGGCTGCATGTAATATCTGAGCCCGGCTTAATATTTCAATATTCAAATGAAACACTCAGCAGGGTAGCCACGCCGGATCGTAGACCGACTATTCCAATACAAACGCGCGCGTTTCAATTTTGCCAAAGGTTAGACTTTATTTTGAATTTCCGGTGTCTGAACGTATCAATTTTGTAGAAACGCAAAGGGGTAAATCGTTGTATCTATAAACTCAGTTTGGTTTATTAGGGTTTCTTGCTATCTTAGGAAGTAGGGATATAAAAGAAATAAACTTGGTAGATGAATCGTCCGTCAAGGAGGTCTTTAAAGTTAAAATCAGACAAGGTGGAACATCACTTAATTCCTGACACACTTACAAATGACAATAACGCATTGCGCCCCGTTTCTTTTTATAACGTGTCAGTTGGACCAGCCGAAGGCCCAGTATGTAAAACAAAGTTATCGCATTAAATACCCGATTTTCCATAACGCCTGGATTAACAGCATGAGTGGTGGGTTCAGGGTCAGCGTTGATATGGACAAAACCTACCAACAGTTTCTTGCTTCGAGCGATCGATAGGATTAATTCTAAGGCCTTCGAGAATATCAACTTATGATGGTACTATTTCGAGATTTATTCAATAAACGCAAAAAGCGAAGTAATTTGATTGCGGCTCAAAGGAATAATGAATGTGATATTTTTCTGAGTACTATTAGACATTATTAACTAAGAATATAATTAATTGTATAAGTATAATAAATAAAGTGAAAATTAATACGGTAGACATAAAATTCTATGTATTAACAATATCAGTGGTTAGAATTGTATTATTTTCGTGAGAAGAAATAATGTAATACAAACAATACAAATTAATTCTGCGGGATATGTTTTTATAGTTAGGTAATTATTTTTCTAGACAATCATGTATAGACATTGTGTTTGCACTGACAATTCAGTGATGAAAATTACTTATAATCAAAGAAATTCTACTTCTCGCAAGTCTCTCTACTATTTTTCAAGTTATTGATCGTAAGCGAAACTAATTACACTTCAAATAATTAGAAAATGGACATGGAAGTAACCTCCTAACTATGAAGTTATATTAAATAACAGACCTGTCTCAAAAACGCAAACACGAATCATATTTACACATTTGATACCCATCCAATCAACATACCAACTTTGGAACTTAAATTTGTTAACTCAAACTAGCGATTATGCCACCTTTAGCGAACGCATATTTAAATGAACAGACAATATATTTTCGTCAGCCTAACATAATATAAAATTCATCACTGCGCTGACTGGATAATTGGAACCGACGAGTTCACGGTCCAATCAGGTATATCGATCATCCGTAACTGAATATGTATCCGACCAAAACATGAGCGCTTAATAAGGCTTATGAAAATTAATTTAACAAGCGGGTGATATTTCACGAGTACGATTTATGTTCTGTTACTTGTTATGAGTGAAAAATTATGCGAATGTACGCTGAATTGTAATGAAATTTAATATGAGTAAGGACTGATGGATGCCTTCCAATTATATTTTGTAACAAATCGATACAATTCGTTGGGAATCGGAATGAACAAACGAATGAGTAGATTTCCAATATCGTCCCTTAGGTAACTACACCGCACAAGTCATTTTAACCAACTTTACAGGAGATGAACTATCGTTTGTTGAGAGGCCGATTGACTTGTGCGTTGTCATTACTTAGCGAATTAAGGCTTCTAATTGGCTGAAATTTATATCATGTGACCAATGGTTAGACGCGGAATGAGCAGCTATCTAATGGCTACAAAATGTGAAAACCCCCAATTTTCGACTTGAGCTGTGTTGGAGGCTTCGGGACGATATATCAGTTTACTTAACTACTTTTTTTTGTTTAGAAACCCTGAAACTACCTATCTCCATGATTCCTAAGCCAGAATAAGTTGCTTGCGCGTTACCTAAGCATAATAAGAACATTTTACATTAACATCGAAATGCGAAGATCAGCCGGTACACCTAGTACTTTGAACCAACCACCAGAGAAAAATGGGATGAGAAAAAAGAGGAATTGGAAAAAGTATAGAGTAGGTAAAGCATAGTTTGGCGTGCAAGACATTTGTGGTGTATATGTAAAAGAGCTCATAAATATATACAGCTAAAACGATGGTCTGACACCATCAACATAGGTACCCATAAAAAAGACAGAAATGACATTTGTTGTTTTGACAAAACATTGTTACGACAAAAAATCTATTTAATAGTTCAAGTGTAACACCGTTATTGGACTTTTAACTTTGCCGATGAACAGAAAACACTCAAAAATAGACAACTAACATAATATTCTAAATTGGTATGCTTATACACCCCTAGTACGCCCCTAATATTGAATTGGTTCCGTAGAGATCCAAGTCTCCAGTAACGTAACCAAAGTTCTACGAAGTTTTGAATGCATATTTATATCCACTCCGGGCCTCGCGGCGATGGTCCGCTGCGCGGATGCGTGGGCGGCCAGCGCCTCCTTTTGCGAGCAGGTCATGCTCGTGAAGGAGACAGCAGAGCGGGCGCGGCGCAGCGATCGTGAAAGACTCGCGGACATCGCTGCCCGCGTTCGAAGGCGGCTCGGGCGTCGGAGGGCGCAGACCGACCTCCGCCCCCCATGAGCGCGGGCAGAAGCAAGCCACGGCGGCGGCGCGCAGCCGAGGTGCGAGGGATATGTCTCGAGACAACCTCACCTTTGGCCTAGCACATCGACCCACAGACTGCGTGCGGTTTAGTCGGTTCGAGTCCGACATAACCTCCCCCTCCGGCTCCGTAGGAGGGGGTATCCGTGGGGATTACCCGCACGTTAAGAAAAAAAACGCACTCCAGGTGTATTAAACACATTTTACACCCACCTAATGGGAACGGGTCTGCTACAATACTAAGATTACGATCATATTAAAGACTTTCTTATCATTAGTAACTTTTTCATAAGTTATCGTGTGTAAAAATAACAATTTAATGAATACTTCGTCATTTAGCGTATTATTTTCTCTCTCCTTCTGTAGTGTATACGATGACGCTGAGAAGTAAAGAGCAATGCCACGTTGCCCATGTTGTCATACCAGGACACGGAAAACATCCATGTCCTTCCATTGCTCCTTATTTCTCGGCGTCATCGTATAGATTACAGAAGGAGCGAGAATATAATACGCTAGATGATGAAGTATTGATAAAGTTGTTATTTTTACACACATGGATGAGTAACAAAATTTTTTGATACTCATCATTATCAATCATCACCTTTCGTTAATCCTGATCGTAATCGAGGATGCGACCGGGAAAATTGTTTTGATAGTGGTGCGCCATATTTTTTAGGTTTATAACATGTAAATCATGATTTATTAACTAAAAATGTCCTGGAGTTGGAAAATAGTCCTCCTAAATATGACCACACCTTTCTGTAGAAGATATATTATGTGAAAGCAGTCATATAATGAACCACAGCCATCAATCATACGCCTGACCTGGCCTGTATCACCGTATATCGTAACCTATAGTGTATACATAATCAATGACGCAGCATACAGGGTTGATGGGTGAAATGATTGAATGCTAACTGCAGAATGAATATTACCAAATGAGACCACTCAAATGCTGGCGCTTTGTAAAATCATTACTGAAATTGATTGTGGCCGACCACTTTACAAGCTAAATGTGTGTTTACATCCGAGAGCATGAACTATTTATGCTTTCGCATTCGACTCGTTTTATTAGGGTTTCGTAGCCAAATGGCAAACAAACGGAACCCTTATATACTCATCATGTTTGTCTGTCTGTCCGTCCGTATGCCACAGCCACTTGCTAACTAAGCTGTCGAAACTTGTTAAGTAGATGTATTCTGTAAACCGCATTGAGATTTTCACACAAAAATAGAAAAAAAAACAATAAATTTGGGGGTCCCCCATACTTAGAACAGTAACTCAAAAAAATGTTGTTTCATCAAACCCGTACTTGGATAGTTCTTCAAAAATGATATTGATGTTTCTAATATCATTTTTTAAGCTAACTGAATAGTTTGCGCGAGGGACACTTCTAAAGTGGTAAAATGTATATGTCCCCCCTGTAACTTCTAAAATAAGAGAATGATAAGACTAAAAACAATATACGATGTACAATACCATGTAAAGTAGTTTTTTTTAATACGTCATAAATCGTAACCCTACAAGAACTTTTCTATTATGATACTTGCTGCTAAGGAACCCTTCATGGGCGAGTCGAAGTCGCACTTGGCGTTTTATATTCTTAGAAAGTCTGCAGAATTATTGGAAGCTTTTCAAAAATTAATGAATGAATGAATGAATGAATTTATTTATATTCAAGCACCAAAGGCTCATTATTTGTTAGTATTACTTATTCTATGTTAGTAAAATAAAAGTAGGTACAAATATTTACGACGGCCATTCCTGCACCATCCCCCCCGCTATGGCACAGCAATGGTTTACGTAGCGACTGTCCAGTCTTCTCGCAATCATGTTCAAGATGCTGTTAAATTAATGAGATCAATAACATTAACATACTACAGACAGTATGTTATTTGAATGGAGAAAATACTAATTATGAAACAAGAACAGAGACATTTCCCTAGATCCGTGTGGGTGACGCGCGACGATATCTTAAACATAATCAAATCCAACAAGCTGAAAGTTATTTTGATTATACAATAACAAGAACAGTTTCGAAATATTTCAAACAATATAACCAATCTGTTTATTTCAATTTAAAGTAAAATCATTAAGAGAAAGCCAGACCGAGAAATATTACGAGAAACATTTGAACCTAATCTCGGATACTCTTGTTATTATTCACAAGAGAACGTAGGCGTTCAGCTGCGAACAGTTAATTGAAAATGAAACAAGACCAACAACAGTAACACGAAGCTAACAAATATACAAAATATTAACCTTAAACTTGCTGATTAATATACTAAACGATATAATTTATTATTGTAGGCAAATGCCTAGTGTTGTGTACAAGTACGTGTATAAATACATTATGATTTTACAAAAAATGTATAAAATATGCTTATCCGCAATCTAGGAATACCACAAGGTACGCTTTGTGAGTGATGGGAATCAAAATAATAAAATAACCTTGTGTAATATGTTCTAAATTTACATAAGCGTACATGTAGCTCATGTGTTTGGCATTTTATTATTAATCTTAAACTCAGCAATAAGTGCATATCATACTTTCTGTACTAGTACTGCAATCTTTTTCCGTGTGTTAAGCAAGATAAAAAGCAGTTAATAAATAGTAGACTAATTGGTTATACCAATAAAACTTGTACCCACATTCATAAGTTCGAAGGAATCAGGACCCAGGATTCCTAAAACACAGATCAACTGCAACGATGATTTCGACAAAGAAAATCAAGTGTATAAAAGGATTATTGCGAGAAGTTCTAAATATACAATAAATCCACTTCCTTGTCCAGTGCAGTAAAAGAGAAAAGCAATAACTAGTCCTACAATCTATAAACAGGGACAAAGGACTACAGATTGGCCTATCGCTGCATAAATATGGCTTTAGATTGTGGAACTATTTGTATTTTGAATGTTGGAGCTCTCCCACATTCACCAGAAATAGCATAAAAGCGACAATAGTACGTATTTTGATAAGATATTCATGACCATCGTATAAAGTTTATTTGCCATTTTACATATAAAAGTTTCTTGAAATAAGAACTGCATTACTTGAAAAGCAAGTGAGTTATGTTAAAATTTTAGAATGGTTTGGGGAAAATCTCAAAGTATGCGTTTGAGTGAATTCTATGACTAGGTCTTCTATGACTAGGTCATCAATTTTTTTATGTATATGATATCTTACAAGGACTTCAAACCTGTAAAATAATATTATCGTGAATTAGAATCTTTTTCGTAGTGGTCAAAGTAATAATTCTTAAGCAGGTAAATACTTACAATACTCAACCAGGCTTTTGAATATTAACCAAGAACATTATCTCCTCTTTTAAGATATACCCATTATTACCCAGTACTTATCTAATATATAAAATTCTCGTGTCACAGTTTTCGTTGCCAAACTCCTCCGAAACGGCTCTCTCATGAAATTTTGTGGGCATATCGGGTAGGTCTGAGAATCGGCCAACATCTATTTTTCATACCCCGATTCGCGATAACCGACATCCACGCGGGCGGAGCCGCGGGCGACAGCTAGTAAAGTATAAATATTTATTATGTCTCTAGATAGTATCATAAACCATATCCTAAAATATCTCAGCTTAATATTTTCTTAACAAAAGATTTATGAGAAGAAAGTCAAGCCTTGTTTCGGTTCCAGTTTATAAAAGAAAAGACTTTTATTGCCGACATCAAGTAGAAAATACAAAATACATATTTTATAATAAATGGCCGGCAGTAATAGTGTCATATCATAATTTATTTATTACGAGCAAGACTACTGAATTATACAATGACTTACTTTGAATAACAAAACGAACCAGCGACAATAGAAATTCAAGTGTAAAATAATTCACATGAGTAAGAATAAAGGCACCCTTAGTTCAAAAATGTATGAGAAATTAATTAAAACAGTGAACGGCAAAATTTCAGACCTCCGTTGAAAACCGTTTAATTTGAAATATTGAACGCATCAAAATTGAAAGCTAAAACATCCTGAAACGAGGCAGAAATGATTGAAGACCTAACTTTGCTTGATGCTAAAATAAAGGTGAGTGAGAAAATAATTTATTCTGAACTAGCTGTTGCCCGCGTTTCCGCCCGCGTGGATGTCAGATATCGCTTGGTGTTGAGTCAACGCTATTTTTCTAAAATAAAAGTAGCCTAAATTACTCCGTATTAAATCAGCTACCTGCCAATCAAAGTCCCGTGAAAAGCAGTTCAGCCATTTCAGAGATGAGCCGGAACAAACAGACAGACAAAAATTGTAATAAATGTTGTTTTGGTGTGTGTCCCGTACCGTATTATATTCATATGCATGTAGTATAAAACGGTTATTTCAATATTTTAAACAGACACTCCAATTTTATTTATATGTATATATGTATGGATAGGGGCCAAGGAAATCCTGAATACTGTGTGTGTGTGTGTGATTACTGTATAGGTGTCGAAAAGTTAGAAACACACAAGCGAGACCTTTTTTTAGAATATGAAAAAGCACGTAATGTTAAAAAGGTCAATATCAACTAAGGCTAGTGTCAATGCTACTTCGAAATGTCATTGATGAATGTGAGTGACTTCGGAATTTCAGGGCTGGAAGCTCGAAGAAGGGTAGAATAATACAAACAATTAAAATACTTGTTCCCAGCTGTCAAATATTTGACGTCAATCAAAATAAACAAAAGCACGTTTGGATTATTCTTTGATATGCCTTCAAGTTTAATATTTATATTGGACTGCGACATGTCAATAACTTTGTCAGAACAAAGTCCATCGAGGCAGCTAGTCTATACATCTATACATATAAATAAAAATGAAGTGTCTGTTTGTAATATTAAAATAATCGTTTTTTACTACATGCATATGAATTTAATACGGTACATACATACAAAATATTTTTTTTTGTTCCGGCTAATCTCTGAAATGGATGGACCGATTTTGACGGGACTTTTATTGGCAGGTAGCTAATGTAATAAGGAGTTATTTAGGATACTTTTATTTAAAAAAAAATAGCGTTGACTAAACACTAAGCGATAACCGATATCCACGCGGGCGGAGCCGCGGGTAACAGCTAGTAAAGAATAAAACTAAAAGAGATAATTTAAGTTTTCCATGTTAAATTTTTCTCTTCATTAACATTTCAGATTTGTTAAGAGATTTCTAAAATGATTACAGAATTCAAAATAATTTGAAACAAATATCAGCCAAGTCGTTGTATACCAGCCCTGGGGGATGATGAGCATTAAGTCCGATTAAGTCATAAAATGTTTAAAGTTTCTATTATTTAAATTAAATTAGTTATAATATTTCGTGTCCTTCGTATCCGATAAAATTCAGTAACTTTTAACTCTTAAGACGTTTTCCCACCACATACTTTGTAATCAAACAATATGATCAATCTATGCCCTACAATCAGGACTCGTGACGAAACGTGCTCTCTATATTCCTAGTAGTTTCGCATGCTCCTAGTTCCTTAAGAATATTAGAATCACTTACATACCAGTGTTTTCGATTCCACATAGTACAAATAACGTTATATGTATCGTCAACCGGCCAATTGAAACTCTTACCGTAAAATACTTAACACTTTCTGTTTATAGTTAGCAGTCCCACTCGCTGTTACTGTACCACCTAAGCAACGTCTAACGAGAGTACAGAACAGCCTAAGCTAGATGATACTACTTTGAAGAAGTCTTCTCACAGAATTTAATAATTTAAGAACTCTTTTACTTGACAAATGACACGCCAAACGCTCTCAAGAATATTGATAGCATTCGATTGATGAACATCAATAAACTTCAGAGGCCTATAAAATTGAATTTAACTTCGATCGGAGCCATTTAGGTTTTACGAAGCTTCAAATGACACGGCGATATAATTTCTATGTATGTTTAAACTGAATTATTTCTATATATCTGGGATGAACAGAATGCGGAAGGCGGAGGATGTCCAGCAATGGATTGTAATAGGCTAATTGATTGATGTATAACCTAAAAAAGTTGCTCCATAACAATTCACTCTCAATAAGATTCGTCTTTCAAATTGATGCTAACGATAAAAAAGCAAAGTTCTATTTGATTACAAATGAATTTTGTTTTCGTGTATACCATTTTATACAAGTAATCAAGTTAGGAAGGGTTTTCAATACGAAATTGCCGATGTAAAGAGTCGAGCGGGTATCGGTATGAATAAAAGTGCCCAGTAAAGCCCCTTTGGCGGCTCTAAGCTTTCTTAATGAACCTGTCGAAAGGCCTAGTACGCTCAGTAAAAGAGATTTTTTCTGCCAATGGCCAATTTTTGTTGCCCGACCTTTTGCAAGGTTTTTGATTGGAACGTCGTATTATGTTCGTTCACTACCGTCAGTTTCAAATTTCCAAACTATGTTTTGAAGGAGAAATACCGAATAAATTGTTTCAGCAGAAAATTTAAACAATGTTGTGAATTTCAATAGCGAGAGATAATTAAACTAGAAGTACGGTCGTGGGTATAATGAGCGACACTGGATCGCAATTAAAGGCAGAAATGGAGTTGACGTATTCAATTTAACGATAAAAATATCCTCTGCAACAATCACAGAGGGTAGATATAACTTTATATTATTTTCTGCACAAAGTAGTCCCATCATTAGTGCCTATTCTTTAACTAATGGGCGTAACTACGATTTGTGATTCATTTTCACCCTCGAGGCACCTTTATGGGTTAGGGGCGTAGTAAGGTTACGTGCATAAATAGCTATTATTTTCTCACTAGTATTCGAAACACTATAAAATGGGACAGTCCTTTAGTATGACGTCAACGCCTGACTCGGAGAGAGCCACCAAAGTCGTTATTGCTGTATTATTGCGTGTGTTATGTCCGAGATGACAGAGAGATATCCTTAAATAGCTCTTAATTGTACAAATAATGGATATGGAATGAAATATTATATTCACGCCGAGTCCTCTAGATTATTCTTGAAAATATATATAACTGCATGTAGTATCGCCTAGTTATAACCACTCTTGCACTAAGTTTAGAGAAAATAAATTTTTTTTTTTTTTTGTGGGTAGACATGTATTGTTACCTTTGCCTTGCGACATTCGTTCAAGCCCATTCGCATTCTAGTGCTCAACCACTCAACACGTTATCTGTTCTCGCACGGTTTATTTAAAAAATGTTTAAACGTAAAACGACTTATGAAGAAGATATTGACCGTTATAAAAATAAAATACAAAGATTGGAGAAGAAACTTAGTAAACGACGAGTTAGTGCATCAGTACTGACTGATTGTCTTCATCATCTGATGAGGCCGTCATGCCTGAAGAGGATCTGGGTGCAGGTATTTACTTCTTGAATTTTTTAGTAATATAATGAGTGATAAGTGTAAAAAAAAAAAAAAAAAAATGCAACCGGAGCAGTCGCTAGGGCTGTTCCACCGCATTATTAAACTTCTATAAAATGAGCTTGTACTTACGTAATTAAAACGTTTGCAACCGGAGCAGTCGCTGGGGCTGTTTCAACGCATTAAAATACGTCGGCACTTCTGCCGATATTATAGTTGATAGACACGTATCGACGTGTTCAATATATTGTTTTATGCAACCGGAACAATCGTTGGGGTTGTTTCAACGCATCAAAATAAGTAAAATTGGTCTTTTCTAAGAAAATATTTCAAAACAAGTAGCTACCCACAATGTGGTAACACAAATTATTTTATGCAATCGGAATAGTCATTGGGGCTATTTCAACGCATTTAAATAAGCTATCAAAATTATCATACACGTGATAATCTTCAGATACTCCAGCTCTACGACCTGATGACTGGTTATTAGACTGGCCTGAAGATAACATGCATAACTCCAATGAATCAATTGAAACTTTGCCAGGGCCAAGTACGGTTTCTGAACAAAATGTTATTGTCCAAGATACCGATCCAAACACTCCTGTTTTGAATACAGAAATTTTGGGAGATGACTACTAACAAATATGGCCCAGAAATTCGTACTGTACTTGCTAACCGCTTATTGCATATAATTAAAGAAGGCCTTACTAAGGAAAACAGAATAAACCTATTGGCTCAGTGGTCAGAGCATTCCCCCAGTAAGGGAAAGATCGTGGGTTCGAGTCCCACCTGGGCATTCACTTGTTCCTATCTTTAATCGATTTGAAAAGTTAGCATAGTAAATGCTTCAAAATTTCACTCAAGAAAAAACTTAGTTTCAAAGTACCTCCCACCGTCAAATTGCATCGAAATGGATTCCCCTAAGTTAAATATAGAAATCAAAGCAGTAATCACTGAAGCCGCGTAAAACGCGATAAAGACATTTTAATAAAACAAAAACAAATGTACAGTGCTATTGTGGGTCTCACGGACATAATTAATTTTCAATTAAATGCTAAAACTAAAGATAATAATATGCTGCAAAAGTTGATGGACGTAAACAAGATTTTATGCGATTTGCAATATGCAGATTCTATCACAAGAATAAGAGATATGAAAGAGCATCTTAAAAATACCAAAATTGATACATATCTTTTCGGTAAAAACTTGGCAGAAAAATTAAAATCGCCCAGAGCCGTCAATAAATCTGGCATTGAGCTGAAAGATTCTAATAACAAACTGTTGAAAACATTAAAAGAGGCACTGCGAGACCTTTGAACCGCAAGGCTCCTCTCCAGGCGCGCAGGCCACCTGCGGGGACGGCGCTTGCGCCGATGACGAGCCACGAGCCTGCAGCAGCGCGCGGTCGGTATGCTACGCCAGCGACTCAACACCAGCCGCCGCACGCACTCTCATCGAAGAAGTCATCACGGGGCCAACAGTATCCCAACCGCCGCTACTAGACTCAGTTAAGTATGCAGGCCTTTTATCTCAGTTCCATCATAGGTGGACTCTTATCACTGATGATAAGATGGTGTTATCATGGATTAAAGGGTATAGAATACAATTTGATTCGCCTGTTGTGCAACATGTACTGCCTCATAAAGCCAACTTATACATACAACGAAAAGTTACACTATTTAGAAATTATTAAAGACCTAATCAGAATAGATGCTATATCGCAGTGCTCCCCGTGTAAGGGTCAATTTATATCGAGCACCTTCTTAGTGCCAAAACCATACGGCAAAATGCGATTTATATGAAATTTTAAAATCTCAATAAATCATTAGAACTGAACATTTTAAATTATGAGATTTAAGAACTGCATTAAAAATTATAAGATATAACTGCCAAATGGCATCTATTGATCTCAAAGACGCTTAATTTTTAATTAAAATACACAAAGACTCTCGAAAGTATTTGAGGTTTATTTTTGAGGATCAAATGTTTGAATTTAACGTTTTACCGTACCGAACCCGAACGGTTCAGGGAACGTTACAATGTAAATTTTTGGGTTTGATTTTGGATTCACACAAGTTCCAGGTTAGGTTACCATTAGATAATAAATCGAAGATTAAGACTCAGCTCCAAATCTTTTCAAAATTAAATCGTTGTTGAATTAGAGATTTTGCCAATTGCTAGGGTTATTAGTATCTTCATGCCCAGCTATAGAATACGGTTGGCTGCACACGAAAGAAATGGAACGCTGTAAATATCTCAATTTGATAAACTGTAATGACTATAACAAATTTATGACATTACCCACATCACTCCAAGCTGTTTTCATTGGTGGTTAAATAAAATAGAACATTCAGTCCATCGAATTAGAGTTGACGTTTATCATGTTGAAATATTCTCTGACGCCTCAACGACGGGGTGGGGGAGCTGCCTGTGAAGGATTAACTGCAAGCGGCCAGTGATCTACCGTGGAAAAAGGAAAACATATTAACTATTTAGAGCTCCTCGCAGCCTTCATAGCTTTAATGTTTTTTTTTTGCAAATCCATATTTTAATTGTCAAATACTGCTGCGCATTGACAATTCAACAGCAGTTGCGTATATTAATAAAATGGGGGGCATCCAATATCCACATCTAACGCAAATAACTCGTGATATCTGGAACTGGTGTGAGACCAAGAATGTCTTTATTCTTGCTTCATATATTAAGTCAAGTGATAATACTATTGCAGATTACGAATCACGTCAAAATCATCCAGATATCGAATGGGAATTATCTGGTTGGGCTTTTAATATTCTCACAAATTACTTTGGAGTCCCAAACATAGATCTTTTTGCAAGTCGCATTAATCACAAATGTGATACATATATTTCGTGGCATCGCGATCCAGAGGCTTTTGCGATAGACTCATTTACAGAATCATGATCTGACTTAAATTTTTACGCATTTCCACCTATTTCAATTATCTTAAAACATTGACAAAGATTATTACAGATAAAGCCAGAGGCATCATGGTCCTGCTTTTTTGACCGACTCAACCATGGTACCCTTTGTATAGATCTCTTCTCACAACAAAAACTGTAATTTTTTCACCTAAAAGCAATGCGTTGTTATCTCATTCTAGCTCGCGTTGGATACACGACTCGATTATCCTGATGGCAGGAATATCTTTAGCGCCAAATTCCATGAAACAGTATAATGTATATTTGAAAAAATGGTGGGTTTTTGTTAAACGAATTCTGCAAATGTTTACGAGGCATCTGTACCAACTGTTATTTATTTTTTAACGAAGCTCCTTAATAAGGGGTTTCAATATGGCTCTCTTAATTCATATAAGTCAGCTCTGTCATTAATTCTGGGACCAAGTATAAGTCAGGATGATAGGTTAAAAAGATTCCTCAAGGGTGTTTATCGACTAAAGCCACCAAAACCTAAATACAGCTTTACATGGGACACCAACTTAGTCCTAAACGAGCTATCTTTATGGCATCCTAACGATGAACTTAGTCTAGAAAAACTAACAAATAAAACAGTTACTTTATTAGCTCTTTCAACCGCACAAAGGGTTCAAACTATTTCTAAGATAAAGCTTAAAAATAAAATTAATAAAAATTTATTCCCAGCGCATCGTTATTAAAATTCCCGATATTTTAAAGACTTCTAGACCAGGTTCATATCAACCTATTATTAACTTGCCCTTCTTTACAAACAGGCTTGAAATTTGTCCGGCAACAACATTACAATGTTACATAGAACGCACTACATCTTTGAGGAAATCTGAAGGACTATTTATTGGTATTAGACAACCCCATAAACCAGTAGGCACACAGACACTTAGCCGCTGGATAAAGCATACGCTCGGTGAATGCGGGGTCGACACGAGCGTGTTCAATGCACATAGCACGAGTCACGCCGCCTCGTCGTGCGCGCACTCACTTGGCGTAAATTTGGACACAATCAGAAAAAGCGCTGGCTGGAGTAAGAACTCTTCGATTTTTGCCAAGTTTTATCATAGACCCATCCTTGATAATGATGATACTATTCTGGCAGAATCAGTGATAAACGGTTAAATCATTAGTTAAAATCTTGATTTCTGTCGTCACAGAATAGGCATTATGTTTTCTTTACTATTGAAGAAGCTTATTATCAATATTTTGTATTTTACATCTAATTATTGTAAGAATAATTATATTAAATATAGTCGGTGAAGTAGTCCAGTACTGCGTATATAATTACTAAATACTTTTTCGTTACGCGATTATAAATATTACAGAGATAAATACAAATTACATAATCATAAACAAAACGTTTATTGATTTATATTCTCATTGATGATATTCCCGAAATACCCAATGTAAAATGACTCTCAAAGTCTACATGTAGTTATATATATTTTCAAGAATAATCTAGAGGACTCGGCGTGAATATAATTAATGATTAAACGAACTTACCTGTATGTGAAGTTCTATCATAATTATGTTCACGCCGAGTCCGAATAGATTATAAACCCACCCGCCCTATGCTGCCCATATTTATTTTACCTAATATTTCGGCGATACATCAATGATTTCTATAACTCTGGAAGAACTCTAAACTAAATGAGCTTGAACGAATGTCGCAAGGCAAAGGTAACAATACATGTCTACCCACAAAAAAAAAAAAAAAAGAATTTATTTTCTCTAAACTTAGTGCAAGAGTGGTTATAACTAGGCGATACTACATGTAGTTATATATATTTTCAAGAATAATCTATTCGGACTCGGCGTGAACATAATTATGATAGAACTTCACATACAGGTAAGTTCGTTTAATCATTAATTATACGGCACTCTTACTAATAATATTTTTTTATCAATAAAAGTGCTATAAGACTGGGTAAGAATACTTTTTCACGGTATTCCTTTAACGTCAGTTTTCGATAATGTAAAGCGATTAGTTTATAAAGCATTTATTCACCTGGAGCAGAATCTTCTTTTTCTAATATCGTTACATTAGCTACTGCCATTAAACTTAACTGTGGCATCACACTAAACTTCATCAAACAACTTCAAATTCTTTGGCAATAACTGAAAATATGTACATTTTTTACCGTGATATCGCTATCGTCATATTTGCAGAAAAAATGTTTACAAAACATTAACCGCTCCCGAGACTTTATCGAAGTTGAAAAAAGTTCAAGGAACAAAATCTAGTTTTTGAATATAACTTTTGGTAAATCCAAAAGAATAGATACTGTATTCGGAAACCTATTTGCTTGTTCTCAAAAGTAACTTTTATGAACGTCAAAATTACTGATTAAACCAGCACAATCGCGATCAAATCGCAAATGACAGTTATCGCATTTTACTTTATACATCATCAATTAGACCACTGCAGTCCACTGCTGGACATAGGTCTCTCCCAATGCGCGCCATTTTGTACGATCCTCCGCCTTCCGCATCCGGTCCGTCCGAGCCACCTTTTTCAGGTCGTCGCTCCATCTGGCTATTAAACGTGATAACGCAGTTTTATCGGTCACGTCAAACAACAGTTAAGTTCCCAAAGGCCTGATAAAGTAAAAGGATTCGGCATAAATACTCTTCGATCATAATCTCGAGCGTCACATCTGCAGTCTTTACGAGACTGGATCCATATACGAACGGCGATAAATAGGCGGCGTATCTAGATGACTGGTGAAGGTATACAATGCATGGCTTGATATCTATGCTGGTTTATCAGGGACGAACTTCATCATGTCTGCCACTTCCGTTTAGTTCTTGACGTTGATACATTTTTAAGTGAGGTAGGGAAAGGCAAAATCTACCATGAAACTTGGGAGTAAATTGTCCGTTAATTCACATAGACTGCTTCGGATAGCAGTAATTTATTGTAGGTAGGTATACAAGGTAAAATAATGAAGGTCACAAAGTAACAGAATGAGTTACTCCTAATAACAAATGAAGAAAGAACTTAAGAATGAAGATAGAACAAGTGTTCGAAGTGACTTTTTTTCAATAAAACATTTATGGAACGACGTATTACAGAGAACCTATGATTCCTCAAACATACATATAACAGAGAACCTAACTTCGTGCAGGTGTGGAGGCACCGTTGCTGCTGCGCAACGGCTGTAAAGTGTAGATGGCTAAATTAGGATGAGATCCGGAGTGTGTGAGATTTGGGACTTTCTGAGGATGTGGTACACTGTCAATTGTGAGAGAATATTTATTCCTAGTGATAGTCCATGGCTGTTAGTGAATATCGTGCGTGTGATTCAAGGTAATCGGTTATGATGTTAACCCTAATCACCTTTTTAACCTTGAAAATACAAAGTTGTACGCAAACTACACGAAATTGGAGCTTTGACGTACAGAAATAACCTGCCAGTACAACCCTTTAGAATGAAAAGTGACGTCGTAAGACGGTATTGCGGAGATTTTACCAAGGCTAAAGTGCTTCAGATTTATATTTATAGTGGTTTTGTGAAATGTATTAAGGTTATTGTAGAATTTAATGCCTTTGGTGACCGACATAAAATCAGATTTCGGAACCCACTAATAAGGCAATCATAACCGATTGGACAGAACCTAACTTCACCTAAGTATACAATATCACTAAACCTGGCTTCTAAACATAGACTGAAAGTGGGCACGGTCGTTTGCCTTGAAGGCTCATTTTTTTCACAGTATTATAAAAACCAGAACAATAGTGGATAGACGATGTCGTGAACTATGTCATCTAAATAATTAATTTACTTAGAACATCTAGAGATTGTCATTGGTCAATCTCGAATGATGTCACCCAGTTCGACCAAACAATCTCTCCCTATCAAGGCTGTCACAGTGCTGTGCTCGACGCTGTAAGCCTAGAGAATAGCACAGCAGAATAGGATACGTTACCTGGAAAGATGTTACAGCCAGCTGTGAGAGTCCGTCGACGTAAGGTCCTAGGACCGCATGCTCCCGTACTCTCAACGACCGGCGCGTCGTCTCTGGATCGAGCAGGTCGTGAACGCGTTCATTGTATATCTCCATGTAGGATACCTCCACCTGATTGAAGAAAGTACGTATTAATTAGTGTCCATTAGGATAGGAGTCTATTCGTCTCAATCCAATTCTTAAAAGGGACCGTAGCATTATAAGTGAGGTGGCACACCATTATGCTATTTAAACTTTTCCATCAATAAAGGGGAGCTGCTCGCGCTATTTTAAGTGTCACATACGTAATCAGATTCTGTATCACTATAACCCTCTATCAATAGGTTGCAGCATCTATTAATCCATCTTTTTTAACACAATCATCTTCTAAGTGTTTCACATGACCACATTGCCTCACGTGATTAATGGATGGCCCCAAAAGTGGAGAACTCATTGTACAAGGATACCAAAATTATGACTCGGATACACACCCATATCACGAGATGGGGAAGCAGACAAGGGTATATGAGGTTCACACCGCGGACTACTCAGAGCTGCCACATAAATTATCCTGTGGATTCCGTTTACAGAGCAATGTCCAGTGTCCAGATACAGACGTCTCCCTTGAGAGAAGACTCTACTATAGGTAGAGGCAGAAGAAGCAAATTTCATTCCACTTAATAAGGCCTTGACCCTTCATCTGCCCGATTTACCAACTAAACATATCAGTTAAGAAAAAAATAATTGGGCATACCGTAATCCATACTCAATTCAAATTCAATGTTTCAAATTACATAAATTGAGTTACATAATAATATTCCAAGTTTTTTCCTTTTTAATATCAAGGAGATATACATATTAGTACAAAGAGACAAATAAACTATTAAGAATAAACCAACACCGTGATGGTTAGAGTCGACGATGTATGGTAAAAGACAAATACTAATTACTAGCTCAATTTAGTAACCCAGAAGTTACATTAATGAGTGACATAAAGGAAAAGATAGATGTGCCCATAACCTGAAACTGTCATTATAACACGTTTATATTAAGTACACGATATGTGATGTCCTACTTCGAATTAATGGAGAGGCGGTAACGTTCTTAATCATTACGGGCGTTAGTACATTATTATTTACAAATAACTGTTTTGTATCAGGCTTGATAAATATTTTATCGGTTTTGGACTATGCTGCTTGCAGTCGAATGCTTCCAAGTACAAATGGACTACTTCGACCGAAATTGGACTTTTTTTGTTTTCACTCAAGATTTGAGAGGTCCGTACTTATAATCTGTTCCTTTTTCGCTCATATCTGCGTGCAACGAATTTTTTCAGTAGGTAACCAACATGAGATTGCCTAATTATGTCGATATCAATACGATAAGAACTATCTACGCCCGAAGTATTAACTTACCTTATAAGTGAGTGCTGGCGGTGATTGTTGTATCTTAATCCTTTCGAATAAGGAATTACATAGCCGAGGTATAATGCCGCCTTCATCAGCCCCGGGCGCTCCCATCATCGTGTATGACTTCCCTGAACCTGCAGACGAAAAGAAATGAAACTATGAATACTTTTAATACAGATCACTTACGATTTATTTTAACTTAATTTTTTTGGAAATGATTATGTAGTTCAACCTCTAAGACTTGATCGTGGATGCATATAAACTGTATTAGACAACTTCACACCATAATTTCATTGTGGCAGGCTTCAATGATCGTTGTCTAAAATAGACTCAGCTTAAGTGTCCATCATGATAGCGATATTCCTTTGCTACGAGTATCTCTGCTTGAAAGTAAAATATGCAACAGTGGCCGTAAGCGCTAAATAAACAGATACAAGAAGGCTAGCTTCAATGCGAAACTTGATCAGTTCTAGGTGCTCCTCGAGAGAAGCATTGTTAGTAGTATTGTTGAGGCAAATTTAAATTTTCCCCGTAGTCGAAGTTCGCATCTATAATATCCAAGATGTAAATTTATGGAGGCTATTATTTTTGTATTTGAATTACGATATTTAATAAATAAATAACATATTGGGTGGTTCGTTAAAAAAATAAGTTAACAATACGCTTTAATAAGTTAATTTTAATACTAAAACCTTTTTAAAAACAATCTTTTTTTTTTTTTTTTTTTCTTGCATTGTCATCCGAACTGAACGTGCATACCAAATTTCAGCTCAATTGGTTGAGGGCAAGTGCCTTAAAATTGAGTTGTAAGATTCCACCCGAACAAACATACATTGCAAGTTAAATAAAAGCTTGTAAAAAAAAGTGTACATGTCGCCGCCAACTAGCTTAATCAGCCATTCAGCTAACTGCCTAGGCAGTTAACTAAACGGCAACATTCAATGAACAGCTTGAATGGTGTTCAGCCATTTAATTAAACGGCTAGGCTTATACCTTGGATCAATGACGTTTAACTAATTGCCTAGGCATTTAATTAACAGTTAGAAAAATGACTTATTTCTGTATGGTTATGAAAAAAAAACACGAAGGCGTAATGCGGGCTACGCTCTGCTCCTCTCCCGCATAAGCCTTCTAACCTAAACCAACCAAGTCGGATTGCGCAGCTATCACAATAAACCTATCACTAATTTTCTGTGAATACACCTCTGTCTACAACGTATTTATGTAGGTATGTAATTGTCTATCACATTTCGAGGTAGTGCCCCATCTAACGATTAGCCTAAGCATTAACCAGCCCGGTTATTAAGTGATGTAATAAACGAGACGGCTGAATATCATTCAGGCAGTTAATTGAATGGCGCCGTTTAGTTAACTGCCTAGGCAGTTAATTGGACGGCTGATTGAGCTAGTTGGCGGCGACATATACATATTACTGTCCCCGGTTCCCCGTCTACTTGTCAAACTCTTGTCAGCTAACATACCCAATACTGAATGCTGATTGGTTAACTATTAATCATCAACCATTGCGCGTAAAATATTTAAGATTTAACTAATTGATTTTGGCATTATCAGCCGATTTTGGCGTTATCAACAGAAACCGGGTGCTTGCTCACCGTCCTAGTAAATAAATAAAAATTCTATAGGTATCGTTGCTGATATTGCAAAAATCTTCATGAATTAACTGAACAAACATTTCCATAAACAGTTTCAATTTTACAATTTCAATATCTTTTGAAGGAAACTTTCAAATATGTTTATTGACAACATGAACCAGGTGAGTGTCTAATACCAATTCGAAAATATAAATTCGCTTTTTCCAATCAATCTGAAACGTTCCATTCAGCAGACGAGAAAGTGACTCATTAATCATTATTAACAAACGTACAATACTCCGCCATCTACACCAAGAGCCAATTTGTATCATAATGTAAAACACATAGGGGTTATATTTGGATGTAGACCTGCGCTATAAAAAACAGCTATAAAAAGAAATAAACATTCGCTTATGTGCTGTAAACAAGTAGTCAAGTTCTAATACTTCTGAAGAGCGTAAGGTAAGTTTAATTGCTCGTGACAGACGTTAAGCTCAGCTATAGAGATCTTTTGTTAGAGGATGCAAGGCTTTGTCTATTAGGTATGCATTGTAAATGAAGCCGTAGCCGATCGGTTAGCATGGTCTGCCATTGTACATTGTTTGGCCTAAGAAAATATGGTTCTGGTTATGCATTTCTTCCTACATGAAAAACAAATAGTACTCAGCGTACTCACCTAGTCAGATTCATGAGATTCAGATGAATAAATGATTGAAAATGTATAATAAATTGTATTGTATATATAAGTACAATAAATTGTATAAGTACAGTACATTAATTAATTGAGAAGAAGGTTACAAAACATATCTATGTCATACATAAGTGTCATAATTAAAAAGTATACAATAAAATTAATTATTAAAAATAAAACCCGACTGATGCTTCGATATTTTCAAAGTGAGTCGGGTTTTTATTTTACGACATTCAATGACCAAGTTATACTGAAAGTAAAAGTTTAAAACGTATGTAATTATTACAACTCAAAAATAGATGAAGGATTTGATTTTGAAATTAAATAAATTGTCTGACAATTCTGGAAACTTTCACAACAAAATCTATTAGTAATTCACGTCAAAATTACTGTATTTTAATCCTCATGTACAGACATTAAATTTAAAAACTAGGTCACATACTAATTGAATGTAATATCTAACAAATTAATAAATCATTAGAATGACTTCTTCAAACAGAATAGTTTGGAAATAGATTTGAATGTGTTGGTTGTCACAAGTCGGGTATAACTCTGAATAAATGTTTGTGTACTGCGACTAAAACAATATGTGGCCTCAACTCAGCCTCCAACAACTTGTTATTTGTACAGATATTAAACATTTGAACATCAACATCACCACAATATAAATGTAATTTAAATAGGCAAACAATAGAAATGTATTTCGAATAATGTAAGTGCTCTACAATACCTTATTTATTATGATATCAACGACATCAGTACTTATCATGTTATGAAAAGAGTGATTAATTATCATTCTAAATCTATATATAGTTCGATTAAGATTGGAAAAAGTGAATGCTCAGGTGGGACTCGAACCCACGATCTTTCCCTTATAGGGGGAATGCTCTGACCACTGAGCCACCGAGCCACACCTGAAGCTATCCAAATTCTCCTATACTACCGTCTTAGGGCTTTTTCCAATCTTAATCGATTTGAAAAGTTAGCATAGTAAATGCTTCAAAATTTCATTCAACTATATATAGTTCATCTGTGCAGTAAACTTTTTTTTTTTAAGCTATTGCATAGCTTCTATCTAGGGCCTTGAGCGCGGGGACCGAATCCAGAAATTCCGTAACGAAAAAAACCTCACGCTCGTTTCTTTTCGGCAGTCTTCGACACGGTGTTCGTGTGCGTGCAACTAGCCGTATTGTACGACTCTACGAAGCTCGCACGAATCGAGACGAGCTGCTCCGAAATCGGACGAATACATAAGCAGCTGTTTATGAGAAAGTATATAGGTGTATAGGTATTTATGTACAACAGTGAATAGCTGTACTTGTAAAATTTGTCGATAATTACTTCTTAGTATTGTTATTTTTTTTTAAATGAATAATTTTGTTTTGGTGTGTCATTACACTATTTATACCTAATTATTTATACCTATTATTTATACCTAGGTATTTTCGTTTTATAGAGAAGAAAAGCTTAAAGAGCTAAAAAGAAAAAAAAACTAATGCACGTCAAAGGGCATATTATCATAATTGCATAAGTTTTTCATTAATGAATGACATCAATGTTCAGACGCGCTATTGTATTGATATAATAATCTTGTTGACACAATAAAGAGCTTACAATTGGGTATTTTCCTGTAGTTAAAATAAATTATTTACCTGAACTTATTAAATTAAGAATGGTAAAAGAGTGATAACAGTTTCGTTGGTTCTTATTTTATCGTTCTTATTTATTTTTAATCATCCACCCAACCTTAAATAGTAAATGATTTGACTATTAAATATTATGACGTCACAAATATTTTTATCATACAATTTTCCTTATAACTTACCGTTTTGACGTTTAATAAAAAGTAACTAATTTGACTAGTCAGTCAAATACCCTATTCTCTGAATGTCCACAAATCTTTAAGACATCAAAATAGAACATGGCTCTGAAACACAGCACAGTAGAACATTACCGTAAGATACGCATTGAATCCAACAAGTGATTTTTAACTAAAGCCGAGCAAATTTTGATAAGAATAGTGCAAGTGATTTATTTAATGTGAGCGTCTCTACCCGCCGCCGACACATAACAAAAGTTTAATATTCAAGAGTACCGCCTAGAGACTCGAGGATTGAAAACCAGCTAAGTCATATTTCTTACTTAAGTTATTCAGTCGTTTCCTATATAAACTTTTTAAATCTCGCTTCAAGCTTCCTTCCACGTGGATTGAGTATTTATCCAGTAGAATCAAGAAATGTTTTGTAACAATAGAAGGAAGGTGAAATCGACAGAATCAAGTTGTTGCTATAGTTGAAAGGAAGTTAGTTTATGAAGTTACTTTTAGTCGCACTCCTGTTTTTAGAAGCCGCTAAAGCTCCAGACTGTAATTCAGTGCAGTAAAAAGTCATTCTCTGTTCGGTGTAATTATCTACTATTTTACATTCCACACTTATATTTTAATATATTCCAAGTTTATTATTACGATTATTTATTGACACAAAGGTCGAATTCAGTCCAAATCAATAATATAATACTAGTAATTAAATGCTACTAATAACGGTTAACAATAATGTAAAATGGTAATGAAATTATAAGACAGAAATTTCACTTCAATTACTAGTACCTAACTACGAAAGGTAACAGAGATTAATGGAAAATAATTTGAAAGAGATCCGCTCGCGATGGATATCATATGAACAGAGTTTCCAAACCTTTTAGATATAAAGTAATCTCACCAGAGAATTTGACACGGAGTTTTCCCTTTCGTCAGATCTCTGCTTGATCGAATCGCTATAATAAAAACAAACAGCTTCCCAAAGCGTAAGATTGAAACTTTCCGTGTAGATATAACAATTTCTTACAAATAAATAATGAACGTCGTCATATCGCAAGAACAATTTCAGTTATACCTACTATCTGTAGGGAAAAGTGTAGAAGACAATACATTTATCTTTGCTGACAGTAAATAAATATAGCTGTAATATGTATAGACTTTAAGTTTTATCTTTGTTCAAAATTAAATCAAATCCTTGGGGAACGGAAATTCCGAAAGTTGGATGAGTTTTTACAAGAGTCACAGCATCATCGCACGATAACGTCGCCTTTGACGATGTTCGTCTGCAGTATTATAGCAAAACTAATTAACGAAGGTAGCTGTGTCATACTATTAAAGCAGATACACATATACTTAACATATTGCGTTATATAATTCAGTACTACTCAATTTTATTCAGTACCAGGACTATCTCACCTCACCATACCTGCCCCTCTGACCTGTGTGTGGCCTCATAATCTACCCTCCTTTAGCTTTTCCACAGTCAACTTTGATGAGATATACTTGTACCCGTCCTATTGTAAATAAGTATTACCAATTTAATACTTTAAGCGTGCTTATTTTGCAAGTATTTTTCTTACCTGATCGTTCAGTAACCTAATCATTTTGCAAGTTGGGCGTTTTGCCTGCTCATTTTGCAAGATATTATGTAACCCAAAATGTGTTATTAAATTCCATATCAAGAAAGATTTGAAAGAATTTTCACATATGTGACAAGACATTTCAGCAAGTCATGAAGCATACAATATTTCACGCGACTCAATGACACTGTAATATGAAACTTCTACACTGACGAAAGTATGTAAGTTTCACTTTGTTATTTTCCGCACTCGTAGCCTTGATACGTCGTGTTTTTCACTGTCACTCATAATATGATACGAGAAAAACTTGGCAAACTATATCTTTGCGTCTTCTTCGTTGATAAAACGAGGTCTGTACTACAGACTTCAGGTAATATGTCGCTGTATTATGTGCGTGAGAAACGAGAACATGTGAAATTGTACACGTCTGCAGTACCTTTTGAAGAAAATTATTTACAAACATGTATGGCAATTCCTATGTAAATGAAACATAATAATAAGTCGACAGATCATTGCTACGCAAATTTTCAAGGTTACATTGTATTCAAATTCAAGTAAGATTATGCCGCAAATAATGGGCATTACGAGTTTTGTTGGATTCTAAGGCGAGTTTGCTATCAACAGTATGCACTGTAATGGGGCTAGAATAGTGTATTGTTACAAAGAAATCATTTATTACAGTAATGTCCGCTATTTAACACATCAGGTGCTATGATAATAATGTAAGTTATATAATACGTGATTACATGATGTGCATGGTACTTCATACGGATACTAATGGTTCAACAATAGAACTAAGTATGTCCATACTAATCTTCTACAAAGGGAATTCTAAATGGTTCATCACAGAGGGACTGAAGAGCGCATTCAAGGCGCACTTTGTGGAATGTCTGTGATTTCGTGACGTCAGTGGTTCTTTAGTTGGAAGTGATGAAGTTTGTGATATTCTGTTTTAAAGTGCAATTTTGAAACGAGCATTTACAGTCTAATTAGAAATTCTTTGTGTATACGACTGGTGGGTGTTTATTGTGAAGTAGCTACATCAGTACAAAAGATTTCCTATTAGTAAAATAATTACTAGTTTTAGAATATCAGGGTTTCACCAAGCTATATTTTTTTTATAGGTAGTACGACGATTGGAAAGTCGTTTAAAAGCATAGAATAATTAAAACCATCGTGTTAGTTAGCCCTTTAACTTTGATATAGGTACCTAGTAATATTTTAGTTGATACTAGCGTCGTTGTGCCGGGGGACACCTAACTGGTAAAGCACTCTCACATGTTATTGGAACGATCCAAGGTTCCCATAAGTTAGTAAATATAATACAAAAAAAAAATATATTGATCTAAACTAAACTTTTACATTCCTCCATTGTATCTAAAGTTAACCTACAAAATCGCCAACAACAATAATAAAAGCAATAAAAGCAGACAAAAGGATGTCCCACCATAGATTACAGTGTTGAAATCTCTGAAACGCGGGCTCACCATAAATCTGCCTCAATTCGTTATAAAAATGTCAAGTCATTCCACAACACACTCGAATGTTGTTAAAACCGTTTAATACATGTGGTCGGAGCCTATTGCGATTCTGATATTTTTATGCAACAAATATATGGGTCAAGCTGCTGAAGTTATTTTATTCATTCAACCGTTATTTTGAAGTGTTGTTGTTGGTCGTTCAATTGGGGTTAAAATAACATTACGATAAACATCATATATAGAAATAACCGATTAAACTGTGGAATACATGCCTCTCAATGGGCAGTAGGATAACGCTTTTAACTAGGGTTTCTTAGAAAGTTGTGCACGAGTACGACGTGGGGTGCGCCTATAATCGTAGAAGGTACGAACAAAGTTCACTCCATAGCGCCAGTCAATTAAGTACTACATTATTTTTCTTCGGGTAGCAAGATAAGACGAAAAGATAAAATGCCACATACTGTGAAACTGTTTGCTCTTTTTATATTTCTTCTTTAATAAATTATCTCTTAATAATTTATTTGAGGTGAATGTGACAATGCATTTTAGTTCGTATTGATCTGTAAACTTTCCTATTTTGGTTAAATTGTAAACGTCGAGCTTTATAAGGTTGAGAAACACTGATTTAAATAATACAATAAAAGACATAATCCTCAAATAAAATCGTATCGTTACAACAATTTATTGAAGCTGAAAGAAAAATGTTATTATAAGTATGTCTGGTTGTTATTATTATATTCGAAATAAAAAGTAACGTTATGTGGTTATTCCAATCACATTATTATAAGAACATTTGATTTTATTAAGGTTCCGACGTTCTTTTCCTAATATCATTGTATCATATAATATCTGTTGTGTTATTATATTGTATCAATGTTCTCTGAATTAACTAAAATTACATATTTAACGCGCCATATCAGATTTCTGAACTTACTTTGCACAATTTTTAAAACTTTTGACAGAATTCAGGATGAGAGAGCAAATGTGGAACATGGCATGGCACCGGTTAAAAATATTACACATGCAATAAAGCACTGTGGCTGATACGCTAGTAGGTATATTAAGTTTATGGACTGATGGCAACCGTCCAAGTTCCCGATACGATTCGTCAGCGTCATTAAGAGTCATTCGTCAAGCAAACAACCTTCGAAATAAAAAAGTCGTTCTGTTCAACAATGGCGTTTTCTATATTTTTAATATTACAGACGTTTTATTTTTTCCATCATAATGGCCGCATATTCTCATAACATCAATTAAATTATTTTTTCTGTATAGTAAGTAATCTCAAAATGCAATAAAATGATATAAGTAATAATGTACAAGGAATATAATAAGTAGAAATACTCATATAGGTATCTTTCTTTCTTTTTCTTTATATGCAAGAACAGTTCTAATCTAAGGCATGTATGCATATTTTTCACGGAAGTAGTAACAGTCATCTGTTTTATAATGAACACCAAAGATGTCAGAACACATTACTCATAAAATCACAGAATCATTTCAACTGTGAAAATAATATACCCTAATAATAATAATATAGGGATGTGTCACTCACGACTGGAAGTATAATTTTAGGAACGACTTATAATCTACATTTCTACACTACTATTATAAAGAGGAAAGATTTGTATTTTTGTATGTTTGTAATTAATAAACTCAAAACTACTCTGCCGATTTACAAAAATTCTTTCACCATTGGAAAGCTACATTCACCCTCAGTAACATAGGCTATATTGGATTTCCACGGGAACGTTTGTACCACCGGTGCGAAGCCGGGGCGGATCGCTAGTAAATTATAATCTTAGAACGTTTATAGATTTAATCTCATATGAAGCTAGTTCAAATATACGTAACGTTTCCTCTACAAGGAAATTAAACTTCAGAAGCAAGCTCCTTGAGACATCCTTCTCGATATTCGCTTTCAACCATGCTCCCGACGGTCTAATAATCTCTCACGAGCATATATTACGTGCTTATCTTCTATCGATCGCAGTTGGGCCGCACGTCGACAATTAACGAGCGCAAACATTGAATAGTTAAAACTTCACCTACGTTCCGTCATTAAAGCATACACTGTAGGCGAATATTTAAGTACCAAATGAAACTTTGACTCAGATTAAAGGCAGGTAGGAAAATTAAACACGATGTGTAATTTGTGCTTAGTAATGATGTTGGCGAAAATTTATGACTGTAAGTTTACAGAACAAATTGATTTTCGACCAACTAATTACGCTGTTCTCGACGTTTCTCCGGAATTTTACGGAGAAAACAAAAGAAAAACTTAACAATTCAATTTAAATACTTTAATATAAATTTGTACTTATTAACGTTATTCTGTTGACACTGTGTATACGGGTCCTCCTTATTGTTTGGAATCCAAGCGAAATAACAGTCCTTCATAGTTAAACATTTGTAAATTATTAATAACTAGCTGATGCCCGCAGCTTCGCCCGCGTGGAATTCTGTTCCCGTTCTCGTGACGGCGAAACCCTTTTAAAAAAAATCTCTGCCTAAGAACCATCCTCGTACTACAATGAATATTCTGAAAAGAGAATTAGCGAAATTGGTTCAGCTGTTCTCGAGATTTGTGTTTAGCAACACATTCAGCAATTCATTTTTATAATATTAATAATGACATTAGCAGTTAGAACAGATTATGGTGGTGTTATTGTCGCAGCAGATGCGAGTGTTTGTGTGGCTCTAGTAAGATACTAGGCTCGATATTTGGGCTATCCAGCTGTTCAGCCACAGGTAAATTTGGTGTAAGTACATTTCTGCCTTCCCTGGCCGATACATAGACATGATTAGTCATATGTATAAAGAAAAAAGCTATAATCGATAAACAGGTTTGATATTGCCAGGACAATTTTACAAATGCCTGTAAGATATCGTTTGAGAGAAGCTTCGTCATCTGTGAAGTAGAATCTTGCCATCTGGTCGGACTTCTAAAGGAAGGAAATGGGCCGCAGATCCCATCTTTTAGATCGTACATAGGTACTGAACGCTGAGAAATTGTTCAATTATCACATTGTACACGAAATAAGTATGTTGCCAGTAATTTTCATGTGTGTAGGAGCGTGTGTGTTTAAAAAAGGCTCGGAATCCTTTTGTCAATTACGTTCTGTTAATAACGAGTACTTATATTAAAATTGCATTGGCAGAAGTGAAAACTTGAATATTAACGTTGTCACAGACGTTGTGCATTT
This sequence comes from Eilema caniola, assembly GCA_949126895.1. NCBI lineage: Eukaryota > Metazoa > Arthropoda > Insecta > Lepidoptera > Erebidae > Eilema > Eilema caniola. The sequence goes on along the minus strand of OX421463.1, from coordinate 7,133,773 downwards.
TAGATATTCTAGAATGGTTCTTTTATACATTAATCACTTTATATACACGAATTTTACGAATACACAGCGGTGGCGGTGTAGCCACTACACAGACGGTCGAGCCATCAGCTGTCACCATCCATGGATAAGCGTGGCACGCTGTAACACACACGAACATTCGCGCAAGCACCCTGCACCGTCTTACGAATTTTGATCATGTCACGTATCCTGACGCAAGTTTAAGTGTACAACGCCGCTTAAGAAACAACGCTTCAAACGCTCACTTCAAAAACAATAACCATAAATTATATTTATCATACCATGCCTAAGAAGATGAAATATCACAGATAACTTTATAGCTTCTTATAGGTACTAAAATGTTCTTGTTATACCCAATATGTAAAAGAACAGAAGCAAAGAACCGCTTTTAATATTACTTTATATATTAAAAGCGGTTCTGTAACATTTAAAGTTTTATAGTTAAACTGTTTAACTTGAAATTGAGTTTTTTTGTGCGTTTACTTTACACCACTCATGAAATATATTGTTTAGTGTACCGGGAGAGTGTTCGAATGCTACGCGAAAGATCACTAGGATTCTAGTTCAACTCACTTCGAACGTTTCATGCATGAATATGTCGCTTTGCATTAATCAGGATGTTTAGAGTTACTACTATCGTGCCCTTTGTGTAACAATACTGCGCAAGAAGAAAATAAATATCAATGAAATTAGCGAAACTGTTTAGAAATAAATAGTTGTAAAACAAAAACGCTGTCAGTTTATATCTTATCGTGGATAAAGCGACACGAAGCTGGCACCTGCAGTTTTAGGTCACCCGGACACGCGGCACCTGTGTCAGCCTCTTTGTTCTTGCTCCTGTCCCATTTACTACGTACGTAGGTGCAGCCACGCGGCGAGGTAAGTGCTTTAGAGTCAACCTTAATTCTGCGGTAAAAGGTTTACGGTAACAAGAATAAAATGTCCTTTTGTGTAACGGTAATGTGAAAATACTTTCGACTTTAGACTAAAGGGGAATATTTTACTTTTGTGGAAGAGCGGGATGTGGTATTGTTTAAACATCTCAAAAGGATGCCACCAGGCTAGTTGGCATGCTTAACTCGATTCACAATGCTTAATTGACTAGATTAAAATGATATTACTTCAGGATTGAATCGAAATGGAAATTCAATCCAGTTTTTTTCGCATAGGTCTTTATAGCTACAATCGGTTCATAAGATTTTTTCACACACATTCTCATCCAGAACGATATTCAAATAAAAAGAGTCCAACCAGCCACAAATAAAAATATATTTTAAGAAAACCTAACCAACCATTTCACTGTGTTATGAATATATTTGTTGCAGGTTCCAAGACATCTTTTCCTGGAATTCACCGAGTTTAATTAATATCGTTATATATAAAGGAGTCATCGTAGCAAGAATGTGGATAAGATAAAAACTATTAATTAAATAATGGGGAAAACTGAAATGGTAATCTGAAAGTCTTCTAAAACAGTCAAGCTTTCATTAACGAGTCAACGTATGCTACGCAAGTCGTAGCAAAAGCGTAGAGCTTTCTAGTAAATACATTTACCTCTATTAACGAACGGCACCAAAAGCCCATAATTATTTATGTGTATGTCGCAGCCAATTAGCTTAATCAGCTGTTCAATTAACTGCCTAGGCTAGTAACTAAACGGCGCCGTTCAATTAGCGGCCTGAATTATGTTCAGCCATTTGCTTAATCGGCTAGGCAAATGGCTTGGATCGATGACATTTAATTACTTGCCTAGCCAAATGGCTGTAATACACAAACAGCTCAGAAAATGACTTATTTAAACACGGTTATTAAAAAAACCACGAAGGCCTTCTAACCTAACCTATCCAAGTTGGATTGCGCAACATCTCAATAAACCTATCAATAATTTTCTGTGAATACACTTCTATTTAACCCCTTCGGGGATTTGCAGGCGTGAGTATAAGTATGTATGTGTAAACTTCTATCTTATTTTGGGTAGGTCCATCTTACGAATGACCTAAGCATTATCCAGCCAGTTTATTAAATGTTGAAATAAACGTTACAGCTGAATATCATTCAAGCCGTTAATTTTATGGCGCCGTTTAGTTACTAGCCTAGGCAGTTAATTGAACGGCTGATTACGCTAGTTGGCGGCGACATGTACATAATTATACTCCCGATTACAGTTACGACCAATAGAAATTCCAAATGAAAATTTATGTGTCGAGTGGAGCAATAAGCCTGGGTTGAAAGCTCCCCAGCCCTAGTTTCGACGTCAAGTCAATACTTACTAGGACCCTTGTGAAGCTGTAGTAACTTCTTGTGTTAGCATTGCTAAATACTTCTAGGTGTATATTATGTATATATATATTATATATAACTGACGAACATTTCTAGCTGAAATTGGCTGTATATGTAACAATATTGAAATTATATGTTTGTGTACGACTGTTTTGGAGAAACTTTAGGCACGGTATTTATCAACGTGTAGATGAGGGTAGATGTTTGTTTCTAATTATTAGATTGCAGATTTTCTGAGTCTATTTGTAAGTCCATATAACACAACATCAGTCTTATATGTCCCAAATAAGCCAAATGATACAACATCGCGTATAACTTTGGTATAGACTGCTTATATTATTATCTCGGCAGAAATCATCCTAAGTGAAAATCTTTTTTATTCAGACATTCACCAGCCACATTAAATGGATCATAATACTACTTATAATAGATATTAAGTAAAAAGGTCGTCTAGCTGACACTTTAGTGCTGAAAAAATAGCCTAGTCATAACAAAAACTACGTTAAGAAAATATATTATCTTGAAAGCGAAGCTTATCGTGGAAAAGTTTGCGGCATAGGTGCTGTAAATTCTTATTAACTTTTCTCGACGTAGCAAAATTTCAAATTGAATTTGTGGTAGAAGGTACTGAAAAATAAACACACCAGTTATCGTAAAACAGTGTTCATAGCTGCTAACGTGACAGGCTATATACTATAACGAACTAGGACACGTTTATTTCAGATAAACCATAATATGGTGTAGGTTATTCTTTGTCAGCTGCTGCTTCAGCGATGGGCGATTGTGATATTTTATAAAAACCTTTGTCAACAATCCTTTGTGTCCGTAGAATAATTGGGTTATTTACCTATATGTAGAAAAAATATCTGGTTTCAAAGTCCCGATATAAATCATCGGATCAAAAAGTATTACGCACTTCGGTAACATTATACGCACGAGATAAAAAAAAAGAAAAATAAAAGTACATACCTACACAAAAATCTGACTGTAATCCACATTTAAATAACTTGAATAACTTCAAAATAACAACTCGAAATAAAAGTATTACAAAAATACTACTAAAAATGTTTTTATGACATAACGTGAACAATATTTCAGCCAGTTATTATTCTATTCTCTTTAGACAGTAAAATTGAAGCAATAAAAAAAAGTAAGGCGGTTCGGCTACGTTAGGACATCAATCCACTGAAAAGAAGCCTTCCTCGGTAATTGAAAGTAAAGTAAATTCTTATTTGAATTTTTGATTCGTATCGCTTTGGCCAATTTGTGATCATCAAATGATGTAATGAACCGTGTTCAATGTCACGACAAGATCGTCTATTGTGATTGTGTATGAGATAGACACGTCTATATTATATAAGGCTGGCGAGTATACGTTACTAAGAATACGTAAGTAAAGGTAATATGGTGAAGAAGTATTTAAAGGACATTCAAGTTTATTTCAAGACAAAGATGTTACCACCGAAAAGTAACAATATATATATATATTATACCACCATAATATAATATATTGTTATACCACCAAAGTGGTTAGTTACTGTGGCCTATATATAAACGTGTGCAACTTCAATTGAGTCACACTCGTACTGTCAACTTTGTAGGAACCGCTCAATACCCTACTTGAAGAATCCTATACCTATTATTATATATATACTCGGAAAAACCACAGCGTAGAGTTCACTTAAGGAGTGTTAGTAATTGTGTTTACATGGTTTGCTTTAAGATACAGTACCCTAATGACTTCAGAAACAAACTTTTATATGTATTTATTACACACTAAGGCGACACACATTCGTAATTTATACAACATACTCATCTCAACGTGTCAGTCTCAAACTACTTGAAATGCAATGGCGGTAATAAAATGAACATAACGTGTTCTTAGAATGTCATGTTACTGTTTCCATCTACTTCCCGTGCCGAGTCGTACATGGTAGACGGTAAACTCATCCAGTCTAGCATTTTATGGCTTTTTATTTAGCACAGCGTTAAACAACACCACGGTTTCAAAGACAGTTATAGTTTGTTTGTGCTCGGCGGTTGCATGGATCACTTCTCTTGGTGTTGATGTATAAAGGAGTTTAAATAACATAACATAAACTCACGCCTTTATCCCCGAAGGGGTAGGCAGAGGTGCTAGCACCCACATTTCGCCGGTTTATGTTTTGGTACCAATGTAATAGGTGGCGAGCCTTTTACCATTAGCTGGGCACTTATAAACCTGCGATAATACACACATAACTTCGAAATATTTATTGTAATAAATATTAATAAATAAAATATATAAAATAAAATAATAAATATTGATATTACAAAAAACCACTGAAAATATGATAGTACGAAAAAATTAAAAGAAATTCCATTATTATTACAATTACCTTATACGATTTTTAGGTATATCTGTCAGCAAACAAAGACGATAAAATAGGCACGTTCCCTATTAGCTCGACGGCAGGATAGGTTTTTTTGTTAGGTGCGAGAAATTCCCACGGATTCCCCCCTCCGGAGCCGGAGGAGGAGGTTATGTCGGACTCCAGCCGAGCCGTCTGTGGGTCGTTGTGCTAGGCCGAAGGTGAGGTTGTCTTGCGATATATCCCTCGCACCCCGGCAGACCCAGGGCCATTCCACTCGGTCTTGCCCTCCTCAGGAGGAGGGACCACGCGGTTCCTGACTCGCCCGCTTCTGCTAGGGTGTCGAGCGACTCCACCCGTCACCCTCAGGCCCGCGCTCATGGGGGGGCGGAGCCGCCAACGAACACGGGCAGTGATGTCCGCGAGTCTCTCTTGCTCATTGTGCCGCGCTCTCTCTGCTGTCTCCTTCACGAGCATGACCTGCTCGCAGAAGGAGGCGCTGGCCGCCCACACTACGCGCAGAGGACCATCGCCGCGAGCAGGGTGGAGAGCGTGAGCACTCTAGGCCGCCACAAGCTCCCGCCGCGGCTTCTCAAGCGCCGGACACTCGGGCGTTGGTTCTATGCCCATCAGATGCAGATACCGCCCGAAATTACCGTGTCCGGTGATGACCTGCGTCTGGCGGAACGAGAGGCCACTGTGTGGCCTCTCTAGCTACTCCCTCATGACGACAGGATAGGTAAGCGAAACGTGAGTGTAAACACACTTTTGCCTGCGTAACCAGTAAGTGTTAGTTGGCATCGCGTAACATACATAATACAGAAAATAACCTTGCGCCTAATTGAGAACCCTATTTTTAGAATCTGATAAAAATATCAAGTATCAGTATAAGATTCATTATTATAATGAAATCTTTTCTGATAAAAGCTTCTACCTGATTAGGTCCCACTGGAGATAAAAGTTCGATAACACCTCGTACGGAACGGCGAACAAAAAGTGCACACATCAGTATGATTACATTGAGGTGATCCCACAGGAGTCGTCCGTTAGGTTATACCTCAATATCGCGCTAGTACCGAGCTGTAAGTTCGCCCCGGAGACTCGTTTACACCGCACTGACATCATGTAGGAGATGAGAACAAGGTAAATTTTTATACTTGTAAGATGCCAAACAGGCACACGCACCACGTAATGGTAAGCGGTTACCATGGTCTATGAACTCTGAAAGGTGTTGAACTCGTTAGTAAGAAAATATTGTTTAAAGCTTAGGTCTCCAAATAATGTTTTATATCGTTGTGAATAAATTGAAAAATTAACAAACAATAAAAAATGCAATTAAATAACATTTGTATTTAAAAGACTACATTCAAAATTTTCATTAAACGAACATTTTAAAAAGCGTCATAGAATCAGCTCATAGAATTACCTGAACTAAGAATAAGCTTTGAAAAACTAAGTGAATAGTAGTTAAAATATGTATATTGTAGGTAATATTGAAATGGATGACTAAACCTTGCAGACCTCATGAATACGTTTTACCTAGTTTCTGATCTCTTAACCGATTCATGTAAACAATAATAAAACTTACAAATACATAATTCCGTTTCGTACAAACACGTGGATAGTAGTAAAAGTTGGAATATCTCCAATATGAGTCGATACGAAGCGACGACGACGCTTCCAAAAATCCGACAGAGAGTATAACTGAGGTCTCAGGAAGTAATATTCAGGAATTTCGACTATTATGCATGGCTCCCTGCCAACTTGTATGCGTAGGCATTACTTACGAACATACCAACAGTTGTTAAAGCCAGTGGAGAAGGTACTAGTACAGTTTTCTTGAACACACTGTATTTTATCTCGTTGTGCATTGGCTCGAGTATAGAAATTCTTAGAATCGAGATTTGTTATGCTACCCTCTTTTCAGAAGATGTTTAATATGCTCTATTTTATGCATTTATTTGCCATGGTTGCTAGACTTTCATAACGTAAATATGAAAGTTCTATAAGCATTTTGCGATGAAATGCGGAAATGCGGATAACCAGAACTGGCACAATAGTATTTAACCAAATGTTAATGTTGCGACCGTCCACCATCACGATTACAACCATTATTATATCTATTCTTACTATATCCCAACTATATTTATTATTATTTTTACGCTAGTAAAAAGTAAAACTTTGACGCATAATTTGCTTCTACGGTCTATCCTTAGTTTATTCATAATCTCGTAAAAAAACGGTAATTAACAACGAGTTGGTTATTAACCCATTAAGGTTTTAACGACTACATTTACTAAAGTTCTTAATCCTCTATGGTTTATTTTATTAGGGCGCTTACATACAGTAGCTGCTTTGCCTGCTTTGACCAGCCGTCGGGGATCAGCTTTTGTTTAAACTTGTAGTGTGTGTATAAATGAGGTTCCATGGTGGACAGTCTTGTTGATTTCCTTTGAAATCTAAACCTTCTATGCATGCAGAGGTGCAGAGAGATTTGTTTGGTTGGACGCGCTTATCTAAATATAAGAACAGTAAGTAGGTTTAGTAAAATGAGTTTTATGTTGAATAGTTTATCGAGGAAGGTTATAGGTGGGAGTATATCATTACTTTGCTACTCAAGGAGCTGTAATCATGAATGTCCACAAATCCGACATTATACCATACGTTGTTCACTACATAGTATAAAACAAAGACAAACAAACTCTGCAGCTTTATAATATTAATATAGTATGCATAGCATAGATTTCAACAAAAAAGGAAAGCAACAAGACATAGGGACCAGAGAGAAATATGAAAATTGTCCACCACGCAAGCTCATTTACACACACCGTACTAAGTTTAAACATGCGCCTATCGCGCTGGCTCACGCTGGCTAACCTGCATGTCTATGTAAACACCCTTAGTTGTTAAAATCAGGGGATTGGGTTATATCTGCATACGTAACTCTTAAAAGAAACAATTTTATTAATGCATAATCAAGTATTAAATATCAATGCAGTAAAAGTTCGAAGTTGCACGACTCCCTTAGTAGTCCCGAGGAGGGCCAGACCGAGAGGGATGGCCCTGGGCCAGCCGGGGTGCAACTTCACGCACGACAACTTCACCTCCGGCCTACCACTACTACCCTTAGACGGCGTGCGGTTTAGTCGGTTCGAGTCCGACATAACCTCCATCTCCCGCTCCGGATGGGGGTATCCGTGGGGATTTCCCGCACGTAAAAAAAAAGACGGGTTGCACTCCGGGAGTGCCGACAGTAGTGAAAACTTTTTCTTTCTTTGTTTCTTCGTTATATGCAGAGAAAAAGATAAAAAGAACATACCATACCATACCCCTATAATATAGCGCCAATCACTAATCCCTTCACTAATTTTCTACTAATTTTCTGTCAGAAGGAATTAATAAATTACAAACAGAAAAAATAATTACAAAAAGAAAAATAATCACAAAAAGTGTCAGAAGCCCAGGTTCGAACTCGGTACTATCTGAAACCATAAGTACTCACAGTCGAAGCGCTCGCCGTTAAGCTACGGAGTTTGTCATTGTATCTTGCAAAATAACTAGTCTATAGCTAATGTTCTATGACGTCAGTCGCCGGTTACGGTTCAAAGGTCAAGTGATCCTGACGCGCGAGTTTAACAATTTTTAACCATCCAACGCCGCTAAAGAAGTTTTCACTTCAAAAAAACTCCCTTAGTAGCTATTGCATAACGATAGCTTGGTTATGTAGAGTATACTGTGATGAAGTGTAAGAAACTGAGTATGTTCAGTTGGAGCGCTGGATGATTTGGCAAAGATCTTCTTTCGTTCCAACTTACAGTATTGTTCCACCACAGAAACGAAGTAGGTATATCAGATACTGGCAGGAGGATTACCTCTGTAAGAAACCGTAGCTAGTTGTGACGGTCGGTTCGGCTTCTAGTAATGTTAGAATAATCCGGGCCTGTTATAACAGAATTTATAGCGAAACCTGCAAATAGTACAAAGCGTTTTGGTCAGTTTGCAGTTGCCGTTTGAAGTTTAACCCGTCGTTATCCGACACTAAGAGTGCAATTTAGAATTCTATGTTTATTGTGCTCATAAACTAGATGCGGTTATGTCTAAACTTTAGCATCGCCATTGGATTTAATTCAAAAACAGACGCAATATCTATACTAATAATGACGCTAATAAGTCCGTTTGTTTAAACGCACTTATCTCAGGAACTCCAAGTGCGATCAGAAAATTTCTTGTTGAATTTGATAACACACTCATTTCTTGGGGGAATATATAATTAATGTAATGTACTATTAAAAACTTAAAAGCAGTTCCATAAAGAGCTTGAACTAAGTATAGGTTATACCACAAATTAGAACCAATATTTACATAATTGGAAATAGTAAAACTGTACACAAGTTAAACAAATGTTTTGAACAAACATGTGCAATGTCAAACATGACTTTATAGGAAACTGTAATAGCTTTGAATTTGATATCGATAGTGTGTACAATAAGAGACACAGTTCACTAAACAATACAAATGCACCGAATAAACAAAGTATTGCACAATCCGCAAATTGTTATTGGAAATGCGGCTAGACAATACGATGCAAACATATTGGTATTCCAGTACGACAATACCTACGAGTACAATATGATTTCGAATCGATTTCATGTACAAGTTGGAATCGTGAAATTATTGTTTTGACATGTTAATAGTAATACAATAGCTGAGATTACTGACAATGTTTCAGACTATTCGGTAAAATGGGTAGTTAATTCTAATTCGGCAAAATTTTTGTTTAATATACATATTACTAATGTTTAACACTCTTTTATCAACTTTACCTGTAATTATGATAATGTGAACTATGGTATACATATCTTAAAAAAATTGGCGTTAAAAATATTGTCAAGATTGAATTGCTAATACTGAAACAATATGTTCATAGTAAGTATGTACAGTGTTTAAATTTTGGCAACAGCCTCACAGATCAGTACAAGTTCTACGAATAAACCGCTTGTGTACAACCCACCTCATCGCATTGATTGGTACACAATGTGACGCTTGAGCCAATGGAGCGCAACACAAAGGGCGGAGTGACGTATCTGGGTTAGTGGTCTGTGCCGTTTCATTGCCCACTTTTGCGCAAAACGAAAAACCAGGTACATTCAAGATGGAAATTTGGAGAATAATGTATTTTTCTGGGCAAAATGTTTTATTTATTTAGAAATAGGAGACTTGTATTCCTGTAGAATATTTTCTATTGGATTTCTGAATCTATAAGGTTATCGTAGTATAGTGTTAAGTTTAGAGTACTAAAAAATAAAAAGCAAAGAAGATTTTGATATAACATTACCATTGCTGTTGTTCAAGTTTCTGAAGTTAGTCCTTGGTTACATTAAGATAGGTAGCATCTGCTTAGTCAAAAAAGCTAACTACAGATAAAGCAAACGCATTCTTGTTCACAAATGTGAGAAGTGTAAGCCATCTTCTCATGGAGGACTTACTTTGTGCTCATGCAGTTGGTGATCCCTGTATAGATTTTTTCGGCTTACTTTTTATGAAGTTAAGTTGAAGAAAAAACTTTACAAAAATTTAACATGAATACTTGTTATGAAGTTAAGTTGAAGTCATTAATGAAAAAAAACTATGTTACAGTAAATTCTCTTAAAAAGCAAAGCTATTTTCAAACACTTTGTTCATCATTGCACGTTCTGGTTCAAAGACTAAACGAATTCTTTGTATATATTCAAAACAATATGGTAGCAAAATATACAGTCCAGTTTTTTACTAACACGAGAGATTTTGTCAACATCAAATATCCGATTCATAAAGCCGCCTACAGTTTACGCGCAAAAACCGCTTTACCAAAAAAACTATTTTTACACGACTACTCGAATATTCTAACGGTGTTCATAGGGCTGCCAGCCTTTTGAAATACGACGCTTATACATTACCTCGCAAGCTATACATAAATCAAAATGGCACCATTTCTAAACCCTTCGACTAAAATTGTAAGGCTGGGCTTTTGTCCAGTAAATCAAGGCTTAACTCTGGAGCCTTAGGATAGAGGTTTGTGCGCCATAGAACGCGATTTAGTGCATGCCCACAACGCAAAGGTTTTAGCGTTATAGAGCGCAACTTGGACAACAAACACAGCATGTTGTTTTGACGGGCAATTTAGTTCTCCAATGGATGTTGAGACATAGGAGTGTATTATTGCAGAAAGGAACCGTCCAGTATGTAGAATGCAACTGTGTATTTTTATTCTGTTTAAATACGGACTGCTGTTGACCTATGTCTGTAATTATAGATAGGACACGTCGATATGACTTCACTCCGCTAGTAAGAAGCTGTTAGCGAGGGTCCGAGTCCACTGTTCCCCTGAAATTTGTCTTCCGGAATAAAAGTTGTTGATTCATCCCTAAAGGTCACTAATATACTTGGTAAAAGTGATGAAACCCAGTTTGAAGGCCTCGATAGATGCTATTTCAACTCTCGCCTCGCTTTAAACTTGCCCTAACCACTGACAGTGTGGTCAAACATTATTGCTTGAGTGGCAGCCCTAACCGTCTGGGCTCTATTATTAAGTATGGATGTTAAAAATTATTGAGGGTTCAAACCCACGGCATTGTTCTGATAAAATTTTGAGATAAAATAATATCTGCAGGGTATAGATGTAAGGAAACATTTTGTTAATGAGGTCAGGGTTAATGAACAGTATAATAACAATTTGCAGTTATGGTTGGCAGAGTAATGTGTGAGATTTTTTTTTATAAAAAGAAAGAATAAATGACTGTCAGTTTATCTATTGTATACAAAGAAATGGGGTAATTATTAAGTAATCGTTATAAATGCGTGATAAATATATGTTAGTAAAAGAAAGTTTACCAGGTAATAAGACTTATTTTATTGTTAAACTAGCGGCCGTCCGACTTCGTACGCGTGGAGTTTGCTTTACCTTTACCTTAGGGGTGGAGTTTCGTAAAATCCGTTCTTAGTGGATGTCTGTACCCTATAAGGAACCTATCTGCCAAATTTCAAATTTGTAGGTGTTATATGAGGTGATTAATAAGTAAATGGTATTTCATTGATTTATTTTACTATATATGGTTGTTGGTGTAGTGGTAGCATTACTTTGGTGGGTATTTCTTAAGATAAACTAAACTGAATGTGAAAAATTGTCAAGAATGTTGATTGAAAAATACACCGCTTACGTCAACAGTAAGTTCACTTATTATTAAATACAATTCTTATGTAACTACAGTACATATTCAATGCATTTTTCTATACCGTTCAAACTTTAACGTAACAGTAAGTACTTAGTTCAATACAAATTGCTTTCAATCCATGACGTCACAAATTGCACGAGCATGAAATTGCACTTGCGCAACGTGTCCACTGCGTTACGGTGACAACGTTGATGTTTGTGACAGAAACCTCTAATTTCGTTAATTACCATGCCACGTTATTACGATTGAGGTTATGAAATTAAATCCAAACTGACTCTGAATTTACGAAATTTGCCAATCTCGACCCGTGGCCCAACTGTATGCCCGACTGGTTGTATCACGGATAAGCAAAGCTATTAAAATATTATAAATGACACTGAATCTATTTAGGCCGTCGAATTTTCTCTTGCGTTTGTAGGTGCCTTAGCGTGCATTTTGTACTTTTGACAAATATTAAACATGTTTATAATAAAAATGATTCCGAAAGATGCAAATACGGTCTTAGATATTGACATGAGTCAGGTTCAAACAATGTCTCCCGATTTTCTGTGCGTAATAAAGCTTTGTGCTAGGCCTTACAATTTGACCGAATAAAGCCACACCATTTCACATGACAAAGTTCAGAGGTCTGAATTTCTTATTTAAGATAAATAAAACTGTGTGTACAGTGCGGACACCTGTAATTCTTTAATCCTGTATACCTTAGTTACTTATAAATTACAAGAACGTTTATTTATTTCGACCCGTTAATACTAAACTAGCTTTAGCCCGCGCCCGCGTGGTTGTCGGTTATCGCTATAAATTGTAGCCTATGTGTTATTCTGATGTATAAGCTATATTATTGTAAAGTTTCATTAAAATCCATTCAGATTTTTTTACGTGAAAGAGTAACAAACAAACATCCATCCATCCATCCATCCATCCATCCATCCAATACTCACAAACTTTCGCGTTTATAATATTATGGGTACCTACGAAATTGTAACTGTATAATAATGATTGATATCTGACAAGTCATTGTTGTGAGTGCCTAAGACAGACTGCTATCAAATTTATTAATCACGGGGTCAAAAGACGGTTTTAAGCCGCCCCAGGATATTTGACATGTCCGTAATTGGCCGGTTCGGGTCTGAACGAAAACGTTTAAATGCGCTCTTTGTAAGGCCACGGACGTCTTTATAAGAATAAACCCGCATCCTAATTCTTCTTTATTAATTCTAAAAATAGATTTAAAACTTAACATATGCTTGTAAAATGTTTGTCCAAACTCAACAATACGGAGTATTAGTTTTGAATAAAGTTTATTAGGATCATAAAGTGAGTATAATAACCAGCGGAAACAATGCAAAAAAATGTCGCATTGGTCAACATTGTTAACCAGTAGAGCAAAACATTTCCAATAGTTAACAACGGGTATTAATAATAATAAACCAACGAGGATGACCCTAGAGCTTTAGGTATATGGCTATATAGATATACGAAAATGTAAATTTCACAGGCAAGTAGCTCAATCAGCTGTTCAATTAACTGCCTAGGCTGTTAACTAAATGGTGCCATTCAATTTACGGCTTGAATGCTGCACAGCCGTAACGTTTATTACATTTCATAAACTGGCTGGCTAATGCTTTGGCCATTTGTAAGATAGGGCCACATCCTGAAATAAGACAGAAAATTACATACATACTCACGCCTGTATATGACCGAGGACCCCCTCGGCAGAGGGGCAGAGATGTATTCATTGAAAATTTATGATATGTTCATTGAGAAAACTGCATAATACGACTTGGTTAGAAGGCTAATGCGGGATGTAGAAGAAAGTAATTTTCATAGCTGTGTGATTAAATGGCTAGGCAAGTAATTAAACATCATTCAGTCCGCTAATTGAACGGCGCCGTTTTTTTTATACTACTTAGGTGGCAGACAAGCACACAGCCCACCTGGTGGGAAGTGGTTACCGTGGCCTATGGACATATACACCACCAGGGGCATCCACAATCAAGCTGCCGACCCTGTAGAAACCTTCGAATGCCTTTCTTGAAGAACCCCATATTGTAGTCGCATGCTTGCCGTGGTTTTCCCAAGCGACTCCACATCATTCCACAATCTGAGCGTGCGTGGGATGAAGTTCCTTTCAAACCGCACGGTATGCACCATTTCCGGTCGTAATATGTGAGGATGAATTCCCTGACTCTGGCGAGTGGTGCAATGATAAAATGTAGCGGTGGGCATCATGTTAAACAATTCATCTGAGTACAGACCATTGTATAGGCGGTAGAACACACACAGCTAGGCAACGTTTAGTAAAGGGCCTAGGCAGTTAATTGTTAGGCCGATTAAGCTAGTTGGTTGCGACATATACACACACGGTACCTTAAAAAAAACATTCAACAAAGTTAGAGGTACCTACTGAAAAAAAGAGTACAGGTTAAATAAAACATAATTCAAAAATAAACCTTCTAATTACGGCTAGGCGGTAATAAATTTCGAGTTGTTTAATAAAGTAATAAGTACATTCAGGTCGCGTTATGTTATTAGGGAGTTCGTAACGAAATGCAATTTAAAAGGAAAACGATGTCATTAACTTCGGAACCCTCGAAAAGGGGAAGACCCAATTTATAGACGCAGAAGAACTAACTATCAGCGACACAGATTATAAATTATATTAAATTGTATTTAACTCAGGACCCTTCGACCGTTTTGGTAATGACAGACAGAGCAATGGCGGACAAACAAGCTACAAAATGGTTATAACCAGCAGTAGACTGGAATAGACTGAAATTGATATCAAACGGCGAGCAATACGAGCATCTAATTACTGCATTATCACTTCGAAATTAGTTTACTGATACCGTACATATCTTGTTATAACACAAATCTACCTCCAGAAAAATGTTAAGTTATCACTTATTTAATCTATGCTATCTTTTTAATATCGCCAGTATCGCCAATTGTTGAGGTCAGATGGCAATTAATTTACGGAAAATATTAAAATTCGGCAATTTCGTAGTCAGGCTGAAAGCCGGACCCCAACTGAATTGGGAGGATGATGATATTTGTTCGTTTTCTATATTTTTGAAAGCTTAAACCTGCAATTATTTTGGTTTCTTCCTCGTAAAATAATAAAGGAAATAATTTTTAGAACTCGTTGAGCAAAATTGTATCATACCGTTTCCATTCTACTATATAATAAGGAGGTGACCGGGGAATGATAACGGGGAATAATGCAATATTCTAAAGTATTAAGGAATCTATTTTAGTCATATAATAGAATCTTTAATACTCTAGAATTCTTTTACTGAAACTAACAGCTCGTAAGCCGACGGAAGTGATCTTTTAACTGCAATCGTGACTGGGTATTTCATGAGCACGGCACATCCTGAACTTTCTACTTTAAAATGTTTCCAATAGTATTAATGACTGTACATCGCAGGTTAATTACTGTTAGAAACACACTCCGCTTAATTGCACGATAAATTAGAAGCGCAAAGCGGTTAGTTAGACAAAAACACGCTTTTGAGAGTTAATGAGAGGGCGCGAAAATGGATGCAATCGTTTACCTAGACAATGTGTATAATACGAGCTCCTTGAGTCCTGTACATGGACCTAGTTAAGAAGATGTTAGTCGTGGTAGATAAATAAACGATACAATAACGTACAATATATGAAGAATATTTGCGGTGAAGTCTCGTACAGTAAAAAGTAATTCCATTTCTGATATAAAGAAAATCTTCCCATCTATTTCCTACGGGAGCCTCAGGTTTTTTAGATATACGGTGTGTTTCTAGAAAAAAGAACGAACAATGCCTTGGGGTTTAGAACCAACCCTAGTGGCATGAATTATTGATATGTTCGCGCTAAGATACACGTATATAAGAGGAGGATCCTTTTTGAAGAATGAAACCAAGGTAAAGAAATTATAGCGTTTGAAAAATGGATGAGTTAAAATTTTCAGTTCTTATATATATAAAGGTTGTGTAGGTACACAACTTTTTATATTGAACACGATAATGAAGAAAGGGGTACCTATGCAGGAATTCTGCTATTTCCCAATAATACATGGACCGGTAAATTCTCGAAAACTACTAGAGCAACGGTCGATTGCTAAGGAAGATTTATTTGATCAGACAAAACCGCGTATTTCTTTTAGAAATACGGGGCATCCAAGGCAAGACTAACAAATAGTGCTCGGTGGCTGCAAATTGATTACCTCAGGCATTTGCCGCACATCCTGATTCGGATTGTAAGCAATGGCCTCAGGGGCAGCACCACCCAACATTTACGTGATACCAAACGTAACCGAATCGTGTGAAGAAGATTAATTGAATTGGCCCAAAAACGCCGACCGTGTAATTTCTCACTGACTCTTGGGTTAAATGTATAGATAACGTTGCCAAATTGTTTGGAACTCTGTTCCGAAATTGTGAAGTAATTTACAGAACGATGTATCTAAACGGTCATTTGCGCTTGAACTATGATGCCTAAGTGAAAATGGATAGGTGTTCCGAATAAACGTAAAGTAAAGCAATCGCAAAATTAGGAACGTGGAATTTTGGCACTAGGTTTCCTAATAAACCTAAAGTAAAGCAATCGCAAAATTAGAAGCACGGTATTTTGTGACTAGGTTGAGAGTAAAGCCCTGTCATCACTTTTATTGTAGTCACTGAAATTATGCGCGTTCTGGAATTATGAAACTCAAAAATAATCTGTTTCAAGTAGTATTTACAAGTGAAGATTATTTACCATTTATCCTAAAACGTGATCGGTAATACCATGACGCTATAAACGTCGTTAATCTGGAGGAATGACGTTCTATGTAAGACCAAAATCCGCAATGAAATCATAAAGTTTTTCCATAGTAAAGGCTGTTTGAAAAACCAACAATTTAACTAATTAGCAGTGAAAACCGAAAACACCTTATCTTTACAGAGCTTCCAAAAGTCTAACTTGAAATAACTATGTGTCGCCAAGCCGATAAATCTGTGCGAAGGACACTTAAGTAATGTTAGTTAGTGTTAGTGTGAGCTATATTATAGTAGTTTATGATACTGTTGCATAATAAGGGTTCTTATAACACGAGTGTGTTTTAAAAAAACGAGCCGTAGGCAAGTTTTTTTATATTATCACACGAGTGTTATAAGACCAAGTTATGTACAGTGTCATACACTACTTTATATACTATAATACATAAACTAATTTATTTTACAAACCAAACCAAACTTTGTTTAATTTAAATGTATAGAACAAAAAAAAAAATGTTCGCGCCAAGGCGCAAACATCGATTGCGCATGCGTGTTTCTTTTTTTTTCCCGAATCAGCGGATTCTTTTTTTAAAGTAGAGGTTTGGTCCAGATGGAGGTCGTATAGGTGTATCGTTATGATTAAAAAGTTATTTTATGATACAGGTGTCCATACAAGACCTGTATCGTAATAAAACTTTTTTTTTGGCCTGTGCGTAATGTTTGTCATAAGAGTTTTGATTTCAATTTTATAATCTTTGTATTATAGTATCAGAGTAGATAAAGATATTTATGTGTTGCGGAAACGTCTTCATTTCAAGCAGCGTCGAAAAGCCGTTTCGCTAACTCGTATAAGTTATAAACGTTTGCCTTAGAAAGGATTCTCGTTGTTTATGCAAAACAAACTTTGTAACAGACAAAAACAGCGCTGCATAATCCGACGAGCATAAAACAAAAAGCAACAAAAACTTATCTTCCATGAAAGTTCTGCCTCCATGCTTTTATTTATAAGTTAATTTGTGTCAAGTCACGTAGCATGAAACTATACGTAATTTCGAAATTTACAGAATAATTATGTCTGTATTTTAATTTAGCCGACATAACACAGCCTGGTACAGTTATACGTTAATCTGAGTACCGTTTGTCGGTGGTCTGGAAACAGCGAAGCTTAATAAAATAAGTGAGAAGTCAACATGACATAAAACATTATTGTTATCTAGCTTTAAGTTACTTATATAATAATATTTAAGATTTTAAAAAGGGTGTTTTGGCACACAAAGTCAACATGACATAAAACATTATTGTTATCTAGCTTTAAGTTACTTATATAATAATATTTAAGATTTTAAAAAGGGTGTTTTGGCACACATTATTTCTATGTCTGATGTTATTGACAGCGCTTGTATTATGATCTTTATGTAGATAATATCGGGCTTACATGTATCTTCTAAAATGTTTTTCATCATTACAACACTATGGTCATTTTAGCACTTTGGTCATCAACTCATCACACACCGAAGGGATTTTTAATAATACTCTTCGGCAGTTCGAATTAGCTGACAATTTTCTAGAGTTTCTTTTTTTCTTTCTGTTACGAAGGCAGGGCAATGCTATAAAACGTATTAAGTGCAAAATAAATAAAAATCGGAAACCTATTAAAGACACAAAATCCGCTTACTTATAAACGTGTTTAATCTGTGCGTGCCCACAAGCTGAAAAATATTGAAAAAGTAAACATAAAACAAGGGTAATATGTACTATTTAAATTTATTTGTACCAATAGAACTCCTACTTCGTTTTGTGAACTACTAATCGTAAGAAGAATGCTATGAGAAGTGGACGTCGCCGTCTGCAAACCGTTAGACAAGTTATTTTCAAATTAGAATAATATCCCATATCAGCTGCTTACATTTTTGAAGTGAAAACTTCTTTAGCGGCGTTGGGTGGGTAAAAAGTGTTCAAATTGCGTCAGGATTAGTTGACCTTTGAACCGTAACCGACGACTGACGTCATACAACATTACAACAGCTACAGATTGATTATTTTGTTTGGTGCATTAATGAGCTTCGCGGCTTAGCGGCAACCGCTTCGACTGTAAGTCCTTATGGTTTCAGATAGTACCGGGTTCGAACCTGGGCTTCTGGCACTTTTTGTGATTATTTTTTCTTTTTGTAATTTATTATATTTTGTGATTATTTTTTATTTTTGTAATTTATTACTTTTTGTGATTATTTTTCCTTTTTGTACTTAATTACTTTTTGTGATTATTTTTTCTTATTGTAATTCATTAATTTCTTCTAACAGAAAATTAGTGATAGGTTCTATGATTGGCACTATATTAAAGGTATGGTATGGTATGGTATGGTATGGTGTGTTCTTTTTATCTTTTTCTCTGTATATAACGAAGAAAAAAAGAAAGAAAAAGTTTTCACTTCTGCCGGCACTCCCGGAGTGCAACCCGTCTTTCTTTTTTTTAAAAAAAACAATGGTCGCACACCGTTGTTTGTACCAGGGTTCAGTCACTTGCCTAAACTACGGTGATAAACCTACGGTGCACTATAGCCCCGGGCTATAAGCGCAGTTAGGGCTTGCGCGCGCTTGCTTGCACACGCGAGACGCGAAATAAATAAAACTTAATATTTTTGTCGGTCTTGTGCTATCATCGCTTTTGAAAAACATGAACTTTATTACAGCATGTATACATGCTTCCCAACAGAATATTTATTAAAGTTACTTGAAAGATTTAGAAATTTTGCAACACAAAATATAAGAACAGGAACTTTAAAGAAGGAAACTTTAAAGAATTACCCAGACATTACATATATAAAAGGTAAACAACAATAAAAATAACACTGAACGTTTAGTTGATTGTTTAATTTTAATTTTTTGATAAAGGGATAGCGCTAACACTCAAGTTGGCGTCGTTATATGTTCAGAACAAAGGGCGGCACCTTTGAAATTTCGTAGTTTATTAAAACGACTGCTTTCTTCAAGATCTAAGGGATTACAAGTTCTGTATTTAGTACTATTATTTATTCTGTGGTAGTACGATGTTCAAATAATACCGCATTATTCCAAATTCTAAACTTCGGCTGACGATTACCGAAAGCCGATTTGCTTATCATAATTTACATCTCAAGCTCTCAGCTGGAGCTGTGATGGAATTCCCTCGCTTCTTAAATAATTTGATCGGAAGAATTATTTCATTTTGTGCCCAGAAAATTCGGCCTTCTCCAAAAAGATTAAAAATGTTTGGAATAAATAAAAAATCCACGAATACTGTGAGGACTTTAGGGGACACCGGTGAAGTTGATCCTACAATACTTAGGCAGTAGTAGACTAATTTTCACCCGCATTTCCACTACTGTAACTCCTGTATACCTACTTGTCTACATAAATAGGTACCTACCCTATACTATAATCCGAATAACTCGGTTAGTCCCAAAGAAAATTCATCAAAAATAAATTAGTGAAGTTACAAATATGTATAATAAATCCCCTTCCCTCCCTAGCAAGTAGAAGTACAAGAGACAAATAAACAAACTATCTACCTATAAAAGAAATAAAGTCGTAGACATAGTTTTATGTGAGCTATGTTTGATTCACATAATCTATGTATTTAGTAATATGAAGGCACTGAATGTAGTGACATAGCTGTCACCTATGTACATGTGCACTCATGGGAAATAAACGGAATAAAAATCTTTTGGACAATCGAATAACCGCTAGCAGAATGTCTTCTAAAATGTTTTAAGTATCTGCCACATCTGATAGGGAAACTTTTCACTTAGTTTGAGTGCTACGATTTGGCGTTACTTTTTATTGCAATTCCTTAAGGTTTCACTTTGGCAGTTGCTATCATCGCGGTGTCGGGACTGACAGAGCAAGTGTGCGCTGTGGGTTCCTCTTGAATTACTTTTTAATAAGGTTTTTTTTTGCCATAACGCGTAGTTCATTATGTTATCGAATTTCATACAAATTACTTTGAAAATTTATTCTATTTCCTTGTGGAAATAAGGAATATTTCTGGGTCTTGTATATGAGGTAATACTAACTAACTCTGTATAATGTCTACTTTTAATTGCGTACTACGTACCTGTACATAGGTAGGTACGTTCTATTCTGTTGTTCTAAATAACCATTATGTACGTAGACGCGCGTAAGTGATTTGTATCGCTCAGAAACATAAACAGCTTGGCATAATTAGAACTATTAGACTTGTTATGAGCGAACGATACGTTGTCTAGGAATGAAGATAACTGCTTGGTATCAGTTAATTTCCATCTTATACCTATCTGTTTTATCTGTTATCGCAGACTTAAATTAGAATATAGATAATAGGCATGTCATTTTGATTATATTAAATTAGTCAACTGAACTATTGTATCTTGATACATAAGCCAGGTGTCTGTTTCCCACCAACGAATGCAACGTTTAGGTTTTCAGGCCCGATTTCTTAATAGTGACAAATATGTTTTTATTGATCTGAGTGTTTCAAGTGTAAAAATGTATTTAGAAAACAATATGTAGGTGCCTAAGTTATTAATTATTATATCGACCAATAATACCTTTTCAGTAACGCTCACACACGTTCACTTTCATAATTTCAGGAAACAAAAATGTTAATATTACAATCTGTTTACCTTTTTCCAGCGTTTGCTAAGCGAAAATTACCTCTCCGCGGAACAAGCCTTCATATTACCTATATTTCATACTTTAACATACAAATGTATTGCAAAGTGCGATCAAGTGTATACGCAAACGTGCTTATGCATATTATTTCGTACGCGTACCAATATTTACACATTGCTAACGACTTTAGTAGGTACAGTCAGCCACTTACTACACTTACTAGTTTGTTGAAATTTACAAAGTTTCACATTTTGCTTTTTCAACTTTTCGTTACCGAATTTATAGAACGCGATCTCTCTAAAATTGTTGAGTGGTAATGAATATCTGCGTGTACCTTATGTACGAAGTGTGGTATGGAAATCTGTTATTTTTAGAGTGAAACACGAAATTTACCCTTATTCCGATTAGAAATAAATATACACGATGTTAGCGGTTTTTGGAAATCTTACCCCTAAGAGGCCTATTAAGGGTTGAATGTTCATTAGAAAGTTTGTCACTTTTACATTTTATGAACCGTAAAATTCAATATTGCTGATGAAGCTCCAGGTTTTAATGTCTCGAGAAAATTTAAACCCGATAGGTGGCGCTGTAATCGGGTTATAGGTTTTTTTAATAATATTTCTCCACACGAGCACACGTCACAGATGCACTGCAGTAATAGATACAAGATAACGTCGTCCGCTCCTTCGACGAGGATACTAGGTTTAAATTTTTACAATACTAGCTGTTGCCCGTGGCTCCGCCCGCGTGGATGTCGGTTATCGCTTAGTTTTGAGTCAAGCATTAATTTTTTTTTAATAAAAGTAGCCTACGTTACCTACTCCTTATTACATCAGCTACCTGCCAATAAAAGTCCCGTCAAAATCGTTCCAGCCATTTTAGAGATTAGACGGAACAAACAGACAGACAGACAAAATATGTAAAAAATATTATTTCAGTGTGCCGTATTCATATGCATGTAGTAAAAAACGGTTATTTCAATATTACAAACAGACAGTTCAATTTTATTTATATGTATATGTATAGATTAACACATGACTACCCCTACTACAACCCCCACCTACTTCTCAGCAGGTGGGGGTAGTAGTAGGGGTTGTAGTAGGGGGCATGGTTCTGGTGTTCACATGATCTCGCCAGACACCAGAACGTCGTCATATTATAAAAATGCGTCCTTGTCTGTGCCCGCGTCCGTGAAACCTCGTACCGTGGGATTACAGTGTTAGACGTTCAAATTATTTACAGAGGAATCGAATAAAAACGGTTAAGTAAAGATATTAACTTTGTGAACTACGATAACTTTCTATGTTATTAAGTTTAGCTTCAAAGCCTTTATAGCAGCGAGCTCGTTCTCACTACAGGGAAAAGCTAATAAGTGGTCAAGTCGTTATTCTGTACGAGCGAGCGCCTCAATGAAAGAATGAATGGCTGTTGTGAACCCTTTACAAACCGGTGTCGGTTTTACGATCTGTAAAGAGTTCAAGTGGGATTGACTAAACGCGCTGTATCGCTTTATTGAGTGGTGTTTGGTAGCAACTGCTTTCATTGTTGTAGTGTTTGTGATCACGGATTAATTCACGTAGTGAATGGAAAAGCTGATTAGTTGTCTCATTTTGAACTAACCACATCATCTAACAATTATGAATATAAAAGAAAAGTATTTATATGATAGACCCTTTGTGTGTGTGTGTCAATTAGGTAGAATATAAGCCTACGAAAAAAATCAAAAATCTACCTCGAGAGCTGTATTTAGAAAATGTTTTCTTATTGTTTCAGTTGTCTGTATTGAATTTTAATCTTAAACAATATTGTGTTTATTATATAAACTATATTTCATTAAAAATATACGAGATTAGTGTCGATTTACATTTGATAGAACTATATTTACCCCTTACAGCAAAAGTTTAAAGTAAAATTTCGGGTATCATACGCTATAATTTTCATTTATTGTTAAACATTATGATGAATAAGAACTTTTACAACGGTCTGCCGAATTCACTAAATAGGGTTAGCACACAGTGTAGCTAACATTCAATTTCAAAATCATTCTTTAAAGTTACGTTTTATGCTTACAAGCTTCAAAGGGTGCTCGAGGTTGCACTTCAGGAAATATGGAACACACAAATGCAAAAGGTGCATGACAAACTAGATGCAAGTCAGTTTCTGTTTCACCAGTTTCCCTTTTCAAAATGGCACACTGAAAACTTTATGGATAATTTCACATACCTCTGAAATCATATAAACCACACTCTTAGGAAGTTATTTCGAGAAAATATCGACACACAAATAGTCTACAAAAAAATTTAAACAAAACTACCCTAATATCGTACCTGCTAGTTGTTTACGGCGTCTATTTGTTTACATATAAGCGAAGTCTGCTTACCATACGAAAATAGCTGTTGTAAATATTTATGTACCTTCGCTTTAGTCTCCCGATCAGAGGAATGTAGGACGTGCGATGATAAACAATGGCGTTGAGCAAATGTCTAAAAATAGATACGATTCTGTTTTTACAAGCAAGTTACCAGTAGACAGGAGTATTTTAGGGTAAATCAAAATATCCTTGTAAGTTTCAATATTGTGTACAGAAAGAATGGCTCGAAAAAATGAGATTTTTTTTATTTATTTATAGGCTCATAGATATTACAATACAACATTATTAACTAGACCTTTATATTCTCTAGACGAAATCCCAATGGATATCGAAGCATTCTGGTGTACCTCTATCCGATCTTTCACAGGTTGCGTGAGGTTTTTTTTTACTCTGTTAAACTACGGATTCAAGTTTAACACTAGGTATTGAATACTTTCAACAAGAATGTGCGTATTATGAACGTTTGGCATTAATTTAATTGGTATTCGGATAATATTGACGATTAAAATATAGTTTAGAAATAAAGGACGAAATATAACTACAAAAAGCCGGATATATACCCAACGCCTACACAAGGATGATAAGATTAACACTGACCATCCTGAGTCATCGCGATTCATTATATACCTATGACGTAAACATCAATATTACTATGTATTTAAATACTGAGATCATGATTTATGAAAGCACACAATACAATATTAGATAAACGAAATTTACTAAAGGAAAGGAAAGTAGGTAATGCCGCCTGTCACCCAGGCCACGACGGTGGCGCACATCGCGCGCATTCCCCATACTGGGGGCGAGTTGGAAACCCCGTGGTCTCCCCTCCCGAAAAGGATGGCCATGGGTCAGCCGGGGTGCGAGGGATATGTCGAAGACAACCTCACCTTCGGCCTTCGAAGACAACCTCACCTTCGGCCTTCGAAGACAACCTCACCTTCGGCCTTCGAAGACAACCTCACCTTCGGCCTGGCATAACGACCCACGTACGGCTCCGGAGGATTAGGGGGGATACCCCATCCGTGGGGCCACTCTTTGGGCAGAGGCAGAGGGCAAATCGTGATTTATAGAACGGTTAATGTACCTGCGATTTTCTTATATGTGCTTGTGGTTAAGCTATGTAGTTACATACTTATAGAAGGGTAAGTTAACGGTGACGTTTTATTTTATTTCACTTGCCGATAGCCGAGCCCGCAACGATGTTATAAATGTTATATTTTGAACATAATTCCAAGATCCTTCACTATTTCACTATGCAAATCTTCACAAACATTAAAGCTCTAGTTCATCAACATACCTACATATAAAAGTACATACATTGAAATACACGTGAACATTTCAAAGGATTCGCTGCATTAAAATTTAATGTGAAGCATAATTTAAAACCGCCACCAGGCACGTTATGAGTAGAAACGTGTCGCTCCAGTTATTCGTTCCACCTTCGCAGTAATGATTCTTCAAACGAGTCTACGACGTACATGGAAGTACGTAAGAAATTAACAACCTACTTTTACTTGCAACTTCTCTTACAAACGTGCCGTATCGACCTGTGGCTATTCCCAGGATTAATCCATCACCTTTATATTTAAAAACCCTACGTATACCCCAACCCCGCACCCCGGCTGACCCAGGGCCATAGTCACCCACCCACCTCACAGCATAGCAATTTTCCAGTTGCGTTCAATAAATTTGTACTTTAGAGCCCGAGGTCCTCATGTTTTCGATTGACTTTCCCGGGTCATGTCAAACTTCCTTATAATGAAAGTACAGTCTGTCTGTCCGCAGATGAGGTTGATTGGGGCCTTAAATAGGGCCCTCTACACCCTAAATACACAAAACGATCGTTGTAATCGATAACGAGTAATAAATAGTACGCAGTGTTGTTGTAAAATGGTAATTAACTTAACTATAACAATCAACAATTTAAATTGGAGAATCAACACACGCTGCTATATTTTTATTTACAATGTTAAAATACCAACGGACATTCGGACGAGTGTTAATTTATACTGTTGGAACAATTTCGTAGTTGATGTACCTTAAACTTTTTTCGTCAGCACTTTTGGGTCTCCATGTCGACTGGTTAATGCAAAATTTTACACCAGTTTATATTTATTTAAATAGTTTGAAACTAGAATTGGCGTTTATGTTAAAGTTCGTTTCTGTAAAGCACAAGCACACTCGTGAACGGAGCGAATAATTACGTGAGAGTTTGTAATTAAAGCCTTTATACAAGACCAGCTTTGAGTCTATGTTTGTATTTCGTGCTAATTTGACGTACAGTCGACAAAGGAGATACGGTTTCACTTCATGGCTACACCCATCAGACTAGAAATTTATTTAAAGGAGGCCTTATGATACCGCTCTTAAAATACTATAGTAATAAACTAAATCTACTATGTCACCTACTCGGCCCTCGTAACGTTGAAAGAAAACCCAAAAAAATACACCATTCTCTAACTGCTTTGCTAGAACGTGACGTCACGGAATGGTGCGTGTACATATCCCTTCACGGGCTGGTAGGCGCCGGCGCACGTGCCGCCGTGAACGTTCTTCGTGAGCCATTTATGTCCACGTGTTGGAATTTTTAATATGACCGGAACAGGGAGTCGCGTCCGCGGTAAGTGAATCGCCCTCGTGTTACACAGGACTGCACGTACGGTACCGATGTAAGTTACTTTTTAAGGTCTGTTCGTATTTGTTGGTTTTTTCATGGTGTGAATACGTAACTTTGAAAATGATGACAGCTAGTCAATATTTTTTTAAAGAATACGTTATTAACAGAATATTAGCGTTCTTCATATGACATTAATGCATAGAATATAGGAAATGTTGCAAGTGCAACCTACCCATACCTAAAATATGTTATTCTTTTTTACCCGTGACGGAACGGAGATGGTATATGCGTTTGAGGTGAGAGGACGTTTGTGCAAATACATATTGCACATTTTTCTTCAAACTACCAGTCCAATTTGTATGCAGTTTTTAGTTATAGATTCGAGTTTTGGCAATAACTCCCATCTATCAGTATTCACCAAGAGGCGATGCAGTAAACGTTTTTTGTGTAAATCAATGTCGCCATTTTTCTCCAAAACTACTAGACCGATTTTAATGCAGTTTTAAGCTATGGGTTCAGGTTTGATTGGTTTATGTTCTTAGATAGGTGTTACGGTGACATCTCTCCACGGGCCGCTGCAGAGATTTTTTGAGGTATTCTTTAGTCGCGAGTTTTTACATTGTTAATTTAATTTTCTTGTTAGGGAGGTGTGTAATATAACAACAAATAAACAGAGTTTATCACACAAGCTACGTCTACGAATGTAAATGCAACTGCAAGTTCTAGTCGAAAGACAAATAAAATTCAAAAGAAACCACTTGGGTTTTATTTCTCAAAATGAAAACACAAAATTTAAACTTATACCACTTACACCTACCTGCATACAAATTTTTCTTCGACTGAGAGCGATAAACCAGATTAAAATTACACAAGCGAAATGGGCCAAGCTCGCGCATAAATCTCTAAGTAAAGCTGGGGAGTTGCATGGTTAGTTTATAGCACAAACAACGAAATACAAACACTAGAAACAATAAAACAACAATGCTGTGGCTTCCGTTGTGAATACATAATAAGGCGAATGGTAACTACGGGATATTTTTTAAAACTTCAGCACAAAGAACACAACCTGTAAATTACAGGTGACAAGAGAGTTCGCGAAAAATGTGCTTTTCTGGATAATCGTCAATAGTGCTGTGATGGGGAACATTGAATTTCTTCCTAATATTTATTTCTAAAGACTACAACTGTTCATGACAATATGAAAAATTATGAAAGTAGGCAATAGAGCATTTTTCCTGAAGTATTGACTGAAGAAAGCTCTCATCTAAGAAGTGTACGTTTATTAATTTTGACTTTGAGAGTGCCTGGGGCTCGAAGTCTTTCTTCATTCCAGTTCTTATTGTCCTCGAGTCTCACTCTCAATTCACCGGTTGCAAAACGCGAGTGATAACTACTGCTTCGAGTATTCATAAACTCACGGTAATTGCCTAACATCAGGTAGGTCTCAAACATGTGTCCACTAATTATGTTTTAGCAAGTTTATACACATATTATTTTTATGAATATATAATATATATGTCGATGCCAACTAGCTTAATCAGCCGTTAAATTAACTGCCTAGGCTCTTTACTGAATGGCATCGTCCTATTTACGGCCTGAATGGTGTTTAGCCCTTTAATTAAACGGCTACCTTGGATCGATGACGTTTAACTACTTGCCTAGCCATTTAATAAACATTTAATTAGAAAAATGACTTATTTCTGCATGGTTATAAAAAAATAACCATAATAATTGCGCAGTTACCATAATAAACCTATCACTTATTTTCTGTGAATACACCTCTGTCTATCCCTTCGAGAATTTACAGGTGTACGTAATTATTTGTTTGTAATTTTCTATCTTATTTCGAGGTAGTGCCCCATCTTACGATTGGCCTAAGCATTACCCAACCAGGTTATTAAATGTTATAATAGACGTTATAGCTGAATATCATTCAGGCCGTTAATTGAAGAACTGATTAAGCTAGTTGGCGGCGACATATATATTAAAATCCCTATTTCCCTTGGTCACGCCATCACGCGTGAACGTTTACACCATCATTAACCGATTTTGCTTATTCTTTGTGTAGAATATTCCTTGCAGTACAGAGATGGTTCTTACGTAGAGAAAAAAATAAAAAAAGGGTTAGGCCGACACGGGAACGGGAACAGAATTCCACGCGGGAAGATGCGGGCATCAGCTAGTCATATATAATCAGTAATTACACCTTACATTTAACTATGTATGGCGTTTTAAATAGAAAATAACTTAAGAATGTATGTTCTATATAGGTACGTATGTCTAGACGCCTTGAAAAGTTTTAAATTAGATAAATAGATTCCTCGCGCACGTACGTTCCCTAAAAGGTTTTTAGTGTAAATAGCGTTTCTCTACATTTACACGTTGGAAATAAATGTTCTTTGAACGGAAAATTCTATGGAGTAGGTACGAAGATATTGAAGAGGTAGTGTAGAAGTACAAGTCTATATGTACCGAAAAACAATGAAATTGCAGTCACCTGATGTTTAGTGCCGAATGTTGGTCGTAGGGGGTGCCTTGAGAGAGAAGCGCTATCATGTCCTTTAACCAGTGTGCACCGCGTGGAAGTTCCCTGTCAAGTACCCGACTTAAACAATCACTACCTTGGAAATATTATTACTTACATTTATCACGTTTATTTATTTGCTTACTCCAAACGAATGGTCGGTATTTTTCCGTAGAACGTAGAACGATTACAAAAAGCCCGACTTGACTTATACGACTGGTAATATTTTTAGGGAGTGCGGAATTTCTGGGAATATTGGTCATGGTTCCCTAAATCGTATAAGCTCTGAAGAAATACTTGTTGGATAGAAATATGTTTACGACAAAGTAAGATCATACGTATGAAATTACTTCTGAAAGTTAAGTATTCGCAGTGTAATCAACTATTTCAGGTTTATCGATACAAATGGTGACGCGGTGATTAGCAATTTTAATAGTAACAGTCAATTAAATTATTATTAAAGTTTTCGGGATATTTACCATGTAATGATTTGTTATGAGGTCAATAAGGACTAGTGATTTTGTTTACGAGGTTAATATTTCGAGTCTTGTTATGTGGCTTTAAAATGATTTGCCAACGGCAATGGGTGATGCCAATCATGAAGAATAGTAAAACAAAATTTACGTTATAAGATAATGTAGGTATCTGATCTGCTGAATCTGTTGTAACAAAAGCTTAACCAAACTAGTTTAACTAAAACCTATCATTTCAGTCTTGTTCACTAAAAAAGTGATGAAGATATACACCATATTAGTCCTGTTAAACTGGTTTAGTAAAGTTTTCTCAAAAACAAAGTTTGAAGTGTATTTTACAGACTTGTAAAAGAAATCTTGTATTAGTGATTAGTAAGAATTTTTACTTCCAGTTTCTATTATTCTGTAAGCTACTCGCAGTAAGACAGGCCTTGTAGAAATGTATTTTCTAAATCGTCAGTTCGAAAGGGAAAAGAAAATTTAAACGAGTTTTCATTGAATAATAAATGAATAACTTAAAAAACTAAAACATAAAGTTAGACACTTCTCATAGATTTGTCAATACTGATAGATGGTCGTACGCGGCGGTGGGTCTAAAACTCGGAGGTCGTACAAGAACGTAGCCATACAAATGAAACAGTCAATATATTCCATACCTGTTTGTCCATATGCGAAGATACATGCGTTGTACCCGTCGAATGCATTGTCGAGTATATCCCTGCCGAGACATTCGAATACTGTCTTCTGCGACGCAAAATTCGGCAGGGATGGATCCAGGGAGTAGAAGCAGTGGTCGAACGCGAATGTCTTTGGTTGTTTTCTGAAAAAGAATGGACATAATTAATAATTTATTGCGAAATTACCTATATGTCACTTTTCTCGCCTGAAAATCCCCAAAGGGGTAGGCAGAGGTGTATTAACACCTTCATTTCATCAAACATAATTTTCTGTCCCAGGTGCGAGCCTATTGCCGTCAAGTGGACATTTTGCCATGGGTGGTATAGTTACTGTTGGACACAAAACCTATCCATTAGTCGCCTCTACGACACCTACAGGAATAGTTGGGGCGGCCCTCTTCTACTCCACCGGAAACTTACAATTTCGACTTTGAATTTGGTATGTTATATTATAACATAAAGTATATTTATATAAAGTCCCAGTGATGGTCTCAACGTATTTATATACGTTGGTTGAGACCATCACCGCCACCTGGGACAATAGATACTTTTGATTCACATTTTTTTACAAGAAGCTATAAAAATGCAGTTCATTACTTAATTAAATGATTTTTGTGCTTTTTTGTAGAAAAGTAATTTATTTAATAATAGGCTACTTGACTCATACTTAATTTCATACATCGAATGAGTTTTTCCTTTAGTACTTGACTTAGGAAAACGTAAAAAAGCGATATCGTGAAATAAAAGTACATGATCAATAAATAAAACTAATTTGAAAAACACATTTTTATATTTTTAATGCAGCGGGTGAGAACACTGTCATCCATGTTATGACGTCATTAATATACGAGAACAACGAAACTTCAATTGTCATAATTATCATGGAGATGTGTGATCATTTGTACGAGTAAAACGGATTGTGATTTTGTGAAAACATCTTCCGTAAGTGAAAAAAGGTGATTCTTTTTTCGAGTTACTGAAGAAAACAATGATGGACTTCGGATTTGTAAAAGCAGAAAGCACAAATTTGCCGAGAATTAACTCGGTTATGATTGATAATTTTTTTGCCACGAATCCTGATTTCTGCTCAACCCAGCCAAGAAACGTCAAGACAGCTTTGTAAGTACATTGCATTTTATTAATATACTCATGGAAATAAAACAAAAGTTCCCTAATTAATTTTTCAATTAATAAGTAATACTGAATAAGTAATAGGTACATATCATGATAACATAACCTTCAAATAATTATAACTACTTACATATTTCTCATTATACTTTTTCAGATCTGCAAGAGAATCATACGGCGTTGATGCTATAGGGTACTTGCAACTTAAACGGTAGGGAACAAACTGCACAAGAAAATGTAAAATATGTCCTGAACATAAAGTGCACGCAAAACAATACACGGTGTCAGTACTAGTGGACTGAGCTGCCAATGCCATATTGTTGTTAACATGTATTTCTGACGTCACAGCACAGATGATTTATCGAACAACATGGCGGACAGCGTTTTCCCCGGTTTTTGAAAATCATATCTTTTAAATAAGGTTTTCAATATTTATAGGCTTAAAATAAAATCTCATAATTTTTTTTTGTATAATGGAATAATAATTAATCGTTTAGGACAGAAAAAAAAATGAGTCAAGTAGCCTATTGTTAACCTAATCCGATACGGGTGATAAGTATATTATGTCGCCACCAATTAGCTTAATCAATTAAGCCTGCGTGGTTATTTTTTTTTATAACCATTCAGAAATAAGTCTTTTTTCTGACTGTTTAACTTAATGGCTAGGCAAGTAGATAAACGTCATCGATCCAAGCTATTAGCCTATCCGTTTAATTAAATGGCTGAACACCATTCAGGACGTTAATTGAATGGCGCCGTTTAGTTAACTGCCTAGGCAGTTAATTGGACGGCTGATTAAGCTAGTTGGCGGCGACATATACATCACATAGAACAATTATTATTTTACTTTTCCATTTTATACATAAATTTATTTTACGAGCGTACGTCACTAAAGTGTACACGTGTTTATGGACATAAATAAAACCATATCATTTCAATCCATTCATTATTATGGAAGCCAGTGAACAGTAATTGGATATTTATAAAATGCCTTCCCTCTATAAATATCCAACACGAGATTTAGGATATCAAGAAACGTAAACATAGTCAAGGTCACAACCAAAATATCTTATTTTGCCCACATTCCAGCTAAATGTCCGACATTAAAGAACCAATTCACTATTATCGATTTGCAATATTTTTTTACAAATCGAATAAATAAAATTAGTCTACTACAATATGATAAAAAATATTAATAAATCTCTGCATAAACAGGGATCTTAGGATTAGGTACCTCGCAACTCTGTCATGTGGTACACCATGTGTCATGTGTCAAAAAGAAAACCTGCTCTGCAGTCTCGACATGAAAAACCAAATTGTTATTTTTTTAAACTATTTAGGCTTTTTAATTTAGCGAGCATAGATTAGCGCCCCCTAATGAGTTACTATCGTAACACGTATTGTAGAACACGCACCAATCAAACTCAAACCTATACCTGAAAACCGCATCGGAATCGGACTAGTAGTTTTGGACAAAAAGGCAACATTGATTTGCACAAACAAATGTTTGCTACAGCACCCCCTGGTGAGTTGTCACCGCAACACCTATCTAAGAACATGCACCAATTAAACCTGAACTAATAACTGAAAACTGCATCAAAATTGAACAAGAAATTCTTGAGAAAAACAGCAATATGGGTTTGCACAAACATCCTCTCACATCAAACTCATATACCGTCTCTGTTAAGTAGCGGGTAAAAAAGGATCATTGTATCGCTACCCTCGTAACGATTGCTAATGCACGGATCCTATTACAGCGTGAATACGTCCATTATCGTGATTATGAGTAATTAAATGTCAATAGTACTTATTTATAGTCTGACTTCATAAAACGACAACTATTCAAGTCATAATGTAAAAAATTAACGATCGAAATGTAAATAAGCGGCCAAGTGCGAGTCGGACTCGCCCATGAGGCGTTGCGTAACACACAGTTTTTTCACTTAGGAAGTGTCCCTCGCGCAAACTATTCAGTTTAGAAAAAAAAAAATCAGGCACCTCAATGTCATGTTTGAAGACCTGTCCATATATGCACATATGGGTGTGACGAAAAAAAATTTTTTAGTTGCAGTTCTAATTATGGGGAAGCCCCAAAATTTATTGTTTATTTTTTTTTGTGTGAAAATCTTAATGCTGTTCACAGGATACATTTACTTACCAAGTTTATTTTAAAAGCATAGTTCTTATAGCTTAGGAAAAAGTGGCTGTGGCATACGGACGGACGGACAGACAGACAGATATGACGAATCCATAGGGGTTCCGTGTTTTGTCACTTGGCTACGGCAGTGGAAAATGTTACGTAAATAGTTCTAAAGGAGAAACGCTATTCTAGTACTTAAAAGAGGCAACAAGTAGGCGTATAAGTAACGTCACAATTTAAATGAAAATAATTCTACGTATTGTGACTCGTTGGTGAGTTTCGTGACCCAAAATATGTGAAAGAATGTTAGAGTACACAGCGCTTTTCTGAAGCGCGGGTCACCGTCAAGCATTTTATAAAATGCGTCATTACTGCCACGAATAAAGTGGGGGTACTTTCGTTAACGTGACAATAATCCCTAAGGAATTAACGCTTCGTCATGGATATTGTACTTCCGTAGATTTAAAAACAAGTATAATCTATATACGGAGCTTATAATAGCGTTATAGTACGGCAATTATCGTGATCATGGTATTGTCTGTATCTACGGTTAATGTTGTCAAATTGTCAGGCAAAAAGCGGCGACAGTTCAAAGATATAGACATCATCTACATGGGAAGTTCAAATTTATATTATACTGATGTGGGTATATTCTTATAACTGTAATTCTTCCATCTTCCATACGTTACCCCATGATCGTGCGTGTTAAGTTCCTCTTACTATGTATATCACAAGTAATGCAGAAAGTTTTCAAAGTCTAGATTAGTCTAGAAGTACTAAAAAAATATATTTAACCATTTAATAAGTTCTTTCTATAAACGCCGCGTTGAAATTATCCAAGATAAAAATTGTTTCCATATTCGGGTCTTCATATATCTATGAGCAAGTATTTTCTTCAATGAATATTCGTAAAAACCAACTAAGGAACAGGATGTCTGACCATCAGATAAAAATTGTTTCCATATTCGGGTCTTCATATATCTATGAGCAAGTATTTTCTTCAATGAATATTCGTAAAAACCAACTAAGGAACAGGATGTCTGACCATCAGATAAAAATTGTTTCCATATTCGGGTCTTCATATATCTATGAGCAAGTATTTTCTTCAATGAATATTCGTAAAAACCAACTAAGGAACAGGATGTCTGACCATCAGGTCAGACATCCTGTTCCTTAGTTGGTTTTTCCTTAGGTGCCTAATTTCGACGCCTTAATTAATGAACAGTCAAAATTTCATCTGTCACACCAACCAAGCACATCAATACAATAATTAACATCAAACATGATTTTATTTTTGTTGTCTACTTGATTATAATAATAAATCCTTCTTGGTCCGCGAAAATGTTGTAATCACTACATAGTATAAAACAAAGTCGCTTTCTCTGTCCCTATATCCCTTTGTATGCTTAAATCTTTAAAACTACGCAACGGATTTTGATGCGGTTTTTTTTTATAGATAGAGTGATTCACGAGGAAGGTTTATATGTATAATACATGTTTAATATAGTAGAGGGTGCAGCGGGAACGGGATCTGACGCCACGCGGGTGGAAAAATATTGGCGGTACGAAGTTCGCCAGGTCAGCTAGTTATTTTATATGGCCCTTCTCCAAATCTATTTCCCCATCCCTGGTCTAGAAGTACTTACTAAAAATATTATATCTTTATATCTAACCATTTAATAAGTTCTTTCTATAAACGCCGCGTTGGAATTATCCAAGATATAAATAATGGCAACTGGCAATCAGACACAAAATGTTTTGTTCAATTATTGAAATAAAACCACTTTTTAATGGATTCTATCGCGATTTATTTGTTACTATTTACTATACATAAACTGTCGAAATGTGGGTGCTAGGACCTCTGCCTACCCCTCCAGGGATATAGGCATGAGTTTAAATTATGTTATGTTTTTTTTTTACTTTTAACCGACGTTTCGGCTACTTTTCAGCAGCCATGTTTGCAGTTTAACCTCAACAACAAATAAATCGCCATAGAACGGAGTGATTTTTATTTCAATGGGTGATATTCGCGTAAACTTTAGAAAATATCAGGTTTGTTCAACTTAAATCACTTCATATATCCCTATCGACAAATTCGAGGCTGCACCAATTTTAAGTTCTAAAGCTCACAGCCAAACTTATTTCGCTCTTCTATACGAAAAAGCTGTCTCGTTCTCTCTTTTAGTAGCAGAAGGGGACAGTTAAATAATAAATCCCTCATTACCAAATCCCCTCAATACGGGTAGCGTGCCAAAAGATAATGTTATTACTTTGGTTTATTGACCTAATTGTTGTTCCTCGACCATTCTGCGGAGGGTGACTGTTGGTTATATTAAATTTTATATTTTTGAAGTTATAAGTGCATTTTGACAGGTGCCCTAAGTCGTAGAAGGTAAGTTGGCACGATTGCAACGAAAAAAAAACAATAAGACCCGTATTCTAGACTGCCACACAGCTGAACCTCTATTTATCTGGGAAAAGCTTATCTCGGTTGTCTGGCAGATTGTCTATACATTCTAGAATATGGGCCTAAAACTATTGTAATCGTTATTTATGTGAGACCTCGTAAGACAGTTACGTTTCATCTTTTTACCCGACGGTCAAGAAGGGTTATGTATTTCGCGCGTATCCTGTATGTACGTTTGTAAGATCCTTTATTACCTCATTTCTTGTGAACCACCGTACGGATTTCAATGATTCAATTTCAAGTGTTTTAGGTACATAAAATATAAACAATACCTACCTATGTTGGTTTTCAGGCACCAAAATTGTATGTGGTCAAAAAAAATTTCACTCTAATTTATCAAGTGGGGTATCAAAATGAAGGAAATTTGAAGACGATTACAAATTATTTTTATAAACCATAAAATAAGATAAATTATTTAAAAAAAAACTCGACTGATTCTGAAAAGAACGAATCAAGCTTTATAACAGGCGGTGCCCATTTGCAAATCTCAAACCAGATGAAAATTATAAGGTACCGCCTGCTATTAAGCTTGTTTTGATATTTTCAGAATATATATACTTTTTAATTGTATGGAGATTATCTCTAAAAATTACGTTTATATCAGCGTTGACAGAATGTGACTTTAGTAACATTTTGCGTTATTATGACTCTCTTATGTTACTTCTGTGTTACACAACTCAAAATGTTAATTAGACCTTATTTTTGCCTTTAAAAACAACGAATTATTATTGTTTTGTACTTGATAATGAAAGCGATAGTAACACAGAAATAATTTATAAATACATAATAATATGTTACTTTAACACATTTCTTAATCCTATCAATACCCGATACATTAAAACGATTAATCGTTTGTTAGCTGAATCAATTATTCTCAAAATCGGTTTGACACATCTCAACACTTAAAATGCACCTATTAAATCATCAACAATGAAACGAAACCTAATTTGATTCGTTGTTCAAATATTTTAACTATAACAATTTGCATTCATATTACTTAGAATGTACTCCCACAATAGTGAATAAAAAACCAAGGGCAACAACAACCTCTTGGGTTGCTGTAACTTAGAATTTCTCGACCGTAAGAACGGTAGTAAAATATTAAACAAGGTAACATTGAGTTGAGAATTTGTTAGAAGATAATAAAAAATACTCGAGCTACCGTTTACATCGGACTTAGGTATTCATAAGCTAGGTACAAACTAAACAAAGGATAATGACCTTATCTATGACGTCATAATCTCAAGTTTACCGCGAGGGCGAAAAGTAAAAGTTTTGGCAAGAATCTTAAACGTTTATTATTACTATCGTTGCAAGTTACTACGTACTAAGAATAACAATACAGGTCATTGACGTCTTCATCTTCATCCGCTTGCAAAAACTTATCTTTTGGAGTTTAATTTACGTTGCACGTTTCTGCTTGGAAACGATGAAGAAAACGAAAAGGAATGCCAAAAGTAAGAAAAAGAAAAAGTTAGGTAAGAAAAAGAACACTGCTACCAATATACACCAGATATATGTACAATTTTTAGGTACCCTAATTCAGTTTATTCCACCCCTAGTATCGCCCTTATGATGTCACGTCCACCTGTTACTTATCAAATAGTCTGAGGTTTCTCTCACACGTACCCGCGCCACCTAATGAGCACCATTAAAATGAACAGTGCCACTCACTAGTCTCTGCCATTGATATGGGGCTCACAATCGTAATACCAGAAGATAGTACTTATTAGAGCGTTAAGCCATTGCGTCGGTCCCGGTTGCCATGCGAACATCTATGGCAGTCGTTACGGGTAGTAGGAGCCCTCAAAAATGCAACATCTTGTCTAACTGCAATGCTTCGATATCGTCTTTGGGTTGTGGAGGTCAGGTCAGTCGCTTCACGCAAAATATTGAAAGTCAGCCAAATTCGCATTGAGACTGGGATTACGGCAGGATACAGAAGAAGTACTTATTAGAGTGTAACTGGCGCGTGGAAGACAAAATTTAATGTATGAACCAAAATGAATAAAATTCGCGGTCGATGCACATGAGGTCGGTACTTAGCTCCAAAAAGCTTTTCAATATTTTATTTCTATTTGAAAATCTCATGATAAGAATAAATCTTCACCTGAAATTTTAAGTTTCAATATTTTTAAGGCCCAATGAAACGGTAGATATGTATGTTTATACAGTAAGTGAAATTTCAATCAAGACGCAAAAAATGAACGAAATGACGCTTTGACAAGTTTCGACAGATGTTTTTTTACGCCTCGCTTACATTAGGATTATTCGGAATTGTGGGCATGGAAACATGTGTGTTACAAAAATTCCAAATCGTTATATTACAGGTACAAAACCGTACAATTTAGCTAGCTTTGTATGCAGATGTGTGTATTTCATTCATGTACTATTCTAAAATGCAAAAACCATACACTGTTTTGAGTAGTATTATTGAACGTGTGAGTCAGGTTCACATGTAACATGCAACTACATAGCTATGGTAGAATTCAATTAGCCACAGCGGCACCCCATTACACCTACAAATTATACACGACTAAGTAATCAAGTGTTGGGGTGCAACGACCAATTTGTGTTCAGCTTGTGCAAAGTTTTCGTTCGGCATAATATTAATCATGTCATCATCTGGAAACTACGTATAGGAATGTAGAATATTACATTGGTGCATCAATAGTTAATTTGAAATAGACGATTTTACCTGCATAAAAGTATAGAAAAGTTATCTATAGTGATTTATCGTGATAAAAGGTTGCACAAAATATTGGTGTTTTATGAACTAATCATTAATTCAATTCGGTAACCAGTATAGCGTACGCGTCCAGCTTCAAGTACAGTATTAGTAGTAGTAACAAGTATTTCAGCTCGTTAAATAAGGCTATTACAATATACCATTAACATTGTTGTACTGTATGGAAGACGAAACTTCAAAATGTTGGCCAATCGAACTGTCAGTCACTCAGCCGATGTATCCCGGTCCCGGGTTACATTTCATTGATATTGGAAACACGCCGAGAGCTTCGGGTGAATCATCGGAGTTAGGACACCACGTGTGGGTATAGACAGGATGTAATACAATAAATACGTGAGCTCCCTACTTGACTGTACGGGAGAATAAAATTTAATGTGCAATGTTATTCATGTTAATGTAAACGTACAATAAAATTGAATTTCGCGTTAAAAGTAAGTTGTCAAGAAATAGGCTTTTGTCCTATATTTTTTATCTGTTTAATATAATTTGAGATTTAATAAGGAATCTGAAAAGTTATAAATTTTGTCTTATTTCAATTATTAATATTTTGAGCTATTTTGGTAAATTAAAATTGTAAAGTCATAGTTTCAGTTTAGTTAAGCAACATCGTATTTACTATGCATATTTGTTGAGAAAAAAATAGTTAAGCAGTATTGGTGATGATCTGTTGACTATGAACCTGAAGGACTCAGGACATACCATATTGCAAGTTAAAATGGTCAATGCTTTTATATTTTTGGGTTTTTATTTTTCTGTTTGATTGTGTTTTTTTATCGTGTATGTTTTTGAAGTGTAATTCGTTATTTAGTTAGGTACTTTAATACTTTTATGATAATTTTATTATGACTGCGTAAAAAATAATTCAGAGCTCATGTAAGTATGATTTTTTTTACTCTGGCTAATTATTTTAAAGAATTCATGCCTTGAGTTTGTTATTTTAATTACAGTTAAAATAAATTAATATTAAATTAATAATATGATTTATAACGAGTCATTAAAGTACCTACACAAGAGTTGGAAGTATGGCAGTAAATGTAAATTTGGTTACTAATGAATCAAACTGAATACGGAAAATGAGAAAAGTTTAGGCTCAATGCAGATTTCATTCAAATGAAAAAAAGTAATAATGCTCATTGCTCACCATATTTAAGTTACCTACTTCCAAAATTTTCATGAAAACAAAAGTATTAATTTTATCAAAACATTTGTTATAATAAATTGGTAACCGTATTTCCGATAAGAAATTCTTTGTATTTTAAACAAAAGTGTTACGATTCCAGCTACGTGATAACTAGGTAGGTACTTACTTACTTAACAGTAGGTTACCTGTAGGAGTTTATACTGCCTATAGTTTGGGTACCACTATACAGACATGAATGCTTAGTACATCTGTAAGGTTTTTCCTAAACCTCAGACGTGTGCATTGAACATTTTATGTTCACTATAACATCGTTTTTATTACATGTTGAAATATCTCCCCAGACTTGTCTCAAAAGCTTCTTTGATTAGACTTATTACGACTTCCATAAAATGACTCGATAAACGAATGTAACTGCATATAAATGTTTATTCAGATGTAAACTCAATTTTGTATACTATTTTTTCGATTTTATCGTGCAGCCTGGTACAACTGAATGCCTTACTCGTTCTCGTACAACGTCGCAATTTGGCAACAATGCGTCATTTCCAAGTTATACAGCCCTCGCTGACTAGCTGGACTGAAACTCGTGTTTTCATGATTACAATCTTGAACTTCAACTACTGTTGAAAAATATTTGAGTACCTATATTGTTACGTTTGTCGTTAGTAAACAGGCCAGTAGACCGTTTAATATTATAAAGAAAAATATCTTTAAATAGTTAATAAATGACAATTCAAGTTAATAAGAATACTTACATATATAGTAGAGGTGGAAGAAAATAGAAGCAAATTGCATAAAATAAAAGAGATGAAGGGAATACCTTTATAGAAGTGAGATGACATGGAGAGAATGACATGTAACGCCTGAAGTCGCATAAAACTTATAATGTTCCATTTGAATAAAGATTATTTCTGGCATAAGAAAAGTCGTAAAGTTTCTAAATAATCGTGACCTCAGGTGTCCTTGACTTTTGTTATTTTAGAATGTAACTGATATTGTCACTAGTTAATTATATGTCGCACGCACTTTATGCCAGGTATACAGTTCAAATTGTAATAATCCAATTACATTTATTAATCCACTTTCACGTCATAATCCTACAACGCGTCACTAAGTACCAATTCCCCAAAGTGCCGCTGTACAAGGCACTACACACGAAATAGTAATACGATTCCATTAAATTAATAGCAATTTTGTATAACAACCTTGCTTAAGAAATATGCTAAAGGTATCATTGTTGAGGTTCTGACTAACTTTTTTTTTCTTTTTATGATACACTTAAGTCAGCCTGCAGTTTTGCAAGACCTCCAATGCTTAATAGATAGGAATTAGCTTAAAAACGTTGGGTCACCGAGTTTGTATATTATTAAGAAATTCTTTGTGGGCTAAAACGTGCTCAGTAGGCGGTAATAAGCTCGCTAAGTATACAGGACACAAAAAATATAAGTCCTCGTGTATTGTTTATTCTTTTAGGGATATAGAACTCTGAATGTGTTGTTATTGCCAATAGCGTGAGAGTCGTCCTAAAGTATTTTTGATATAGCACTGTTAATCAGGGGTATGAATTGGCTACGAAGGCTATGATTGTAATTTATGACAAAGAAGGAAGTCCGCAGGTTGTGGAGAGTACGAATGGGAAGGCTTTGCAACGATTCCCACAATAACATTACTTGGCAAGAATCCAGATGCTTACTCATAATATGAACAAGGCAGGATCGCAAATCTATCACCCTCTGCCAGTTTACAAACTCCGATGAATTTTACTTTACAACACAAATCTCAGGAAGGTTTTACGATGCCGGTTTGACTTGGTCAGCTAAGCCTGGGATTCGGAGACAATTTACGTTGGAGACGTAAATAGTGTTTTGTCGTAATGAAACGTTTATAAGCTTATGGCGAGCGGACACCTTTCCTTTTCTTCGCTACATATTGTTAAAATAAACTAACAACAAACTATATTGGAAGTTTACACGAATATTCACTTATCAGGTTATTAAAAAGAGTTATAACTTTGGACGAAGACTAAGTTTGAATTTATCGGCTACCGCACCGCGTTCGAATCAAATTGTTTATAAGAAATTTCACACTCTTTAGTTGAACTTATTCGCAATTATTTTCCCTGATCAAATCGTACCAAGGGTCAAATCTAATCTCAATTCGACAACCCATCAAAAGTAAATTACTGACAGCAAAACGGTCGTCCAGTTGGCGATATATGGCTGTTAGGCTCAGCGCAAACGGGCCACTGACAATCGCTACCGGTGGCCGGCGATAAGCAGGGGTTTGACGCATACTGTCCCATTGGCATTACGTCACGAATTCAAAAATGGTCCCATTCGCAATCGGTCCCTTTCGCATTCAGCCCCATTCGCATTCGGTCCCATTCGCATTCAGTTCCATTCGCATTCGGAGTTCACACGAGTTTTCATACATTTTGTTTTAACGCGGTACACACGCCGAGCCTTATACTGATTTACTTGCATCAATATGAATGTGCTATAGTTCTCCATTATCGTAGCAAAAATATAGCCTCATTAAGTTAATCTAACGACCTCACAGAGCAGTTGAATGGTTGTACAAAGTGCGGTTTCATTAAATTATTTATGATAGTGCTAGTTCTATGCTGAAACGGCTAGTAAGATTTAGTCGAAAGAAAGTAATAAAACGGGATTTTTAACGTTGTAACTTTTTACTGCTGTAGATTAAATCAGTCTGTCTGTCTTGTTGACTTTGTACCGCCTCAGAAAATATACATTCATTAAATCCCATTTCAATCTTCATCAATCCATATATTAAATACAAAACACAATCCATCGAATATGTTAACATGGAACATTGAACAGATAGAGTAAATAAACTTGAACATGTTTACACTTCATTAGCTATACATGGAAGCAACGATCTATCAGCACGATAGACAGTAAGTTAACTCATAATAATATAACC
Organism: Eilema caniola; assembly: GCA_949126895.1. Lineage (NCBI taxonomy): Eukaryota > Metazoa > Arthropoda > Insecta > Lepidoptera > Erebidae > Eilema > Eilema caniola. The sequence continues at coordinate 7,091,309 of OX421463.1, read as the reverse complement.
CAGAATGTTTTAAACATAAACATGTGAACCCACATATCTTACTAAAAACTACGTTTATAAAAACCGACTTCAAAAACTGAATTTACTGATCTTGAAGTGGGTCTCAAGGTCCAGTACCCATAAAATGTATAACCACCTGTGAGTTATACTAAACAAAATATAAAAAGAATTTTTGAAATCGGTTCATAAACGACAAGTTATCCGCGTATACAAACATAAAAAAGCATACGGTCGAATTGAGAATCCTCCTCCTTTTTTGAAGTCGGTTAAAAATATACTAAAATTCACAATGCGCAAGTCAATACACTTCGGATAACATCATTAAAATGTATATATAGTTTCACATATTTAGTGTCTAACTTAAACTATTCCGAAGTAACTAGAAGTTTGCTCAGTCCAAAAGTTCCCAATGTGCCTAACAAATATCTAATTTTTAAACATTGGCTACGACTTTTGAACATATCACGGCAAAGCGAGTTGTTTGTCATTTATAGAACTTTGATCATACAAACTAACCACGAACAAACTTAGTATGGAAGTTGAATCCGTATTCAAAATACGTAGAGAGACACATACAATCCGGATATGCTATCTAGTATTTTCAACAATCCAGTCTCCTTTATTTTCTTTAGCTGCGTCGAGTATGTTGATGTTTGGTTATCTTTAATTCAAACTAAACATACAGCTTCAAATCAACATTACAACAAAATCAAACCTAGATATTCTCAGTACTCACATTAGTTACCATAAATTCTAATGCACGACTGCGATAGTAAATATGAATGGTTCACGTTCATGGTCAACTGCCATACGAATGCCGCGGAGCTGAACTGCCCAAGCAAATGAAACCGTTACAAGTACGATCTGATAAAATAAGAGGTTATTTGAAGAGTACGCACGATGAACGAGTTTAAATGATAATATCAGGTAATTTGCCCTTACTTGCTGACTTTACCTTTCGAAAGCTATGTAATTTTCAAAGCATCTAGTTTCTTTTACAACCTGGAAAACGGTTATCCTTGTGAGAGTCAAATCTATATGTATTTGTACATAAGACCTTTATTTTTCTATTACGAAGTTGATTTTCGTGTTTGTACAGGAAAAAACATTTTATTAGACTGCCGAATAAATTCTTCCATTTCGATATTTAATACGAAACGAGCATTCCCAGAATTATTGGCAATGGAAAAACTGAGTTTCATACAATAAAATAGGTTTCCAATGAATGAGAATACTTCAGCGCAGTAAATTGAAATCGATTCAGTTTTTCTGACAGTATGGTCAGCAATCGCAGTAATTATATATGTATATTTGTACCGATATGTATAACACGAATTTCGATGTATTTATTAATTACGTGAATAGGAAATAGGAAAATGCATAAATCTTTAATTACCGTATGGTTAAATTCAGTAGGTAAAGTTTAATGCTTGCAGTACTGTAAAACTCAATAGATCAAAGCGAGAATACGAATAAAATGGAAATTTGAATATAAAATATACTTTTCATTATTAAGATTATATATTTTTTAAACTATATTAAATATTTGGACAACTCATATTTGGAATACAATTCAAAGCAGATGTTAAATATTTTATAAGACCGCGAGTTAGTTTGAGAACTGCCTTTCGAAACTGAACAATCAGTACGATAAAAATCTTGTGATTGTTCACTGTTACAGTATTAACTGAAATATGTAAATTAGACGCAAATGAAAAACATGAACAAAGGGTATGGAAACTCGGTTAGCTATGGAGAATCGATAGCCAACATCCAGTCAAGATCTGGATAAAAAAGGGTAAGGTAGGTACGATAATGTATCATACCAGTAAAATCTAATTTATTTTTACGTCCGTAACAATGGTTATCATTTGTATTTATGCCAAATACCGGGGGCGAGTCGGGGACCGCTTGGCCCCCCCTCTCGAGGAGGGCCAGACCGAGAGGAATGGCCCTGGGTCAGCCGGGGTGCGAGGGATATATCTCGAGACAACCTCACCTTCGGCCTAGCACATCGACCCTCAGACGGCGTGCGGACCCGGCAAACTCCAAACCGCCTCAGAATCAATAAAAAAAAGTTGCAATTTCCCATATTTTCTCACCGTTTAAACTTTCCCTCCACGAACATTTCAAGACCAAGATAAGATAAATCCGTTCAGTCGTTCTCGAATTTTAGCGAGACTAACGAACAGCAATTGATTTTTATATATTAAATTAGTAAACAGCAACAGGAAATAAGTACATAATATAGCGGAAGATACACAGAATACATAACATAACAAATTGAAATAAACAAATATAGAGACACTTTCAAGAGAGCAAGTCTCAGGGCATTAAATTAAACTTTCTGATCTCTCATGAGAATTGCAGACTTAGAGAAATATATGGGTAAGTATATATCACGTTTACTGGAAAGTCAAACGAGTAATAAAGTGACTTTGGCAAAAAATATCTATCAAACTTCTAGTGGATTTCAATATTTTCAAGAGACAGCAACGATAAAATACCCATTTACTTGTAAAATACGTCTAGGCACATTTTGTAACTTATCCATTTTATCGATGTGTTCTCAAACTTGTTCAACTGTCTGGGCAGTGAGAAGTGACTCGTACATTAGCGATAGCGTCTATTCAGCCATGTAGCAAAACAGTTATAGCAACTTAGCGCCTCAAATAGATCGACGGTTTAGTCGATTTGACAGTAAGTACATTGAACTTAACCGATTTAGTCAAGTGAATGAAAATCGCTCATTAAGCTAATAGTGATTTTTGAAGTGAAAACTTCTTTAGCGGCGTTGGATGGGTGTAAAATGTTAAGGAAGTGTCAGGATTAGTTGACCTTTGAACCGTAACCGACGACTGACGTCATACAAGATTAGGTACAGACTATCTATTTTGCAAGTTACGATAGATAGCGTCGTAGCTTAAACGGTAAGCACTTCGACTGTAAGCCCTCATAGTTTCAGAAAGTATCGGGTTCAAACCACCTGGCCTTCTGAAACTTTTTGTGTTTTTTTTTTCTTTTTGTAATTTATTACTTTTTATTATTTTTTCTTTCTGTAATTTATTACTTTTTGTGATTATTTTTTCTTTTGATAATTTATTGATTTCTTCTGACAGAAAATTAGCAGAAAATAAGTGATAGGTTCTATGATTAGCGCTATATTATAGGTATGGTATGGTATGTTCTTTTTTATCTTTTTCTATGTATATAACGAAGAAAGAAAAAAAGAAAATGTTTTCACTTCTGCCGGCACTCCCAGAGTGCAACCCGTCTTTTATTTTCTCTCTACGTGGACGGTTTAAATTGGTTTTGACGTACCGATCGCGGTAGGTACTTATATTCATTAACACAAATTATAAATATATTTTGAAATTTGAAGCACGTTAAATTGCTTAAGTGAAACACTGTTAACGGTATTCGTAGATTTTTTAACAACTTTCCTCTATTGTGGTCTCTCATCTTTGCGGCAAACTGTTTTGTCATAGATCATGTAGGTATCTATGAGAAAACTAATTGTAAACCATGTTAAGTGCAATTCACTCAGATGGAGCCGCTGGTAAAAGCTAGTAAACCATATTTACGTGTGCGTAACATACGGTAACATAAAAGCAGATATAAAGCTGCGAAATTAGATTTATTGGTCTAAGACGACAGAATCGTGAGACAAACAGGAACACCATACACAAAGGGAACAAATTGAATTCGAGCTCACGTACATTCGAGTAGTATTTTACGATCGATATGAGGATATAAGACGTAATATGAACAGTCGTCCTCAAAAATATTCGATGTTACACCTCACCTCAAAAACTTTTCATTTAATAATAAAGGAAATTATTAAACTTGTCCTCTGAAAATTACAAAAAAAAGTTTCATTCAATTTATCTATTGATTTATTTCGATGTAAAAGTTTGTCAGCACTTTTTGAAGCGACCGGACACATACGATAATATAACAAACCGGTTTTTTTTTTTTTCAAAATGACTAATCGTCGAGACTTCACAAACCCAAATAAAGCGGATATATCGAAAACGACATTGATGCAATTAATAATGTTTTCGTAAATTATGAGCGAAATTATCAGACTTTTATTAATATTGATGGCTAAAAAAAGTTCCTGCAGAAAATTTAAAAATTTATAGCGTTATAGCGGCCGCGAGAATATATAAACCTGAATTTGGTTTTCGGTCACATTCATCAATCAACCCCTCGCCTGTCCTGTCCCTTGAAGTCCTAATTGTTTTCGGCGCGGTAGATTTTGTATCCTAATAAGCTTTTATAATACGTTGCCAGGCCTACTACACAGTTTACATACTCGTATTACACACACTAGAGATCAAAACATCTAGGTAGAAATAAAGAGGGTTTTATAGCTCGCATGATTCTGAAAATAGAGCTAAGTAATGCTCACTACTCACGTCATGAAAGTATTACCTACTATTGCCTTTATTTTAATAGGCCTTCAAAGAAATAGGTTTAGTTTAAACATCACTACGCACATGACATACCTACAGCGACACTGCAACCTCTACCACGTTAGTTGCCCGTGTTACTTCCAATCTTACTACTAATAATAACACTGGTGATTGAATTACCCTTCTCACTAATGAAGTTGAAAGAAATTTTATAAGCTTTTATTTCAATGGAAAGGTTTGATGGTAGTTGATTAATTAGATCAAATTTTGTAAGCTGAATTATAACCTTAGTTTTTTAAATCGACTGAAAAGTCGACAAGAGGCGTGGGTAGGATTACGTAACATGGCAAAATACAAATCTGTCGATGGTTGATCCTTAAAAAGGAATCCAAAATTATAGGTGAGTGCCACCGCTGACTGAAACCGGGAAGAAGTAATATAGGCTCCCCTTCGAATAAGCTGTCGTTTGGTAAAGTTACACAGTGATAATACCCGCCGATATTGCTACCCTTGAAGATTATCATGTCTTGTACGCCGAGTATTCAAATAGAGTATACAGCCTGAAGTATCTAAGTTTTTAGATAACGCTTTTTATAAGCCCATTCTTATGTTATATTTTCTACGTTGAAAGTTGTTGTTATTTTGTATTCGTAAAACCGAGATTTAGAATACTGAAGTTGGTTTTATTAACAAGTTACGGGGTTAGAATAAGAAAAATGTTTACTGTAGATTTTTTTAAACCGAATTTACCGCTATCGGAAGTACAATCGCGTCGGTCGTGTAACAAATAAATAAAATCATAATTCGTTCAAGTAGTACACAATATAGGTGGGTCTGCTTTTACAGTAAAGTTTTTCATGCGTGAAATATCAATCAATTACGCAAATAAAGTACCTTCACTATAGGTAGTACAGTACAGTAGACTGTTATGGTTATTTAAGTAAGTACGGTTACTGCTTTGGACATTTCAAAGAATCTTATAATGATATCGACATCTTGAGGCAACTTCAATATATTAGATTCCGTGACACTCCTGTCCAAGAATACAAAATAGTTAAATAGATGTGCAGTTACATAAATAGATACATATAACTAATAAGATATAATTTTACGACAAAAAATTAGAGACCCGGTATAGTTGCGCAAAGTAAGAAACAATAGACCACAAAAACTATAAAAGGCAGTCAGTTTTCTAATGGTTACGACCCGTGGATGGCGTAAGCGTCCACCATGACGTCAAAGTATCATTAAAACCCCACATCCTCTTAGAGTACTTATATAAGGCTAATTTCAGACAATGACATTTAGGTACGTATATTAGACTACGGGCAAACGTAGTGTAGGACACGCGCTGGATGCGGGCTGCTTAAGAATCGGTCGTTCTGGAAGTCTAAAGGGGAGGCCTATGTTCAACAGTGGACTATGTGTAGCTGATATGACGATGAATGATGATGATTATGATGATTCGAATACTAGTGTCAATTGTGATACACACCATCCATCAGTAGGAGGAAAAGGATGAATCAGGGGAAGAAAGGCGCAAGTTACAATGCATGCATATATTTTCTACAACTCGCTGAATTTCACTGAAATTCGTCTAGTCTAGATGCCTCAGCCCGAAGAAGTAAAAATATACTAACGTACACCCATACGCAGACATTATCTACTGACAAGACGAGACAGGAACAAAAAAAAAGACGAGTTGCACTCTGGGAGTGCCGGCAGAAGTGAAAACATTTTCTTTTTTTCTTTCTTCGTTATATACATAGAAAAAGATAAAAAAGAACATACCATACCATACCTATAATATAGCGCTAATCATAGAACCTATCACTTATTTTCTGCTAATTTTCTGTCAGAAGAAATAAATTATAAAAAGAAAAAATAATCACAAAAAATAATAAATTACAGAAAGAAAAAATTATAATAAAAAGTAATAAATTACAAAAAGAAAAAATAATCACCAAAAGTAATAAATTATAATAAGAAAAAACAATCACAAAAAGTTTTAGAAGGCCAGGTGGTTTGAACCCGATACTATCTGAAACTATAAGGACTTACAGTCGACGTGCTTACCGTTTAAGCTACGACGACATCTATTGAAACTTGCAAAATACATAGTCGGTACCTAATCTTGTATGACGTCAGTCATCGGTTACGGTTCAAAGGTCAACTAATCCTGACGCTTCCTTAACATTTTACACCCATCCAACGCCGCTAAAGAAGTTTTCACTTCAAAAACTTTTCTTGCAATATTTTATGAGCGAAGAATTCATCAAGGAGTCAATTTACTTGTAAGGAAAAATGTGCAAAACTAATTACGGTTGACAGACCATTCATTCTTAATGAGTGAAAGCAAAGTTGTCAGCATCTGTAGACTGATTGAGTGAAAGCATTTAACTTAACCAAAATGTTAATTATTTTTTCGAACTATGTATTCAAATACGGTTTGCTTTAGGTACTGATAAGAAGACAAAAGAATTTTCTGCTGAACAAAATACGTCAGAGACAGAATTAACAAGTTCATTGTGTATTCGGATCTCATTTAAATTTTTTGTCTTCATTTTATTGTAGAAATAATTAAGAGTCCGTTTTCAATTTCATTGTGCCATAAGAATAATACACTAGATTTATTTACCACTAGGAGCTTGCCCGCTTTGAATTAAGCAGAAAAAAATAATTGATTTAAAAAAAATGTATTTACCTACATCAAATAGTTGAAGGGTGTACCCGATCCACTCACAGAATAATTAAATAATAGACCACATTTATATCCAAATTCTATTAAATGTCAATACTTTTTTACTACTCTACATACAATACTATGGGATTATATGTATTATTTATCTAAGTACTTTCTTTCTTTTTGACTTTAAAACTAAAAGAAATAAAACTTAATAAAATAAAGAAATAATTTTGAAATTTACCGGTAACCATCCATAATCATGTAATCAGTGACTTGGCAATATTTTTTTTTTTAAAGAATATTAGCAACCGAAATTATCGAAATTACTAATATTCCCATTCTCCAACTAAGTTAAATTGCTTGTGCTAGGAGTGGGTTCACGTCGGTAGTGTAATGGCCAGGATTCGAACCCGGGACCTCTCGATCGTAAGGCCGACTCCTTAACTACTAAGCTACCGACGCTTAATATCAAACTATTATAGATTACAAAGCTTCATCTTCTTCATCCTAGCGTTAATCCCAGTCGAAGCTTTCAACTTGGAGTCTGGGGACCGCTATCAGTCTGAATGCGGATTTGGCTGAACTTGAATATTTTCCGCGAAGCGATGGCCATCTCACCTCCTCATCCCAAAAGCGGTATCGAAGCATTGCAGTTACAGCAGTTGTTAGATTTTTTAGGGCTTCAACTACCCGTAACGACCGCACGCAACCGGGACCAGACTAAAGCAAATAGTAAAAAAATACTTCATGCATACAAATATTTGCATTGAGCGGGGATCGAACCCGCGCCTCCTGCCTAGTGGCCGCGTTCACAACCGTCAATTACAAAGCTTATTAAACTTCAAACAAAATTCTTCAACATGGGTGTAAATGATAAGATTTTAAAATCTACTATTCCAATAAACTTGTTCATCCAGAATCACGTAATCAGTGACTTTTCAATAAAACCAAACTAGATTACAAAGCTTATTAAGCTTCAAAGAGAATTCTTCTAACTTATTGGCGTAAGAGTATCAATAGCGCGTCATATAATAGTGATTGAAATTTGAACAACTTGTAATAGGATAAGTTTTCAGTGAAAAGAATCTCTTGCACATATTTGTACGACAAAAATGTAAACATACTTCGGTACGGGTCTTTCACTTCCGAAGTTTGTACACGTTGTGCAACTACTTATTAAAAGTTTCCGATCAAGTTGGCATCCGTGAATGTACGAGGACACTACTAATAGTGAAGTTTGGAATCTGTACATTTCAGTTCCGTTTTCGATTCTACTTTCTAACGACAACTTTTCCAGCTGAGTCTGAATGTCTAGATTAATTGTTTAAATTTACCATCTTGTTTATATAGACGTGAACCTAAATCGTATTAGGAAATGTGTGGGCGAGGCATCGCAAAGGCTAGCAGACTCATAGTTAGTCTCCCTCGGCATCGTCTGTCCTAATCTGGACTTCATGTTCGTCATTCCACCACATGATGCGTGACATCATGGCCCCGCCAAAATCAAGGAGGTTGTTCGGCAACCTGCTTAGTAACTGCAAAGTGATACGCGACCAAAAGAGGACAGTTGAGGCAATTAAATCCATGGTAGGCGTCAAATATTAGTTTGGCGAGGTCGTAAGGTAAACATGACACGAGGGCCGTATTTACCCTTTATTAAGAGTTCGGGCGAGGCGATGACGTCACAGGGCGGCGCCCCGGTGGCTCGGCGCGCTTCAACTAGGTTCGCGTTGAAACGTAGCCGACATGACGGTGACAAGTGAATAGTGAATGTGCTACTAACTTAAACGTTCCAAAAAAGGTAGGTAGGTAAGTTTCCAATGTTTTTAAAAGGATAACCTTTTGTGTTGTATGCAGTTGTCATTCCACTACATCGTTAATCCAACTAAACAGAATTACTTACATATCAATACCTGCCTTTTTTACGTACGCTAAACGGCCGCATGTAGTAGGTACCTAGTTGACGGATCCTGACAATTATGGGTATGTGTGTTACAAGTTGAACTATATTCCATAAAAGAAAAAACACACGGTGAGTCAACTTAGTACGATAACATTGTACTCATACAAACGCTGACATCTTTGATAACAATATATCACAACACAAGTTCTGCGTGTTTATAACAATTCGCTGGACTCAAACTCATTTGACAATAATTACTTTGCTGCTAAACAAAATAGTTATGTTTATGCTACAATCAATATCTGTAAACAAAACTTTAAAAAAAAGGAAAATATTGTTAGAAAATTGCGTAATAAAGGCAACGGAGCAATATTCTAAATAAGACTGGTGGCTCAGAATGATTTTATGACGGATGGCAGAGATAACTCATAAAGTATTTGGGACAGCATCTGCCTATTCTGGATAAAAAAGGCGCAGTAAATGTATGTTTCTTAACTAAAAAGAACACATTAAGAGGTCTAATAAATGAAAGGTTATGATATAATTTAAAATGTTGTAAAAACAGAACCCGATACTTTATACAAATCTATTCCACTCGCTACCGCTAGCTACACCAATCAATTATTAGGATTCGACTTTTTAAATACCTCTTGAACACTCATTTCCGTAAAACTATCTTTACTTTTTTCTCATTTCCGTTCTCCTCCTCCAACTTCTTTATTTACGTACGTCGCTTCCTTCAAACTTGTTTCTTCCGCCATTCCCCTTCCTTTCTCCTACCCCTTCTGGTTTTAAAGGTGATAGACCACTATAAATTGGATGGTCCCGGCTTGTAATCTAAAATCTAGTAGTCACAATCAGTCTCTTTGTTCATACTGAATCGTTTCAACATTATGACCCTCAGCTGGTTTATAATTAGAACGCCCTCGTTACTTAATACTGGTTTTTATGGAAAAATGTAACATTTCATAACGGGCAATACAAGCTTTGTTAATGTCGGGGCCGTATGTGTGACGACATAATGGAAATATACTTAGTTTGCAGAGTTTGTAGTTAGTTGCTACTAGGTAGGTACTCATTAAGGTAAGCAGGTACTTAGGACATATACCACAACAGTTGGATGAAACTTTTGTTTTAATACCAGAATCACACATTTCGATTTAGGTTTCGATTCTATTTACCCAACTGTGTCAATTGTTATCCGTGTACCTATCCCGTTTGCATTCAAAGCTTGTACTTTGGAGCCTGCTCTTCTACTCCTAACGTGATATGATTTACTTGGTTAGTAAGGGAATACCTTCAACCTATAGACACTCTGCGCCAGAGCCTCGTTCATCAATCAGTGCGTTTATTTACTATTATTATCAAGAATCAGTCAATTTATTTCTACTCAAATTAATTTCAGAGTCTATGTGTATCTAATAGTAAATCTGTTCGAATTAGTATAATCCATGTTTCATTCCTACGATAAAGAGTAGATTTATCGCAAGCTAATTTGTCGCCATTTACAAGAAATGTAAACAGATAACATGAACAGATTAAATATGTAAGGTTTATGTAATTTTCCCAGATAGCTAAAAAGTATATATCAACAACTACTAAATCGAACTTTTTAGACTAAACTACTAAATGTATGACATTCCAACCATTTTGAAACAGGCATACCACCTGCTCGGCATCATCTTCGTCCGCGTGTAGAAACTTTATTTCCCTATTTGTTACTTACAAAATAGAAAGTGTGACAAATATCTATTTATACATCCACCCATGCTCACAAACTTTTAACTTTTTAATAATAACAGTATTAAAAAACGGCGTCGATAAAATAAACATTGGAAAATTTGAAATTTTAGAATGATAACAACGTCCTTTGAACAAAGACCGTAACTTCATAATTAATGAAAACTGAAACTGATATGTTGTGGTGGGAAATGTTCAATCATATTCGATTCACTACACTACACACATTTTGGCGGTATTGAACAATTTGCGTAATTTTGTTAATAAACGGCTTTTGCGTAAATGGAATTTGATAAAACATGTAGTTGTATGACTGCTTATCTTTACTGCTAGTATGTGATGTATTAATCCTGATAACGTAAGTAGATAATATCAGTATTAAAATGATAATATGTACCAACAATTATTAGTCCTTCATTCTAGGTTAGTATTTTGTCTTTTCGCGCCTAGACTGCTAGCCATATCGATAGCCTCACATAACTATCCGCGATAAAGAGATTTCACGCTGGCGAAGCACGACCAATAGTGTTCATTGTGCTGTTTAAAATAACAAACCGCCATAAAATGAGAGTAATAACTTTCGTTAAATTACAACTAATTTCTAGCCGTACGTGGACCTTTATAAAAGATGAAGGGCCGTAGGGCACGAGAAAGTTTGCTTATCCCTAAGCACACAAGTACAGACCACAGTACAAACGTGTTTATCTTTAGTAATTAACGTCATTAAAATGCAGATTAAGAACCTTTTACGACTAAAATAATACGTAAAACATCTATTTTACTGGACGGAATGAGGGCTATAATAAAATACGCATAGATTCGCCATTCAAATCCGTTTCTATAAATACACACTGAGTTATATAAACCTAGTCGATCAGATCGAAGACTTTTCAATGAAAAGCCAGATCATGGATGACTACAATAATAAAAGTAAAAGAATCGACAGACGTATGCCAGGAAGTGCAAATGGAAACAGTGCCTACCCCAATGGGAAAACTGGATGAAACTATAAACGAAACAGTAAAGCTATTATAGTCTTACACAAATTGATTATGCAAGAAGAAACGACAGTAAAATGATAGACGATTTAAGTCAAAAGACGAAGTCATGACGAAACCCAATTACTGTCGTATAATGGACCCAATCATAAATGGGGGAAGACAGACGATCGGCACGATACACCATTAAAATTAAAGGGATAAATAGCTCGTGACTGTGAATTTGCATTCATTTTCCAATTCATCGCTCACGTTCCCATGTGTTTCAATATCACGTGAAAAGTTTTAGAATAGACGTAGGTTATGACAGTCCAAACCATTGAAACACGAAGTGTTTCATAAGATCTTTGTAAAATATGTAAGAGAGACCCTATGTATTTTTATAAGAATATACCTAATATAGCGAAATAGTAATACAAACTCTGTTAAATTTCAGATACCTAACTCATATTACGGTTTGGTGATAAAGTTCATTGATGCCTATCAATGAATTTAGATGCCGCAGATGTTACTTTTAGAATGAACATCGCGAGATGAGATGTTGAAATTGCAAATATATGCAGAATTATCTTAATCATCTAACCAGTTGGTTTAAATGTAAGCACCTAAATATGAACTTTCATTTCGTTTTACGCAATTTTCTTTTGTATTGCACCTGTATTCTGCATGATTTTGCAGTCTTTGTATATATACTTACTTGACTAATTTGTTAAAAGTTACGCGACTAATTTCATGCATGCGTCGGTTTGTAATTAGGTCAAACTATAGAACTAGGGCTGATCCCACTGAATGTAAGAGCAAGATAGAAGTGTAAGGAAGCGAGGAAATGTCCCGCAGCTATTGTCCGGTTGCCACAATACTATCAAGATTTTGAATATATCTCGGGCTACATTGACATCTATTTTTAAACTCCTGTCACGTTCCTGTCTTGAATATGCGACGTCATTGGTCATATGCCAGAGTTTCGGAACACTTCTTTTTGGCTTCTATACTAACAAGATTTAAGGGAACTTCCTCTTGAATTAATATTCCAATACTCGGTGCTAAAACAAAGAACGAGTTATAATATCAATAATGAAAAGCAACCGTCCATCGTCAAAATATAAACATCCCAGATGTCAAATAGATGTTGAATAAAAAATGTATCCTTTCAGAGCACATTAGATTGTCGTTCCATCATTCGCTACCCACCCTTATCAGTTTTATAAGCTGGTTATCTCTCCTTCCCTGAGCAAACTTCAACAATAAGACGCAGTAAATCTTAATAGAAAACGTAATAATCTTCATCTTCTGTTTATTCAAAGGATTCAAACTGAAGATATTACTGTTGTAGGCTAGTTTAAAATTCAGATTTTCTTCAAAGTTAAGCAAATAAAATTTTCACAATGTCTGAGATAATTCAAAGCAATTTTAGTAAGAATGCCGTGTTCCACGTATGCATCCAAAACTACTGCTAACAGAACAATACATTAGTTGAAGTTTGCCTTGCGTTTTATGTACTAAATTGCTATTGAGCTGGTCTTCATAATATACCCACCCGCTAATCTCGGAAACCACCCCAACTGTTTCAATTGAAATGGCGCTATTGTTTATTTTTAACATAGAATGCTTGTATTAGGATGTCTGCCTGGGCAATAAATGCCTGCCTGTTGAATATATCTAACTAGCTCTTGCCCGCGGCACCAGCCCTAAACCAAATTTTATCAAAATCGGTTCAGTGGTGTATGCGTAAAAGACGGACAAACAGACACGCACACACGCTTTCCCGTTTATAATATTAGTATGGATTGGCTGACAATTAAAATCTGTTGCCGAGATTCTTTGAAGCATTTTTTCTAGTGTTCCGGTTTTCATTTCACACAATGTTTTTACCATGCAATTCATAATTTTAAAGTTTCTTATAAATTCAGCCATTAGGAATGTAAACTATGTAACCCTTCGACAGTAGGTAGAAGCTATTTGGACCCGTCCTGGAATTGTTGAAATTTTCATCTAAATACGTCTTCAATACCTATCCAGGCTTCGGATTCAAGTCCCATTCTGAAAATTAATCCAAGTTAATTTATATAAAGCAGGAAAAGTTGGTATAGAAAATGTTTAAAATAACATTGGCATACCTCTTAAAATGTTGAGCATGCTAAGCATATCGTATACTACAATTTGAACCAGTATTGCTCCACAAAATGTGCCATTATGAATGAATATACGGCAGAAGTTACCATAATAGCCCGCTCAAAACTTGAGGAAATCTAATATCATGAAAATGTCTAGGTAAGACTTAGGTTTCATATGACGGTAAGAGAGCGTACGTATTAACTAACATGAAACAGGTATAACTGGGTAACATTTTGGCTTAGGTAAACGTTTTAAGCTAGCATACTATTTGCCTCATAATTTCATGAAGCTAAGGTAGACTTTAAACAACAATGCCACGATATTTTTAGAAATGCTCAAAGGACCTTGATCGATGTCACTGTTTGATAAAAATTTGTCATTGTTCCAACGCACGGAAAAGGGTCTAAATAGGGGATAAATAGTATGATTCTTTTTTTAAGATATCCTCTTAAAATTTTGTGCAGTGGCAAATTAGAGCATAGCAACGGACATATTCGAGTAACGAACCAAATATATAGGCGAGAAGAGATCGTTATAGGGGTGAGTGGATAGGCGTGTAGAGGTCAAAAAGAAAGTTGACTAGAGTATCGAGTACAGGGACGAGTAGATATGCGACTCGAGAAGCCATTAGAGAAACGAGTACAGAATCAAATAGAGTCTAGTAAAGAGTCGAGTAGAGAGGGGAGTGGAGATACGAATGTAGACGCGAGTAGAGGTCGAATTAAGTTGAGTAGAGATTCGAGTAGATAGGCGAGTAGAGAGACGAGTAGAGAGGCGAGTAGAAAGTCGAGTAGAGTCGAATATAGAGGCGAGTAGAAAGTCGAGAACAGAGGCGATTAAATAGTCGAGGACAAAGTTGAGTAGAAAGGCGAATTTAATACTCAATAGTGTCGGCTCAAAGATAACACTAAGCGATAACTGACATCCACGCGAATGGAGCCGCGGGCAACAGCTAGTTAATGGAATAAATAAATTAAAATCTCATATAGATAGGATATTCACTATTAAGGTGAAACGAACGATTCAAATTTAGCTAAATATATTGGACACGTTTATACTACACGCATTGCAGGTGTCTAAGGATTTTACTGCTGTTACTGGAAATATTCACTAAAAATAAATTGAAAACCACATTACAAAGATGGTACTTTTAACAACGAAAACTGTAAACTTCATAATAGCTTTCACAAAAATGCCGTCATTAGCGTAAATTACATGACATTCATATTCCTTATCAGAAATGACGGATACGCATTATCACGAAACACGAAATACGATAACGGTCACCTGGGTCTAATTTATAAAATGATGATTATAACAAATTGCAGGTGGTGGTGAACCTGCTTTTAGTATAGAAATGTATAGATTATAGCTTGACCACAATAATATGAAGAAAATTGGAAATTTTACCATGATGAGGTCAAATTGATATTTACCTTTTTGGCCTCTACAAGAGTAAAAGCGAAATATCATAACCTTTTCCAATAAATAACTTACATAAAAATGTAATAATAAATAACCGTATTCTTCATTCATTTTCTATTTTTTTAGTTCGGTTCTCTATAAAAGCGTGTTTTTTAGTTTTTTTAAACTATTATTTATTTACAGGTATAATTCTGAATTGTTAATGTTATGATTTTTAACAAAACATTGTAACCCACTCGATTGTATAACATCACAGACGTATAGCGGTTTTAGTGTCCAATTTACTTATAATACCTCTGTACAACACTTTATTACTTTAATATGATACATACACCATAAAACTACTTAGATAATAACAGGATCCGCTACTATTAGTGTAATGTAATGTTTCCCTAATAGGTGGGTTTAGTTGAGTTTTACTTTAGATTTTACAGTTACCCAGTTCTCTATTTTATGAAAAATGGATATTAATTTATCAAGTTAATACATTTTGGGTTCCATTGCGTCTCGTACTTGTGAAATTATTAATCCCAAGATGAGATTTTTATTTCTGAAAAGATGAATTGAGTTTTTCGATGAATTTTGTGACATTTTGTCAGAATCAATCTTAAACATGTGACTTTATTAATTACTTTCTGAGCTTTATCTTTATTTACGGAGGTCTATTACATCGCATCTGCATGAACAACTCCAAACTTAATAGAACATCTTCATAGAAGTATCTCTCGGCAACAGCTACCCACATAGTGAACAAAATATCTGAATAAAACTTTCTCCGAAGGAATAATTCCCCGCAGAAAGCAATGTACCGCAAAAGACAATGGCCCGGAAAATTCGACGTCCTCGTCCTTAAACAGACGAAGTCTCGAAAAATTTCATTTTATTACACAAAAAGGGGCCCCCGATGTAGCATACTATCTATTCGGAACAATTACACCCAGATTTGTTTAATACTTCGGCAAGTTTAATGTGTCTACATGTATAGCCAGATTAGTAAGGTAACTTGGACGAAAACGGGATTAACGCTGGGATACTGATGACGAGCAACTAACGAACTCACTTTTGAGATATTTTTAAATGAACCCAACCTTTGACCAAACATTAGATACAGACCAATAAAGTAACCAAATGCAGTCCACTGACATACAGCTTCTCAACACAATGTGCGTCAGTTCATCTTCTAATAATATATAAGTATAGGAATATAACATAATAATCAAATATAAGAGAATAATTACTACCATCGCCGAAAAATACCTAGAAATGTTTATACATTGCAAAAGCAACAGATGACATTCTTAATACCTTGCGAACGTCTCAGGGGGAACTTTTTTATCCAAACTTGACACCTCACCCCTCGTTGGGTACGTTGAATGAATACTAATTCTATATACCCTGTCCCTAATGGTATAAATCATTATAAATATGTATACTATCGATATTCATATATGCCTTTGGAATGTTTGAGTCAAAATTTTGAATGTATATTATATGTAGTATGTTCAAATAATTAAAACACGTTTTTAACTAATGTAATGTTTGGACCTCGTTGAAACAAATCAAATAAACCCCAATTCAAGGGGATTACTACTAAGCGTTGAAGAGTTCCACTATCTAAGATTCTACGACCAGATAAACTCGTCGAAATCGATACGAGTTTCGCTCTTTGGTTAGGTAAATACAGGTAAAACTGATAAAATCGTATGAAAATAAAATAAGTGCTAACTAAATTGCATCAAGGTTGCTCTGCATGATGTTCCGGATCAGGCAAATAGTGTATTATTTGGGTTTCTCCGTTTTTTTTTTTCATTTTGAGGATATACAGTAACGTGGACTTCGCATTTCTAGTATTCTCATTAACCCCCTTCATTTAGCCTTAATGATTTGGGTTCACGTCGCAGGTTTGACCCCAATTACAAAATATTGCGTCTTGGCCATTACCGCCACTTCTTAATTTTACTTCCCGAGGTAAGAAAACCAGCACTACTGGCTAACTATTGGTGTAATTAGGTTTTTGCCTATCGTCACGTCAATTAATAAGTAAAAGTGTAAGCAAAATGGTTAGGAAAATAAATCAAAAAGGGGTAGACAATTTCTCAAAGAACTTTAACAGAGCTTATCGAATCTCAGTATCTGCTTTTAATATTCGATTTTGTAAAATAAATTTAAACGTATGTTTAGAATAATCTCGTTACTAAACGTAGCCTAATTAACTGTATACTCTTACTCAATAGCGTCGAGAGACTTCAAGCGTAACCGGTGCGTAGTTACCTGGAGCAAAAAAGAAAATATTATTATGTTACACGTATTGAAACATGACTAAAAATAAGGTGAGAGATTATTTTTTAAGTACACGCTACTGTAGATATATTGTTTTAGATTGATCCTGAAAACCGATTCACCTGCTAATTGAAGAACGAGGATCGAGGCTGGGAGCAATGGACAGTAGCTCCCGTAATTTAAAATTTTCTTGGAGAAAGAGTATGAGGCCCCAAAGTTCAAGAAGAGTTTTAGATATCAGTACGTTCAAACAAACGGCAGCTTTTTTTAGTATGTATATAAAGGATCATGTACTTGTACTTCAATAGACCACAACATTTTATTTAAACTGACGCAGACAAAAAACACTTGTCTAGCGCCAATGTTCATTCGCATCATTAACGAATCGAAACGGTCGCCTTAGAGACGGTACGTAAACACTAGTGACGTGCCGACAAAGTTCACCAGTATCGATTCGAGCGCACCGACCTCGCCGGAGACGTCACTGTGTTGATACCTACTGATACATAGCTGTTAACTATTTATAAGGCTGCCTTATCGTACACAAGTCATAGCATAAGATACTGATATTTTGGTACAGCAATAAGATATTTTGGACGAATATGAAAAAGGTTAGTTAAAATTAACCAATACCATTTAAAAAAAAATTAAAGAGATAGGCACGTAATGAAATCTTTATATTCACCAATTACATATTGCAAGAAAAACAGGTACAATCTTCACAATGATTGGTAATGTTAGTATTTTAACCTACTGTTACAAACATAAGTAATGTTATGTTATACGTTCTTCCGATTTTGCATTTTTGGTAAATTGTATCTACTATTTTTGAAGTGAAAACTTCTTTAACGGCGTTGGATGGGTAAAAAGTGTTAAACTTGCGTCAGGATCACTTGAATGTCATACAACATTTTGACACAGATTGTTTATTATGTTAGGTATGCTAAGAAGCTTCGTAGCTTAGCGGTAAGCGCTTCGACTGTAAGTCCTTTTTGCGATTATTTTTTCTTTTTGTAATTTATTACTTTTTGTGATTATTTTTTCTTTTTATAATTCATTTATTTCCTCTGACAGAAAACTAGTGATAGGTTCTATGATTGGCGCTATATTATAGGTATGGTATAGTATGTTCTTTTTATCTTTTTCTCTGTATATAACGAAGAAAGAAAATGTTTTCACTTCTACCGGCACTCCCGGAGTGCAAACCGTATTTTTTTTTAATTAAAACATACCTACAAGTTTTCGTTTTTCAAATCGCTTAAAACTTGTTAAGAGTTCTATATGAAGGAATGTAAGCCTATATTTTCTACATTAGAATACCGACGCCGTTTAAGAGCCTCGGGATCAAAGAGTATTCACATATTCAACGCTTGACTTAGGAAGAGATTTACATCGAGGTATATAAATCTACATAAATACAGTTGTATAATGTAGGTAGGTATAAACTTTTACTTGTGACTTTGTCTTTGCAGATATCTGATATAGCAGCTACTACAGGTCAAGGCTATTTCGCCAGTGAAAATCCTTTCAGCTTAACAGGGTTTTCACGTTTTAGTCAATTGAATTCGTTGAATAAAACAGATAACGCCTTTTAGTTTTTATTGACCTCGATTTGAACGCAATTACTTATTTTCTCTGATGAAATACAATCTAAGTCATTGTATTGTAATGGCCATGTCGTCTGGGCCGGTCCCGAAGCCGACCAAGCCGAGAGAATCTACCTGGTTGTATACCTCGAACAAAACTCAATGGCGAGTCTGAAGTTCGTACGAGTGTGGGTTCAGGCCAATGGTGTTTGAGAAAAGAGAGTGAGTCAAACGCCGATTGGCCTGAATTCGCACTTGTACGAACTTCCGAGCCAACATTGAGTTATGAGACTGATCTTTATGAGACTGATCGCTTCAGTGGTATAGCGGTAGCGAGTTGGATTGCAATGCATTCTTATGCTGGACCTGGAAATAAAATTTAGAACCTCCATCAGGTATGGTTTTCGGGACTGGCAAAAAGTTGGAGTTTCTTTGTTAGCAAGTAATCAATAGTGGTTCAAAATAAAAAAGGCGTTTTATAACGTGGGACCGAAAACAGGTGGGGAAAACTTCTGGCGACCCATACTCGTATATGAATATGTAGTATAAAACTGCGCGCGATTATGGTAAGTAACGAAAAAAATAATAAAGAGTTTTATTGTATTTGCCTACGAAATTTTTAAACAGGTCTGTCTTTCAGAATGTATTCGGCACCGAAAATCGTATAAGTATGCTAAATTGCCTAAATTAGAGCGAAGGTTGGGTTTACGGCATGAATGAACGATTCTATTGAAAGGCCATGCCGAGGTCATCGCGAATGCGTAGAATATTAGTCATTCTAAGGCATAATGTACGTTTATTATAGATGGGTTGTAATCATGACCATTGACCTGAACGAGCGGATACAAGAAAATAAACACTATTTAGCATACTGCCAAAGTATCATTGTGCTAGGAATAAAATACGCATAAAGCCAAAAGAACTATGATTAAGTCGTTGACGAGTACTTCATCGACATGTTTACAGAAATATACTTCAGAGACTCCGCTCCCAAGATATCTGCAACAGACAAATAAACATACGTAATATACATACATATAAATAAGACAAACTTTATGTTAATTGTGAAATTACATTGTGTGTCTTTTCCCTACGGTACATACGAGACTGGTGTACACGAGAAGAGACCCTAACCCAATTTGCAATTTAACCATCTTGCACCAATCACATGTTGGTGTGCTAAAATGAACGCAGTTAGGTTAACTTTTTAATTCTTTTTGGAGTCAGTCTTTTAAGGGCAGTCAGTCTAAAAGGACATAACAGTTTAATTTATATGTATTAAGCCTGGAACTAAAACTACTAAAATATTTTTTGCTGAATATAAGACAATAGGGTTGTGTCCTGAGTCAACGGATCATCATAGTAGTGCCCCCGCACCGGTAGTACCACGGGTAAGAAGGGATAAATACGGTTATATGTCTCACCAAATATGCATAGTAAAGTAAGATATTGCCTAAGTAAACTGAAACTATGACTTAATTATTTTGAATTTCCAAAATACACACACCGGCAGAATTAGCGGAACACAAAAAAGGAGAGTATAAAATAGTTAGCTTTATTTTTAAACAAATAATAATTAAACATAAAACAACAGTTAAATTAAAATATTTTGACATAAATTTTCAACACCATACTTAAAGTTTAATAAAAAAAAGGATTAACTAAACAAAATGCATTTTTCTTTGATTTCGTAGTGACAGAGAAACAGTTGAATTTTTTAGATTTTATAACGGTTTAAAATTAATTAAATGAATGTTTAATAACAAGTGTTTCCCCCTCATGCCCTGATTTAGATTTCCACCTGTCTGGGCATACTGCGAGTGATGTTGTCAATGATTTCTTGGGGCAACCTTTGCCATTCTTCAACGAATGTGTTTCGCAGCTCGCCCAGATTGTTAGGACTCTTGATTTGACACTTCTCTTTAGCAAGTCCCAAACGTGTTCAATCGGATTCATATCCGGGGACCGTGGCCAACTCCATCAATGTAACACCAACATGGTTAAGGTATGCCTGTACTGAGCGAGCACTGTGACCTGTGTGCACCCGTGCATTATCCTGCATTAAAATGAAGTTTAAGTTACCAATAAATGGGGCAAATGACACAACATGTTCTCTAAATACTCTCTGATATACCGATCAGCAGTCAGATTTCCGCCGTCGACTACCACTAACTCCGTGCGAGCTCCTAAACATATCCCTCCCCAGATCGGCTCAATTATGAGCCGCCGCCATATGCCACTGTATTTTCAAAATTAGACTGTAAATGACGCTCTCCTTTGCATCTCCATATTCGCTGCCTTTCATCAATCTCATTTAACAGAATCCTGCATTCATCAGTAAAGAGAAGCTGTCACTACTCGTCAAAGTCATAATGACGATGTTCACGAGCAAAGTATAGTCGGTTTGTGCGGTGGTGTCTCTCAAGTGTTGGTGCTTTGGCGGGTATAAATGAGCCTATACCAACTCCTCGAATCTTCTGCGAACTGTCCGCTCACTCACTCTTACTCCTCGAACCTCCTCCAATGCATTTCGGGCCTGCACCGCCGTAAGTCTCGTGTTCCAACGAACTTGAAGTTGTAGAAAACGGTCATATCTCCTTGAAGTACACCTTTTCCTGCCTTGTCCTCTTCTCTTCACTAGAGAATTCATCAATCTGTACCGTTTGATGCTACGATGAATCGTTGATAACGATCGACGAAGTCTTGTGGCAATCGATCTGTAGAACTGACCATTTCTTCTCATTTCATCTGCCCTGATGATTTCTGGTAGCGTTAAATCAGGCATACTTAAATGTTCGTAACTTATTATCAATAAGCGAGAAAACACAAAACGAACTTTATGAAAATGGAAAATTTACTTCGAAGCAGTCGATAAAGATGTATGAATGAAAAATTTAAACTAACGAATGAAAAAAATGACTGTTGACATGAATGTTCCATTTTCAAATTGGACGTTTTTTTTTTAAATATGTAAAAAATGATAAAAAAGTTATATAACCAGCCAGCTACGAAAAAAATATATTAATTCTTCCTTTTTTTTGTGTTCCGCTAATTCTGACGGGTGTTTGTAGTTCAAAATATAAACAATCGAAATGGGGCAAAATTTATAACGTTTTAGATTCTTTATTAAATTCAAACCAATCTTATTTTGCATTGTACATCTGTAAACGCAACCTGGACTGACATAAATACGATATTCTCTCACACTTCATTCATTTGCACCATGCGCCGCGCGCCGGTACGCTATTATGTCACAGTGTGCTGCGATTTGGGATTTGCGATGGAGCGTGAAGAGTGTATAATGCATTTCATCTCTCGGTCAAACTTTAATTTTTCTTTATCGATTGTACATTTTCTACAAAACAACACTAGAAGGTAAGTAATCAAATGGCTAGTTTGACTAAGAAGAAAATTGATATTATTTTTACTAATACATAACAGGTTTATTCTATTTAAGGCTACTATTAGGGTGAATTTAATAATAATAAGTGGTAAGTGGTAAGAATATTTCCCCAAAAAATATACCATGTAAACGGCTAACGTTTGTATAAAAGCATAATTTGATAACGTCCCCCGAAAGTGCTTGGTGGCTGGGGGGCAAGGGGCATGGCGACAAACCGCTGACTCAAGTCACGACACTTACCATCAGTGCAATAAAAGCAAATTGTAATTTATGTAGACGTTGTTGCTGTGAAATTTTAATTCGAGGAGAAATCTTAGTTGGGAAAACCAGAAAAGTTATAACTTTTCTTGTTTTTTGAATATAAATGTTTTAACGAAAAATATAAAATCAAGTTCAGCAATTACCTTCTACTATTACGGAACTTACTTAGTACAGCGCAATAAGAAGTAAATAACTAACTTGGCGTTTTGTCGAATATTTTTATTCCGGTACCATTGTATGAAGTTGGAATGAGTAGCTAGAGCAAAGCTATACTCAAATTGTGAACAAAGAAACTTGAGTGGGATAACTATCTATTTATGCTCTCCTCACCAATAGTAGATTTTCAGTTCTCTTTGTGATAATCTTACATACAATTGAAACCGTAAATGAAAAGCTTAGCTCCCGAGCAGGTACTAGCATTTATAACATATTATTAGTGGCTATATCAGACTGCATTTCGTTGAAATGTTTTAGGAATGAGCCAGATACTAAACGTGTTTCCTCTAAAATAAGGATCATCAACAATCAAACAGGTATAACGTTCTAATATTACTCGTACAATGTCACTGAATCTCGTAACAGGAACTTACTACTTAACATTCTTTTCGAAAGGGTTTTGGTGTGTCAATACTGACTATTTACCTATTTATTATCATGAACGTAGCATACGCTTGGCCTTGGTTTTGTAAAACATGAAATAATGAGTCTGTCATCTTATAAGATGATTTATTAGGTATGACTCTATACGGAGTATAAGGTTAGGTAAGTGATTCAAAATATACTTTGATACGTAGTTTTATTTTATTTTTATTCTAAGAGAAATATCCTCCAAGTATCTACAGTGTTTTTCTATTATTTTTTTGAAATGAAGGATAAATATATTTAGAATATATTCATAGTTCACTCAGAAGGGTAAAACAAATATACAAATATACAGATTGGCAATAAATTTTAGCTAACCTTCACTTTATCGAACTAGGAACTCATGTGTGCCCCTGAGAATACAATCCAGATGGCAGTAACTAGAAAAAAGAGCACCAGCAGCAGTTACCACCCTCCTGTAGTACTGCACCTACTAATGTTGCTCTCGCGCATTCAAAAATACCCATAAATTTCATTTATAAATATCACCAAAAGCAGAACAAGAAAACATAATATCTATCCGAATTCACCGATATAATAGACAGTAAATAAACCAACCGATATGACAGCACTATATTTGCTGGGTGCGGGCCTCGGGCTCCAGTCTAATGAAAGCCAAACACGCAACGCCCCACCCTGGCCACACTACACGCATCCGAATATTGTTAATTACAATAACATAGCTTACTACAATCGTAACTTGCTTTCTAATATTAGGTTATGTGACGGTAACGTTTGTTTTTCTTCTATAACTTGTCTACTAATGGACTACGGACATCATATTGCACTCGAAGTATTCGTGTTCATTGTTGTGTTCTTATTGGTTTTCATATTATAAGTTCAGGTATTTCGTCAATGACAAACATATCTACATAACAATAGTTTTCATCAGTTATTATTAGGCTTTCATAGGCCCAATAAGGAATGTCAGAACGCAGTTACTATAGATTTATCGACATAACACTCAGGACAACCCTTGTGAAACGTCGAGTCTACATAACATGCGAAAACGTTATTGCATTGTTGTTATCAATTTATTTTTAGCCTAGTGGTATGGGTAATGGACTGCTGAGACGAGGTTTCGGGTTCGATCCCAGGTTTTCCATGGCACACACCAATGACTTTTCGATGCTTTTCGAAGTTATGTGTGTATTTATCGCAGGTTTATAAGTGCCCAGTTAATGGCAATAGGCTCGCCACCTATTAAATTGAAACCTAAACATAAACCGGCGAAATGTGGGTGCTAGCACCTCTGCCTACCCCTTCGGGGATAAAGGCGTGAGTTTATGTTTGAGTTTATGTTTTTCATTAGTTTTATAATTCAAAAAGATCAATCAGTCAATTAGCCCACTGCAGTCCCCAGCTGGGCATAGGCCTCTCGCAATGTGCGCTATTTCGTACGATCCTCCGCCTTCCGCATCCAGTCCGTCCCAGCCACCTCTTTCAGGTCGTCAGTTCATCTGGCTAAGGGGCGTCCCACCCTCCATTTGCCTTCTCGCGGTCTCCACTCTAGGACTCGTCTGCTCCAACGGGTAGAAAAGATATGGGTACCATAATGTTCGCCGTTAGTAGTGATGAAATACTAGTAATAAATAATTATTAAGCAGCTAGTGCTAAGGTATAGTAAGCGTAGTATGAAGTGAACTTATTCCATAATGTAAAAACAAAATGGAACTGCAGTAGCTTTTATGAGAATGAATGAATGTGCGAACGTATCTTACAGAGGGTAGATAGGCATTGATAAAATTTTAAGTGCAAAGTTAATAATAAATGATTGTTTACAGTGTGAGTGCAACATACTGAAGGATTGTATACAATAAAATTGATAAGATATCACATGCAATGAAACCTGTCTGAATTATATTCGCAATACACAACATCGTTACAATACGATCAAACATCACGAAAAAGTGGATGTTTGTTATGAAGTAGAACACAAACATACGAGAGAGGTGTAGCCTGAAAAAGATTGCTGTAATCAGAATTGAAAAAGACATGTTAAGATGTATATGTAAGAGGGCACGTATAACGAATGATTAGGTACGTACCGAACGACTAGACTAGGTATCTAGTCTCCTGAGCTTAATAAAAAATGTAATGAAATAATTCAATGCTTGATTTTTTCTTATCAAGAGTAATAATGTCATTATTATTGTAGACTTATCTAACGAGAGTCGTCGGGACCTACAAATTAACGTCTTTGTTTTTTTTTTCGTTTTTTTTTCTCAAGCCTGGTTGAATAAACTTTTAGTACCTATCTAACTAAAGTTATCCCGCCTAATAAAATCGCGCTATTGTGCACATTCATCCCGATCAAGTACGGCATACTGATAGTTTTGCACTCCCAGACGATCATAAAATTAAAATGCAAATTAATAATTACAATTGATTATTTTTGGAGTTAAACAGTTTGTAGCAATCATTATAATATTATGAATATTGGTTTATTTCACATTCGCCTCACCATTTTATCCCGCAATCGTGTAATTTTGTAATTTTCGAACACCAATACCGATATTATAGCGAACATAGTGGCGAACGTCCGAACGTCTTTGCCAACACCTATCGGCGAACGTGTAGGGGCGTGGAAGGGGGGGGGGGGGGGTTATGCCATCCTTAATGTGTGGCCGAGGGTCGGTAGGGTATATAGTACTGTATTCGCCAACGTCGCGACCGGATGTAATACAATATTCTTCGTTCGAGCACCAATCCCGGTTGCATTCAAAGTTTGCACTTTGGAGTCCTACGCCTCCTTTCCATAAGTTTCTTTTGACTTGGACGGTAGTAGTACCCGTGTGACCCACCAGTCTGTTCAATGGCAAGTTATATCAAAAACATCAATCACATTAAAAAAAATCCTGCTTAAACAAATATAAATTTATGGGAACTTATTAATACGATGGTGTTTTATAACTTTGAAGTTACCTTTCCTGTTTAAATTACAACGCTTTCGGAAGGGAAGCACGTCACCTAAGCACCGTGAGACGTTGGCACGCGGAATTAGATCGTGACCGTGTTTCACTCTACGATGAGGTTCGCAAAGGCCATTCACTCCTATCACAGAAAAAAAATGACTGGAGCCAAACAGCCAATTGAAGAGATAAGACCTATATATCTATTATGCTAAATTGTCCTTTAATGTTCAGTTTAACATTTTGGGTTTCTATGAGAAAAATTTACAGAAAAATATGGATATTTCAAAGACTGAAAACTCATGAAACGGGATCGTGTTGATTTGAAATAAAATATATTGCTTTTATCATACTGTGGCATAAGATTGCTGTTGTAATTGAATAGGAAAAAGTACTGTTGATGACAGTAAATCATTACATTTGGGTAGGTGAGTAGGGCGGTAAAAAGTGACATGTCATGACCCCTCGAACGAGTTGCTTCTATGCCATTCAAATAGTAGTTTCATTCTGTGTTCACAATACAGACCGTACACCTAGGGATTTATTTGCATTACTTACTAAAAATAAGATTTATAATTCCATTAGAAGTCTACAATTAACAGGCCAAAATAGCAATAAAAACAGTTTATAAACACAGATGTATCGTAATAACGATAAAAATCTAAAAAGCAACTGAGAATTTGATTCACAAACTGTTTTATTTATATATGCAAAACTTATACGCGTGCCACACGTAGAGCATAATTTTCCTGATCATAACCATCATAACACGTGAGATATTTTTATTTTATGCATCTCTATTAACATAAAATAACACTAACCTGCTTTCAACGAAGCATAACGAAAATACAAATATTTTTGGGAATGTTCCATTCCAGCTCAATACACATGTGTCAGAACAATCGGGAGCACTTTACCGCAAACCGGAAAAATGTACTAAAAAATGACATCGTGTTCCACCCTAGTAACAGCAGTTATGCCTTTTTATATTTCTAATTTTAGTAGGGGGGGAAACCAGACGGCATGTGTAGGCGGCGTTAAATAAATAAGTAGAATACTGTACAGTGTTCAGGAACGACCTACGCCATCTGTGGCCGCTCTAAAAATAAGCCCCAACGCCGTCCCCAGACGTATTTTACCTCAGGGCCCAGACCTGTCTCAAAATTATGAATAAGTAAAGAGATCCTCGGATGAATCATACAATTATTACCTTTTAGAGCCTGACATGAAATAATTATGATAAGGCGATTAAATACCTATCAATTCAATCAACTCAATCAACTACATATTGCATGAAGCCTAGTATGAATCAAGCTAACCAAAATACTATAAAATAGACACTATGGACAAGTACGGTTTAGCCGTTAAATCAATAGAAATATCTACAGCAGAGAACTTTTTCATGTGTTAAATTTAAATAAAAACCTTCCGTAAAAGGCTCCATTATGATAATATTATTATGATAAAAGAATTTATTACTTACAGTATAAACATCTCAATTTCATACAAGGTAGATACGCATATAGAATGTTTAAGTGGAAATATATCATCGTGCGGAACAAAGAAAGGGAAACCATTCCTTATTTCAATTCATACAACTCGTCCGGTTAAGAAGCCTTCGTGGAAATGAATTGTATAAAATGTGCAAGTAAATAGCAGTAAACATTCACAGCCAGCTGAGCGGTCTTGAAGGACCTCTCGTCAGTCGACGTTACTCTCTAGTACTTGGAAATTTCATTTGCCAACAGTACGTGACGCCGCTTCGAAATGTGCCCCTTTCTAGAGGGTCTGCGATTTAGATAAAACTCTTTGCAACTTATTTTGACTGCCGCTCCCTACAATACCCCAGCTCGTTGCTACGGAATTGAAATTAGGACCGTTACCATCACGCTACACTTGGCAAATAGAAAAGTTCCAATATAGGATTCAATCTCACAAACATCATCAACTCGACACACGGTCGGGTGTCCGACCTTGGTGAGAATTACGTATTCGTACGTACGAATTCGAATAACTCTATCGTGAAGTTGCTCACGAAATGAGGTTGTTCTCGTTTGAGATCCGACCTCGTTGTGCATAAAACAATAGACGATATGTTGCCAGGTAAGCTTATCGGGAAGAGACGGTACAATAGTGTAAACTTCGGAGAGAGAAAATATCAGTTGCACATATCAGCGCTCTGCTGCGGTGTTGCGAGAACAATAACTAAGATGTCATTGTTGCCGCACGTACAAGTATCTTAGAAATTGTCGAGCACGTGTGTCACTCTGTAGTACAATTACATAGAGGCTGCATCATGTTTACTCACGAAGTCGACGACAACAAAAACAGATTACATTATGCTAACGTTCTATAAGCATCCCACAATAATATCTTGTGAAAGTGGGCTCTACTCACCCATTTTACTTCCATAAATGTAATCATGTTATGATAATTTACGCGCCCGTATATAATTTGGCAATTTTCCGCTTCCCACCTGCCTCGGTTTTCTTGATCCTCCAGCCAATTTACTATGTCGCTTGATCATTTGCCATGCGGTCTTACGTGAGATCATTGAAAAGAAAGGAAAAACCGATAATTTAATGCTATTTTACTTAATTGAAATGACATGTTAATTAGTAGTATTGAGATATCGGTAAATACTGTTAAATTTAAATCAAGACTTGGCAAATATTAATAATATGTATGATGAACGTAGTGTCGCAGTGGGGGCGTGGGTGATAGGTATCTAAGTAGGGGTTCGTTGACTCAGGCGCTGTTGCGTAGGCAGACTTGTTGGGTGCACTGTTCTGTAAATGTGCGGTTACGTATAAATACTGCAGAAACATTCTCATAGAGTATGGAAATGCAATGGCTGCAGTATTCAACGGTTAGCAAACCTTCTGAGCAAGCAAATAGCAATCTAAAAGGCAATTAACGTTTAACATACGTCTACCGTCTAACGTGTAATCTATGAATCGGTAGATTTACGAACTTGACGATAAGAAAGTGGGACAAATTAAGGCAATGTAATAAACCTTTTCCGCTGACATTTTTTATTTCAGGCAGATAGTAGTATAAATTAGTTTCATCAGTTTACATTTTTACAACGCGTCGTTCGTAAAAAAATCGACGTTTTCTCAGAATGAAACAAATTACATAAGTATCTTGCGAAATGTTCACCTTAATATGGAACACTAAAGTAAAGAAGCCATGTATTTAAGTCTAAGCAGAAATACATTTACTGATATAAAAATCTTGAACGATAGGTATTCTTATTACGCATGGTCGTACAAACCCAATATAAAGGGAATTAGCGTCCAGTTCAGTCAACATCGTTAAAGATGTCAAATATGATACGGAATGAGATTTACGGAGGCCAAATCATCAAGCCTATAATATGATTCGTGTCTCTACGTGGGTGAAGTGAGAACAGGATAAAATCGATTACAAACTGGTCTGCTTGACAAAAAAAGGCAAAAAAATGGTCCGCAGTAATTCAACTCGTATTAGATAAGTTCTCAAATTACATTACTTACGTGTTACAAGGATTCTGATGTAGTTCGAAGAGCGAATTCACTTAGTTCCGAGAATTTCTAATATAAATAGTTCGATAGTTGTGTAGAGCACGATCAGTTAAAACCATTTCTATTTGTTAAATAAAGTATTAAACCGATAACTTCGGTTTTAACTACTCTAAAAATATATCAAGCTGTAGACGTTATCTTGTGCGAATTTAAAAAATAACCGAAGCTACAGGGCTGTCACTCTGCTTTCGGAAGTGTCAATTCAAAAGCCGGGATGAGATGAAGTAGATATACAGTATGTAAAAACAAATAACAACAAAAAAGCCTTGCTATTTTTCACCCTTGAAAATTGTGAACAATTCTTTTATTTGAAACAATGGCGGTCACGTGCGTCAGGAAATGTTTTCCCATTGTGGTTGCTGCACACTTGCGCAAGTATTACGGTACCTCCCACGTGGACGGAGACAGGCTGGCTGAGGCCCGTGATTCATGTACCCCCGCCTTTATTCCTCGCGCGAATTACTGTTCGCGTTCGCACTATAAGTTAAATAGATGTGCTTGTGTAAGCCGCTGTTTTCGTACATAAGGCGTTACGAAAGTAAAATGTAGTAAAAGGAAAATTAATTTCGGAAGTGTTTTCATTTCGTTACTTTGTCTTTACCCACAGTATTTGATCTGTTTTGCAGGTAACCTACATCGATGAACAGATTCTAAATTTGACTGTCGAGTACGTGTCTCAAAATGGCGAAATTTTGGCGCTAAATACCCGTATGTTTTAAAAAGTACTACAGTCGGATTTTTAATTTTTGGATTGTGTTTGGGGCTGTGCTTGTCGAGCTTCCATTTCTGGTTTAAATGAACTATGAAAGTTACTGAACCACGCTGACTATGACATTCATAGCCATAAGTAGTAACCGCAGTACAAAATCACAAAGCAGAAAACGCCGCGATATTACTAACAAAACAATTGTAAAGTCCACTGTTGTTAATCTACACAAATTACAGTTAAATAGCGGCACGTAACAACTATTTATGAATTAAATACCTTTTTTCTGTTTGCAGTTACATGTACATTACCTATTCGTTGGTGCTTTTGTTCCGAATTTCGTTCCTCATAGTCGCACAGAGCTTTAAAGAAAGTTGGAGGCATAAAAAATTGATACTCAATGGATCCCTCTTAAAGTCTCTACCTGTTTCAAAGTACAAAAGAATTTATCGAAAAATAAAATAAACATGCTG
Organism: Eilema caniola; assembly: GCA_949126895.1. Lineage (NCBI taxonomy): Eukaryota > Metazoa > Arthropoda > Insecta > Lepidoptera > Erebidae > Eilema > Eilema caniola. The sequence continues at coordinate 7,060,195 of OX421463.1, read as the reverse complement.
TAGTACCAATAAAAGTATTTCTTCGTCGGATATTCGATGCAAATATACAGCTGTGTGCACACTAAATGGTTGTTAAATATTCACAGTAGCCTAGCCACTGACTGACACGGTAGCTATGAAGCGTGACGGCATCGCGGCACCTGATGATTGGACGCGCTAGTCCGGCAATAATCGGCATCGTAGCTAAACTATAACCCTGACGATACGGCAAAGTACGTTAATGAAATGTAAAGGTATTTAGGTCAAATGCGAATATTATAATTTGTTGGTAGAGTTCGGTGAATCTATCTACGATCTATTATATTTTGCAGTTATTCGTCGCGGATCTGAATTTAGTTGACTTTGGCAGGTAGTAGTTTTAATAGTTATTTCAAAATTAACACAGCAAGGAAAGGCTATGATACAAAAGTGTATTTAAAAGCGTTCTACAAATGGCAGTTCCTTTTCATAGAAAGGATTTGGAGTGGCTCCACATTAAAAAATGATTGATGCCTCTGAATTATTAACAGATATTTTCCGGCAACATGGATAAAGGTCAAAATACCATGGCCATTGACAGCAAAAGAATAATAACAAGCTTGAATTACAGAGATCATAACAATCTTCATGACTAGATATACCCAGTCTTAAGCAGAAATATAAGTGCATACTCCCTTTTAGCAAACTGTATTTTTAATATTATGTAATAACGAATTCGGTGATTCTGAATTGCTACCGAGAATTTCTAATATAACCCCATAAAACTACACTGTGCTTGTCCCGTGACCCAAACCTAATACCTCACGATCGCATTTACGTCACACTATAGGAATAACTAGGTAGTCATCATCAATCTGATCTAGTTTCTTTAGATTAATGGTGACGATTACAGGCAAATTCTAATAACAAATGATTTGATACATACCACAAATCAAAATTCCTTAATCAGCATTTTATTTATAGTATCTTGTTGCTAGAACTTTGATTACATGTATTTTCTGCATTAAAGATAACAAGATAAATAAGTTTTTTTCCGTACCTGTAGATAGATATCTAGTGACTTTTAGCTTGTGGGTACAGTTTCGTGGGTAAGGAACGGAAGACCTCGTGAAGATAGGATGGAATTTTCATATGATTTTATCTAATTGCTACCGTCTCATCATCATCCCCATCTTCAAGATATTCCTGGATGAATCTGAATTTTTTTTTTGTTATAGGCACGGAAGATGTTCCTGATCCTTTTTTTGTTCTATACGGTATTCATGGCAACACCTTTCGTCTGATCTCAAACCCCCAAAAGGAAAGTCTACGCCCGAGCCTCGTCTATATTGCAGATAAGGGTGGTTTTAAAGGGTAGATAGTGGCAGATAGTAGGAGCTAAGATGCATATGCATCTTAGCTCCTACTATCTGCCACGTGAAAAATACTTAATACCTTAATACCTTATTCACATAGAAACCATTTTAGGTATGAATCTTCGCTACTTATTCGAATGTAATAGTGTTTATCCGTCACTTTGTTGGTCAACTTAAGCCGGTATAACCGTGAACTTCAGCAGTTTACTACATGTTTTATTACGTTGTAGGCATCTAAAACGGAAGCCAATACGACCTAGGCACTTACAGCTTAATTAATTTATGTAATTTCCTCTTGGATATATCTTAAATTAACTTCAGGCCTGTAATCAAAATTATTGTGAAATGATCTAGCGTAAATTACATTTGGAAGACTGCACCTACGTGCATCTGAGTGTGACTCTTCCTATACTGACACTTTTGAATGGTACAATAAGGAAACCCATAAAACGTGGAAGGATATTGTAATAAAGCCTCCCCATCTACACGAGAATACATTGAAATATTTTGTTATACACACACACACACAGAGAGAAGTCTGACGACGAGACTGTCGGGCGCCAGGAAGCGAAATGAAAATCAACGGATCCATATTGAAAATGTCAATCACGACTGTCTTCGGTCGGACTGGAATTTTACACTCGAAGTCTGAATAGAACAATAATAATATTTTACTTCGCGCAACCAAAGTCACAACTTGACAAATATTCGACTTTGATTCGCTTCAAATTTTAATAGCAACCGTTTAACATTGATTTTGTAGTTCAAGGTTTGTAAATGAAGGTATTGATTGAAATAAATATAGCTATTAGAATAACAACAGATCTATTGAGCAAATTAAGCAATTTTAATATGTTTGTCGTCTTGTTTTTATATGATATGATTGAATGGTATAGTAGTGTCCTTTCTATATACATTTCTAATATATTCTGTTTTAAATAGATCCAAAAAAGACTAAAATATCCAGATATATCCACAAATAGAACCATCATAAAAAAAAAATTACCTCTTTTAACAATATTAGTACAAGTGTATATGCTTTGGTGAAACAAAAGAATCAAAGTGCACTTTCAAAGAGCAACCTACTGTGCAAAAAATGCACATATTTAATTGACGTCTACCTTGACTTAACTGATACCAACAATCACGATAAGATTCGAGCTCATAATTATGGAATAACTATATTTATCTCATAATATAATCTAAGGTTAAACACGTAATCAACAAACACTTTCAATGTGTACGTAATAAACAACATGTCATGAAAACATGATGAGGCACTAAACGAAGTGCTCTTTGCATCTGACAAGAGTGACAAGGCTCAGATTCAAAGACTAACAGTTCGGATCCACAGTAATATTATTTGCACAAATCAACTGACAATATCAAATGTCGTGTATTGTTTGAATAAGTGTATTGTTCCATCACAATGATATTATTTCTAATAATATCTACTGAAATGCTCTGTGAATTATTTTGTATTAAAAAACGCACGGAATATTTTTTCTTTTCAGTGCTTATGTATGTCAATGGATAAATGGTAAGATGACAATAATGAAGACTCGCATTGCAACCTTGATGAAAACAAAAGTTTGGAGAATTATTCCTCACCCAACACCGGCAGTTCAAGCGCAAAATCTCGTAAACCAGACTAAACAATGATACCGAAGAAAGTCCTCCACAAAGCCATTATGTATTGTACTAAGCCGTTGCGTGGGTTAGTCCTTACTCTTCCTTTGTTATTCTTACAACAAATTTAGAAGGGCAAGTTTATTCGAATAGGTACGCCCCGTTATAAGGAAGCGGCTCAGAGAAATTACAAGTTCTGAAACAAACCAAATTGCGGTTGAATACAGCTTTTTGCTCGCGGGAAGTAGTTTAACCCGCTCAAACAACTTAAGTCTATATTGTGTAGAAATGAGTTTTCTGTTCCAAGAAGGTCGAGTTTGTGGCTGAAGAATCGGTGACCGGCAGTAAACCTAATAATTACATAGAAAGTCTCTAACAAAGGATGGCTATGTAAGGATGTAACTAAATAGTGCAAAACTACTCTAACCGTAACGCTTGTTTAAAGAATTGTCAGCACGTTTATCGAATCACCTACGAAGAGTGTATTTCTTTTGCTCTGACAAGGACTTGATCACTTTCGGAGTTCATGAGGGAAGAATGTAATTTAAAGGTAAGATAAATAAAGAATGCGATCGCGCTGTACACGATTGCTTCTCATAACTATTGATAAACAGCAATAAATAAAACCACACTTCGTTGTATAAACGTGTTCAATGCTAGGGAATTCCACTCTACATTATCACCGTGGTATAATGAATGGAGAGATTCTCTTAACCGAAGACAAGACCTTGCGTCTATAGGCGTCAACTCTCTTACGTTACGTGTGGAAACACAGAAGAGCAAATTTAAATTTTTGTAGTGGAATCACACCCCTAAAACATATTATTTATGTGAGTGTCATTATTAGAGCGGAACCACCTACAGCGTTCGTTCGTTGCAAATGAAGGTAACAACTTGAATTTAAACTGCAGTGAATTATTATTTAAAATGTAATCACATCAGTAAATCTTTAGGTAAAACTGAGATACCTAAGTGTTAGAGTTAAATACTTATAATAGCTTAATCTTAATTTCCAGAATCCTTCAAATGACCGCAGCTATGACAGATATAGTGCGGCCGTTAGCACCGAATTCATCCTGTCACAAACGTCACAGTCACAGCGCACATAATTATGTCGATATCTAAGAAAAATGACATCTGTACAGACTGATATCTGTAAGGCTAAGTATGTACTATAACATAGAAAAATAAATTATTCAAAATAAAAAACCCGACTGATGCTGTAAAGATCGAAACAAGCTTTATTGCAGGCGGTGCCCATTAATTTTCATCTGGTTTGAGATTTGCAAATGGGTACCGCCTGCTATAATGCTAGTTTCAATCTTTTCAGCATCAGTCGCGTTCTTTATTTTGAATAATTTATTTTATTTTATACTTTTTAGTTATAGACCAGGGTAGAAGCCTTTAAAAATAATAAAAAGTGAAAGAAAATAATAGTAGGATGAAACCATGGAGAAGGAAATGATAGCGGAGATGTTGCAAGGCAATCGAGTCGCGAGCCTTTCATATGTCAAAACGACTCAATTGGCCTGTGACGTCATCATCTAGTTCTAGTGAAACGTCCTTGCGTTCGGTTGTCATTTTTGGTCAAAAGTTCAACGATAAAAATAGCTTTAACCTGGTTTAAGAATGAAGTGTGCAGTAGAAGGATGCACGAAGTATATAGATAAACAATTTAAACATTTTAAGGGTATAACATTTCATCAGTGAGTCCACTATATTTTTATTTTTTTGAAAAAAATGTCGTTACAGAGCCATCCGGCGTAGAGAAGAAATAAGTAACCTTGTGTTACATGTATACTAGTTGTAATAATAACTCAATTCATTTTATGAAAATTTCATCATAATAATGTCGTCCGAGTTCATTAGCAATTTCAAAAATGTTATTTTATTTATTAAATGGCATATTTAGCTGAAATTGAAAATTAAAGTAAAAAAAATTGGGCCATCTGTCGGAATAAGGCCAAATCATTTAGCCCCCTAAATGATTTTGCTATAATCCGAAAGATGGCGCCTTATTTTAAATAATTATTTACCTATTAATAGATTATTCTAGAATTCTGTGTAGCGCTTAGTGGCGAATAGTCAAACTATATAACAAAAATGACAAGGTCTGTTTCTGTTCGGTTCCGCTATGACACACTAGATGGAGACGGGGATGAGGTATAACGTCATGCCCCCCGCGTCTCCCTTCCCACCCGCATTTGGTCACGCGTTTTTCTTAAGAAAAATTTGACTATGGCATCTCCGCTACTTAATCATATTCTTTCCTCCGTGGATGAAACCTATTAGAAAAGGAGGGGAATATTATAAAAATTTAAGGAAAAATAAATTACGGGCGATCTGAGGTCGGGAAGGGGATGGGGCTGAGTTTTAAGGGTAAAAAACGGTTTTTCTCGATTTCCGGCAAAACTAAAAGTCCTATGGAAAAAAGTCAAATGGCAAAGTTGTAGGGTCAAAAGATCCAAAACTTTGGTATTAACACTTTTTTCACATAAACTCAAAATCTATGTGAAAAATTTAAAAAACCAAGATTTTGGGTTTTTATTTTTATCTTTTTCAAATAAATTTCTTTTTTCATGAAATTTGGTGAAAACTTACCTTTTTATGTCCCAAATACGCTGTAATTTATTTGATTAGAAATATTTATTTTTGCACCTTATTTTGAATTAATATCGAAAAAGCACCCTAATTTTCAATCGAAAATTCACCCGTCAAAATATCAGCTTTTATCAAAAGGTTGGTATGTTTTCTGTTCGTTGAAATCTCTACTTTCCGATGGTGAAAAAAAAAATGTTACAATAGTAAATCTTCTCAGAAAATGCCAAAACGCGAAAAAGACTCGAATTCGAAATTTCTTTTTTAATTATTATATACGATTTTGAGCCATTTCTTAAAATTTACACTTTAATTACTCGAAAAACGTAAGATTAAATGTTACAAGTTTACTTAAAAAAAAAAGAAAACTGTTCGAATCTGCATAGGAAGATAAATACTATCTCTATTTTTATCTGTTTAAATTAACTCAAACATAAAAATAGTAATATTTTCTTTAAAAAATAGTATACTTAACGTAACATAACCTAAAGATTAAAATTGAACGATTTTTAGTACAAGATTAAAAAATAATAATCAAGAAATTTCAAAAACTAGTCTTTTTCGATTTTTGGTATTTTCTGAGAAGATTTACTATTGTAACTTTTTTTTTTCTTTCACTATCGGAAAGTAGAGATTTCAACGAACAGAAAACATGCCAACTTTTTGATAAAAGCTGATATTTTGACGGGTGAATTTTCGATTGAAAATTAGGGTGCTTTTTCGATATTAATTCAAAATAAGGTGCAAAAATAAATATTTCTAATCAAATAAATTACAGCGTATTTGGGACATAAAAAGGTAAGTTTTCACCAAATTTCCTGAAAAAAGAAATTTATTTGAAAAAGATAAAAATAAAAAACCAAAATCTTGGTTCTTTTTTTAACTTTTCACATAAATTTTGAGGTTATGTGAAAAAAGTGTAAATACAAAAGTTTTAGATCTTTTTATTACCTACAACTTTGCCGTTTGACTTTTTTCCATAGGACTTTTAGTTTTGCCGGAAATAGAGAAAAACCGTTTTTTACCCTTAAATCTCACCTCCATCCCCTTCCCGACCTCACATCGCCCGTAATTTATTTTTCCTTTCATTTTATAATATTCCCCTCCTTTTCTAATAGGTTTCATTCTACTATTATTTTTTTTTGTTATAAAAATTATCGACCCTGGTCTATTATGCCACATATACTCGTATTTTTGTAATCGTCTTTTAATTTCCTTCATACCCCACTCGATAAATTTGAGTGAATCTTTTTTTTACCAATAGCCGCCATTTTATTTATTTTGATATACACAGTGTCCCTCTCACAGTAAATACGAATCTAACGACACCTCTCAAGCTGAAATCCATCGAGCCGTTCAGGCTGCAGAGCGTGCCAAACAATTACACATACATACATACATACATAGTCTCGAAAAACATAACCCTCCTTCTGGCGCAGTCGGGAAACAAAACACAGCAGAAAATCCCTTATAATAACGTACTTCTAAGTCAAAGGGACATATTGTACCTACATGGTTTTTATTTTAAGACAAAAAATATATCTTCACAGAAAAGCCAATTCTACTTAGAACGAGCCTGTTCGTACTTCGTACACCTGAGACATCGGTCTGTAAAATAATATTCACCGCATTACGCTAACCAGAAAAATAAACATGCTCAGGTACTTACATAGTTCATGTCGAATGGAAATTAATGTCACCGTATTTGACGTACCTACATGTGATATATAACCTTCCAGTGTTCACGTATGACTCATGCATTCGTATTGTTTTTTTACCTTCGCCGTTAGGGTTACCGAGTGCCACGATATGACCTGACATGACTAGAGTTTCAGACATTTGTAAGGATTCCGGCTGGGCCTTTTCTGTAAATATTGACGTGACATTTGATTTGACATTTAATAAGGTCAGAATCCATATCGAATATGTAATTAAACAACTCACTAATAGCGAATATGTAGTTTCTAATACCCAATAACATCCTTCTTAAGTTATACCCGGAGCTTACCTTCCCATTACGGACCTGCTTCATCTTGTGGTATCTAATAAAATAATTTTGAGCATTTTTGTTACTTTTAAATAACATAACTACTACAACTTGTAACAGTCAACCCTATAGACTATACAATAACAATACAATGTTATTTATAACGCAATGTATGTAATAATAAGCTAAATATAATAATACAGTTAAGGGGCGTCAGGCTCCGTAAACCATATTTAAAAAAGTACGTTTGAATCAATAATAGCTGTCATGGCCACGTAGAAAGGTGGCACAAGATAACGTCCAAATAGGCAATGCATAATTTAGAATTCAAGAAGGTAGTTTAATAATGTGTACCTTATGTTAGCGATAATATGACTGTACTCTTATTTCTAAAACCTAGTAAGTAACACTGATGCACAGATAACATAATACTAAAGTACAGATACCTCATCCCATACAAAAAAATGAGGCCATCATAACTCGGGCAATTTTACGGGCTAAATTTAAATATTAATATTCGCCACTAGATGTCAACAATATAGCCCGAGGTTCAGCTTACGTTTTACAGTAGTAGCTGCTAGATGGTGGTGTACTATATTTTCAACGATAAAAAGTGTCATACATAAATGACAATATAAATAAACATAGGTGGGCACAATATTACTACTATTTATTTAAGAAGATTGACTGTGAATGATGTTAGTATAGACCGCATCTCCAAACTCGCAATCGGGCTTTTTCCACAGCGGATCTTCGCAAGAAAAAAGGGTAATACCCTCGTTTGCCAGATAAGAGGGTTCTTGAGTGTGTTGATAACGAATTAGATGTCATTTTTGGAATCCATAATGGCCACCACGGTGTCCTAGCTAAATTGCAATATGGGTATGGTTTTATGGGTTTTCGAGTATGCTGAGTTCGAATTTGACGTCAGTTTTGGCCTCCAATATGGCCGCCGCGCTGTAGATAGAAAATTGCAATATGGGTATGGTTTAATAGGTTTTTGAGTATGCTGAGTGTGAATTTGATGTCATTTTTGGAATCCAATATGGCCGCCACGGTTTCCTAACTAAATTGCAATATGGGTATGGTCTAATGGGTTTTCGAGTATGCTGAGTTCGAATTTGACGTCAGTTTTGGCCTCCAATATGGCCGCCGCGCTGTAGGTAGAAAATTGCAATATGGGTATGGTTTAATAGGTTTTTGAGTATGCTGAGTGTGAATTTGATGTCATTTTTGGAATCCAATATGGCCGCCACGGTTTCCTAACTAAATTGCAATATGGGTATGGTCTAATGGGTTTTCGAGTATGCTGAGTTCGAATTTGACGTCAGTTTTGGCCTCCAATATGGCCGCCGCGCTGTAGGTAGAAAATTGCAATATGGGTATGGTTTAATAGGTTTTTGAGTATGCTGAGTGTGAATTTGATGTCATTTTTGGAATCCAATATGGCCGCCACGGTTTCCTAACTAAATTGCAATATGGGTATGGTCTAATGGGTTTTCGAGTATGCTGAGTTCGAATTTGACGTCAGTTTTGGCCTCCAATATGGCCGCCGCGCTGTAGGTAGAAAATTGCAATATGGGTATGGTTTAATAGGTTTTTGAGTATGCTGAGTGTGAATTTGATGTCATTTTTGGAATTCAATATGGCTGCCACGGTGTCCTAGCTAAATTGCAATATGGGTATGGTCTTATGGGTTTTCGAGTATGCTGAGTTCGAATTTGACGTCAGTTTTGGCCTCCAATATGGCCGCCGCGCTGTCGGTAGAAAATTGCAACATGGGTATGGTTTAATAGGTTTTCGAGTGTGCTGAGTGTGAATTTGATGTCATTTTTGGGATCCAATATAGCTGCCGCGGTGTCCTAGATAAATTACAATATGGGTGTGGTTTAATGAGTTATCGAGTATGCTGAGTTCGAATTTGACGTCATTTTTGGCCTCCAATATGGCCGCCGCGCTGTAGGTAGAAAATTGAAATATGGGCACAGATAACATAATACTAAAGTATAGATACCCCATTCCTTACAAAAAAATTAGACCACCATAACTTGGGCTATTTTGCGCATTATTTTTAAATATTATTTTTCACCACTAGATGTCAACGAAATATCCCGAGGTTCAGTCTACATTTCGCAGTAATAGCTTCTAGATGGTGGTGTGCTATAGTTTGTCAAGAAGTATAAATAATTAATCTAATATTCTCGTGTCACAATGTTCGTTCCCATACTCCTCCGAAACGGCTCGACTGAAGTCTAAGAATTGGCTACTATTTATTTTACATACCCCAGTCCGCGATAACGGACATCCACGCTGGCGGAGCCGCGGGCAATAGCTAGTAATAATATAAATTACCAAAGAGGTAAAATAATATAGATCGCATCTTCAAACTTGCAATCGGGTACTTCACATTTCTTGTATGCTGAGTATGAATTAGATGTTAATCAAAGTCCAATTTATACAATATTGCAATACGGGTATGGTCTAACTTGTTTTTGAGTAGGTGTGCTGAGTACGAATTTTGTGTCATTTTTGGTGGTTATGTTGAACTCGAACCGATTAAAAACGCACACCTCATGCCAGACTAGGTATATCCAGTCGAGTTCAACATAACTGTTATCACCGGCGGCTGGCGCGGCGGCACGGCGCGGTGGTCGGTGGACATGTCGGACTCGAACTCGAACCGACTAAGCCGTCGCGGATGCACCGCGTATATGTCGAGTACGACATAAGCAATCCCGCCTTACATATGTACTTATGAACGACGTGGGACGTCGGCATACCTAGAATGGGACAAGAATATGTAAATATTGTATGTGGGTATCTATGCACCTATATACACGAATAAATATGACTAGGTTCCTACTCTCGCCATTTTGTTCCGGCACGACGAACGGCTCAAAACAAAGTGCCTCAGCCCCTTGACTTTTACATGAGCGACTGCCGTTTGACCTACTATCCTCAAGAAGCAAAATTGCACGACAGTCGCATCCATTAATCAGTGGGTGGTACGAATAGCTCAAAATGACTCAGCCCCTTGACTTTTACATGAGCGACTGCCGTTTGACCTACTATCCTCAAGAAGCAAAATTGCACTAGAGTCGCATCCATTAATCAGTGGGTGGTACGAATAGCTCAAAATGACTCAGCCCCTTGACTTTTACATGAGCGACTGCCGTTTGACCTACTATCCTCAAGAAGCAAAATTGCACTAGAGTCGCAACCATTAATCAGTGGGTGGTACGAATAGCTCAAAATGACTCAGCCCCTTGACTTTTACATGAGCGACTGCCGTTTGACCTACTATCCTCAAGAAGCAAAATTGCACTACAGTCGTATCCATTAATCAGTGGGTGGTACGAATAGCTCAAAATGACTCAGCCCCTTGACTTTTACATGAGCGACTGCCGTTTGACCTACTATCCTCAAGAAGCAAAATTGCACTACAGTCGCATCCATTAATCAGTGGGTGGTACGAATAGCTCAAAATGACTCAGCCCCTTGACTTTTACATGAGCGACTGCCGTTTGACCTACTATCCTCAAGAAGCAAAATTGCACTAGAGTCGCATCCATTAATCAGTGGGTGGTACGAATAGCTCAAAATGACTCAGCCCCTTTGACTTTTACATGAGCGACTGCCGTTTGCAAAGAAAAAAAAGCAAAATTGCACTAGAGTCGCAACCATTAATCAGTGGGTGGTACGAATAGCTCAAAATGACTCAGCCCCTTGACTTTTACATGCGCGACTGCCGTTTGACCTACTATCCTCAAGAAGCAAAATTGCACCAGACTCGCATCCGTTAATCAGTGGGTGGTACGAATAGCTCAAAATGACTCAGCCCCTTGACTTTTACATTAGCGACTGCCGTTTGACCTACTATCCTCAAGAAGAAAGCTTGCGCTAGAGTCCCATCCGTTTATCAGTGGGGGTGTACGAATAACTCAAAATGACTCGGACTCCTTAAATTTTACCTGACCGACTACCGTCTGACCTACGGGTCCTACCCCTACTGTTAGGACAGTAGAAGAGCTAATGGAGCTAATGGAATCTTTCAACAAAAATTCTTTAATTGAGGAATGGTCACCAAGTCACCAATCCTATGAGAGATTTGACATCGGTCTTCGAAGGGCTCCAACTTTCTTTAACGATTGCCATTTCGCATTTGCGATATTCGTGTAGAAGCGAGAAAGTCGTCTCATAGGAGCTCGTTATAGGTAGGTATATCATCCTCGCTCGTATATCGGCTCGTCGCCGTGTGTCGTTGTATGTGCGGTAGGTACTACTACTACTGACTACCTTGATGTAGATACATTTTATTAAGTTCGCTTTATGTACTTAGGTATAAATGTTACCCTATTCCTGTTGAGTAATTGATCTGATATTAAATTTGATAGGTAGGTAGGTAAGTAGGAAGGCGTGTGTCTTTTCAGACGACAATATACCTGCCTGAGATGTCATACTTTCAATTAATAAAGCCGTTTAACTAAAAGGTATTACGTAGATACCTACCTACCTTCTTATTATTTTCACGGTCACCCATCCGACCCACCGACCTGGCTAATATCGCTTATAACTTCAAATGTTAAGAACGGTCACCCAGGGTTGTGCAAAAGTAGAAAGAATACTAATTTGGATACGGATTCTCAGTCGGGCGTCGGCCACCGGGGGTCTAAGCTCCAAAACCCGGTACTTACCGATTGAAAAAGTAATTTTAAGAGTTCTAACTCCAGTGGAAACTGGAAAAATGCCTGTGGCAAAATTATATAAATTCATTATTTACACTACACCAACTCAGAAAGTACCCCAGTAGATAGGTAGTCTTTAAAAAATGAGGCAGAAAGTAGGTACCTACCGTTATTATTTCAGTAGAAATATGCGAGAAATATTCCAAATATCATTTTTTTTTTCAAATCCGTACTCAGCATGTTTAAAAGCCCTTGTTATTTCTAATAGGTAAGAAGCAGGTACTACCTACCTATCTAGTACTACCTACCTAACCTAGTATTACCTACACAAGGCGCGCGCCACAGGAGCGTTATTTTTCTTAATTTGTTTAAATTGCTTTAAATATTTCAAATTGACTGCTCCCAGCTTAATGGTAAACTGGGGTGCAATCCATAAAATAGTGACCGCCATTACAAAATGCTGTCCCTAGTTTGACAGTTTTGACACCCTCAGAAGGTATTATGCAAGTGCCTTCTAATTTTCCCTTATTTTAATAACCTTATTGATAACTTAGAGCGAAAAAAAATAACAAAATACATTTTGGCGCCAAAAATCCAACGTTTTGCTTTTGTTCACCCAAGTACTAATATGTGAACTAACATGAACAAATATGTACCCTAGAACACTGGGGAGAGTTTTTATATTTTTTTAATTTTAAACAAATAATATTATAATGACTTATTCTTTTCCCGTGGGGGGTTAAAAATAAATAAGCATTCTAAACGTTTTATAGGATTGTTTAATTTTCATTGACAAAGTGACAACCCTAACACTCAAGTTGGCGGCGTTGTATGTTCGGAACAAAGGGCGATACCTACGAAATTTCGTAGATTATAAAAACAGCGGTTTTCTTCAACAATAAACGTTAAAAAAATACAGAACAGAAGTAACTTTTTAATTGTTAGTTTTAATCATACTCCTAAAATAATTAAAAAAGAAACTAATCACTTGTTAATTGCAGTAAATCTCGTTCGATATGTTTTTTGTTTGAGTAACAGCCGTGAAAATATAGAGAATTGAATAACACGCCATCTATTGTGTGTAACGTAGTGCACAGTATCGGCAGTATCATTATAGTACCGATAAAAGACGGGAAGGGCGCTGCATAATTATAACAAATTGTCGAAATTAGGTTTCAAAGTTCATTATTATATGTTTATGAGGAACAAATATTAAAGTTTTATGAGAAAATAATATTTATAGGATTCAATTCTTGTTCATTTAGAATTTTATGTTAAATTGATACACATAACGCCATCTAGAATATTTTATTAGTCACTAATAAAATTTGTTCGTAGTGGGGACCCAGTGACTGATGTAAGAAAGAGACAAATAGAAGTTTTCCAACGCCTCTTTCTTTTACATCAGTTATGTCGTGACTCGGTTTTTCGTGTTACATTCACCCTCAACGTGCACGTAACCAATTAAAATTGTTTTATTTATCTATTATGTCGGTGTATATTTCCTATTTTTACTTGTTCATTCCTAAATGAATGCCTTTCCAGTTTAATTTTTTATTTTCATTATTTTCAATTTAATCAGTTTTTTAGGTACTGTTAATTATTGTCATGACGTAAGCTTGTATTTTATCACTATAGGGAACTTCACAATTTTAGTGTGCGTAAGTTATTTGTATATTATATGACTTTACACACGATTCATTATGAGCCAACACGAGTATGACTAAGAAATAAAATGGAAGTACTCTATATGTAATGTATAAGATTCAACTTAAACTAGATCTTATCTGAGTCCTTCAATCTGGTTGTTCGAATGGCATAAGTCATTAAATTAATTAATCGAAATATTGATGGTAACATACGTTAACAAATTATTAGATCACACTTTGTGTATGTTCTTTTTCTGATAAATGCTATGATTCTGTTAACAGCTTCGATCGATTCGCACAACTATTCCAATGATAGCATAATCATTTAGATCGTAAATATTACTTAAATATGTACCCCTTGCTGTATCAGTTTAATGGTCTCACATTTCCTAACACGGATGAGCCGGCTTAAACGGGTATCCCTCTTACTAATATAGTCTTAATAGCAGAATTTATCCGTTTGTGAGAGGCACTGACACTTTCCCTGTCTTTCTTTTAACTATTTCCTTGTTTCCTCCACCTTGCTTTTGCAGTCGGAAACACGCGATATTTTTGATATTGTAAGCGTTTATAGGTCATGCGGTATTGACAGGTTTGTTTTGTGCTTGTATTGCTATCTTGGTACCTACTGATTAAAATAAAACGTATTTTTGTGGACCCGAACTTCAATTTTATTCAAATTACAATTAATGATTAAACGAACTTACCTGTATGTGAAGTTCTATCATAATTATGTTCACGCCGAGTCCGAATAGATTATTCTTGAAAATATATATAACTACATGTAGTATCGCCTAGTTATAACCACTCTTGCACTAAGTTTAGAGAAAATAAATTCTTTTTTTTTTTTTTTTTTTTTTTGTGGGTAGACATGTATTGTTACCTTTGCCTTGCGACATTCGTTCAAGCTCATTTAGTTTAGAGTTCTTCCAGAGTTATAGAAATCATTGATGTATCGCCGAAATATTAGGTAAAATTAATATGGGCCGCATAGGGCGGGTGGGTTTATAATCTATTCGGACTCGGCGTGAACATAATTATGATAGAACTTCACATACAGGTAAGTTCGTTTAATCATTAATTATATTCACGCCGAGTCCTCTAGATTATTCTTGAAAATATATATAACTACATGTAGACTTTGAGAGTCATTTTACATTGGGTATTTCGGGAATATCATCAATGAGAATATAAATCAATAAACGTTTTGTTTATTATTATGTAATTTGTATTTATCTCTGTAATATTTATAATCACGTAACGAAAAAGTATTTAGTAATTTTATACGCAGTACTGGACTACTTCACTGACTATATTTAATATAATTATTCTTACAATAATTAGATGTAAAATACAAAATATTGATAATAAGCTTCTTCAATAGTAAAGAAAACATAATGCCTATTCTGTGACGACAGAAATCAAGATTTTAACTAATGATTTAATCGTTTATCACTGATTCTGCCAGAATAGTGTCATCATTATCAAGGATGGGTCTATGATAAAACTTGGCAAAAATCGAAGAGTTTTTACTCCAGCCAGCGGTTTTTCTGATTGTGTCCAAATTTACGCCAAGTGAGTGCGCGCACGACGAGGCGGCGTGGCTCGTGCTATGTGCATTGAACACGCTCGTGTCGACCCCGCATTCACCGAGCGTATGCTTTATCCAGCGGCTAAGTGTCTGTGTACCTACTGGTTTATGGGGTTGTCTAATACCAATAAATAGTCCTTCAGATTTCCTCAAAGATGTAGTGCGTTCTATGTAACATTGGAATGTTGTTGCCGGACAAATTTCAAGCCTGTTTGTAAAGAAGGGCAAGTTGATAATAGGTTGATATGAACCTGGTCTAGAAGTCTTTAAAATATCGGGAATTTTAATAACGATGCGCTGGGAATAAATTTTTATTAATTTTATTTTTAAGTTTTATCTTGAAATAGTTTGAACCCTTTGTGCGGTTGAAAGAGCTAATAAAGTAACTGTTTTATTTGTTAGTTTTTCTAGACTAAGTTCATCGTTAGGATGCCATAAAGATAGCTCGTTTAGGACTAGGTTGGTGTCCCATGTAAAGCTGTATTTAGGTTTTGGTGGCTTTAGTCGATAAACACCCTTGAGGAATCTTTTTAACCTATCATCCTGACTTATACTTGGTCCCGGAATTAATGACAGAGCTGACTTATATGAATTAAGAGAGCCATATTGAAACCCCTTATTAAGGAGCTTCGTTAAAAAATAAATAACAGTTGGTACAGATGCCTCGTAAACATTTGCAGAATTCGTTTAACAAAAACCCACCATTTTTTCAAATATACATTATACTGTTTCATGGAATTTGGCGCTAAAGATATTCCTGCCACCAGGATAATCGAGTCGTGTATCCAACGCGAGCTAGAATGAGATAACAACGCATTGCTTTTAGGTGAAAAAATTACAGTTTTTGTTGTGAGAAGAGATCTATACAAAGGGTACTATGGTTGAGTCGGTCAAAAAAGCACGACCATGATGCCTCTGGCTTTATCTGTAATAATCTTTGTCAATGTTTTAAGATAATTGAAATAGGTGGAAATGCGTAAAAATTTAAGTCAGATCATGATTCTGTAAATGAGTCTATCGCAAAAGCCTCTGGATCGCGATGCCACGAAATATATGTATCACATTTGTGATTAATGCGACTTGCAAAAAGATCTATGTTTGGGACTCCAAAGTAATTTGTGAGAGTATTAAAAGCCCAACCAGATAATTCCCATTCGATATCTGGATGATTTTGACGTGATTCGTAATCTGCAATAGTATTATCACTTGACTTAATATATGAAGCAAGAATAAAGAGATTCTTGGTCTCACACCAGTTCCAGATATCACTAGTTATTTGCGTTAGATGTGGATATTGGATGCCCCCCATTTTATTAACATACGCAACTGCTGTTGAATTGTCAATGCGCAGCAGTATTTGACAATTAAAATATGGATTTGCAAAAAAAAATTTTAAAGCTATGAAGGCTGCGAGGAGCTCTAAATAGTTAATATGTTTTCCTTTTTCCACGGTAGATCACTGGCCGCTTGCAGTTAATCCTTCACAGGCAGCCCCCCCACCCCGTCGTTGAGGCGTCAGAGAATATTTCAACATGATAAACGTCAACTCTAATTCGATGGACTGAATGTTCTATTTTATTTAACCACCAATGAAAACAGCTTGGAGTGATGTGGGTAATGTCATAAATTTGTTATAGTCATTACAGTTTATCAAATTGAGATATTTACAGCGTTCCATTTGTTTCGTGTGCAGCCAACCGTATTCTATAGCTGGGCATGAAGATACTAATAACCCTAGCAATTGAGCAAAATCTCTAATTCAACAACGATTTAATTTTGAAAAGATTTGGAGCTGAGTCTTAATCTTCGATTTTTTATCTAATGGTTCACTTCACTTGTGTGAATCCAAAATCAAACCCAAAAATTTACATTGTAACGGCCCCTGAACCGTTCGGGTTCGGTACGGTAAAACGTTAAATTCAAACATTCCATCCTCAAAAATAAACCTCAAATACTTTCGAGAGTCTTTGTGTATTTTAATTAAAAATTAAGGGTCTTTGAGATCAATAGATGCCATTTGGCAGTTATATCTTATAATTTTTAATGCAGTTCTTAAATCTCATAATTTAAAATGTTCAGTTCTAATGATTTATTGAGATTTTAAAATTTAATATAAATCGCATTTTGCCGTATGGTTTTGGCACTAAGAAGGTGCTCGATATAAATTGACCCTTACACGGGGAGCACTGCGATACAGCATCTATTCTGATTAGGTCTTTAATAATTTCTAAATAGTGTAACTTTTCGTTGTATGTATAAGTTGGCTTTATGAGGCAGTACATGTTGCACAACAGGCGAATCAAATTGTATTCTATACCCTTTAATCCATGATAACACCATCTGATCATCAGTGATAAGAGTCCACCTATGATGGAACTGAGATAAAAGGCCTGCATACTTAACTGAGTCTAGTAGCGGCGGTTGGGATACTGTTGGCCCCGTGATGACTTCTTCGATGAGAGTGCATGCGGCGGCTGGTGTTGAGTCGCTGGCGTAGCATACCGACCGCGCGCTGCTGCAGGCTCGTGGCTCGTCATCGGCGCAAGCGCAGTCCCCGCAGGTGGCCTGCGCGCCTGGAGAGGAGCCTTGCGGTTTAAAGGTCTCGCAGGGCCTCTATTAATGTTTTCAACAGTTTGTTATTAGAATCTTTCAGCTCAATGCCAGATTTATGGACGGCTCTGGCCGATTTTAATTTTTCTGCTAAGTTTTTACCGAAAAGATATGTATCAATTTTGGTATTTTTAAGATGCTCTTTCATATCTCTTATTCTTGTGATAGAATCTGCATATTGCAAATCGCATAAAATCTTGTTTACGTCCATCAACTTTTGCAGCATATTAATATCTTTAGTTTTAGCATTTAATTGAAAATTAATTATGTCCGTGAGACCCAAAATAGCACTGTACATTTGTTTTTGTTTTATTAAAATGCCTTTATCGCGTTTTACGCGGCTTCAGTGATTACTGCTTTGATTTCTAGATTTAACTTAGGGGAATCCATTTCGATGCAATTTGACGGTGGGAGGTACTTTGAAACTAGGTTTTTTCTTGAATGAAATTTTGAAGCATTTACTATGCTAACTTTTCAAATCGATTAAAGATAGAAAAAAGTGAATGCCCAGGTGGGACTCGAACCCGCGATCTTTCCCTTACAGGGGGAATGCTCTGACCACTGAGCCAATAGGTTTTTTCTGTTTTCCTTAGTAAGGCCTTCTTTAATTATATGCAATAAGCGGTTAGCAAGTTCAGTACGAATTTCTGGGCCATATTTGTTAGTAATGCTAGGGTCATCTCCCAAAATTTCTGTATTCAAAACAGGAGTGTTTGGATCGGTATCTTGGACAATAACATTTTGTTCAGAAACCGTACTTGGCCCTGGCAAAGTTTCAATTGATTCATTGGAGTTATGCATGTTATCTTCAGGCCAGTCTAATAACCAGTCATCAGGTCGTAGAGCTGGAGTATCTGAAGATTATCACGTGTATGATAATTTTTATAGCTTATTTAAATGCGTTGAAATAGCCCCAATGACTATTCCGATTGCATAAAATAATTTGTGTTACCACATTGTGGGTAGCTACTTGTTTTGAAATATTTTCTTAGAAAAGACCAATTTTACTTATTTTGATGCGTTGAAACAACCCCAAAGATTGTTCCGGTTGCATAAAACAATATATTGAACACGTCGATACGTGTCTATCAACTATAATATCGGCAGAAGTGCCGACGTATTTTAATGCGTTGAAACAGCCCCAGCGACTGCTCCGGTTGCAAACGTTTTAATTACGTAAGTACAAGCTCATTTTATAGAAGTTTAATAATGCGGTGGAACAGCCCTAGCGACTGCTCCGGTTGCATTTTTTTTTTTTTTTTTTTTTATATTTATCACTCATTATATTACTAAAAAATTCAAAAAGTAAATACCTGCACCCAGATCCTCTTCGGGCATGACGGCCTCATCAGATGATGAAGACAATCAGTCAGTACTGATGCACTAACTCGTCGTTTACTAAGTTTCTTCTCCAATCTTTGTATTTTATTTTTATAACGGTCAATATCTCTTCATAAGTCGTTTTACGTTTTAACATTTTTTAAATAAACCGTGCGAGAACAGATAACGTGTTGAGTGGTTGAGCACTAGAATGCGAATGAGCTTGAACGAATGTCGCAAGGCAAAGGTAACAATACATGTTTACCCACAAAAAAAAAAAAAAAAAAAAAAAGAATTTATTTTCTCTAAACTTAGTGCAAGAGTGGTTATAACTAGGCGATACTACATGTAGTTATATATATTTTCAAGAATAATCTAGAGGACTCGGCGTGAATATAATGTCAATCCTTAGAGAAAACAAAAATTCAGTTGTGTATAAGATGTCAAAACTTCCTTGCCAATTTTATAATGCCGAAACTCAGCGTGAGTAAAAATCGTGTTCATTTTTACAATCATCTAAATCTACCCTAGTTTATATATCTTACCGGAAGCAGTTAAGCACATCTCAAAAATCGTAATATAAATAAATAAACAGCATCCACTCTCAATGATAACGCATGCTTTGTGATTTATTTCCCCTCACTAGAATGACGTAGCCACAACACATAAATTTCGTGCCCATCACTACTACATAGATCACGTACACATGCCGCCTAATCCCATGGGAACACACGCAGCCAGCCTTGGTGATTTATCCTGAATCGCGTACTAACTGACTTATTGATGCTGGCTGCCTTTACTGATTGTATGCGACAGCGATAGATTACAAGGGTGGACGTCTGTCTTTGTTTGGTCAAGCTATACCAAGGGATGAATACTCGTCGTATTGTTCTTTTAGAGTATCGCGAATACCGTAATAAGTGATACAATATTAGGAGAAAAATTGTTTAAACATATATACTAAAAGTACTGAAAACGATGAATGGTACTTGAGGGTTAGTATATTTTAATTTAGTTTTTAATTATTCTACTGAAAAAAATATTTATTATTTGTGTGGCTTTTCTTCAGAATACACTTTAGACAGTAATTTCTTTGAAATCAAAGAAGTGTTGAACGTAATAATTGGTTTAATGTGACTTGAATAAGCGGCGCCCATAGAAACGGTTAAGGAAAAATATTTATGGATACCGGTTGCTGAGGAAAAAGAGTTTGTATTTATGATTTACTTGATTCATAAGATATAGCACTTCTTCGACTATAAAACCTGTACGGCTATCTCTAACATGTAAAAACACATATATCATCATCAATAAGTCTTTATGAGTGGTTTGACTAATTTATTTTTGCGCTTTTGAACTTGCTCTAATCATTTTGATTGCTGCATTTTTTTTTATTCATCTAACATCTTCTAATTTGAGATATATTGAAAGATAACACCAAAAGCAATAGGTCGTAAATGTCACAGTTCAAATATCTAGATGTCATCTATTAAAGTAAATGATCCTGAAACTGAATTAGATTCAAAATGCGTGAATGAATAACCTTCATCAATATCCGACCTCGTATAATAGGACAGAACAACTTTATTCGCTCTCTTCATTTAACCTTTGTCGAAGCGACAAATGATTGTCAATAAAGCCAGTCACCGGAGGCTCCAGGAGTCTCCGTAAATATCTAGTGTTCTTAACAAATGATATGTTTATGACATTTGTATCATTCGCGATGAGGCCTTCCTGTAATAAGGTTAGAATTTGATCACAATCAGGAATAGTGTTTCAATGTTTTAAATAGTTTTTGCATTGATTTGGCAATACCAAACGCTATTTAATCTGGTATCTGGTAATTGAAGTCTAAATTCGGTTGAAAATTTCCTTTCATCTACGTTTCTAGATGCTGGACAAAAGTCAACTCATTAAAAAGTGTGTAGATATACATGGTTTCAGTTTACACCGTTGTTATTTAATTTTGGATAGTCTACGACGATTTTCATATCACACTAATAGATTACGTAGGTGTGATTAACGTAAACATTCTAGATAACATATAGTTTGACGAAATGACCGGCTATATTCGAGTGTTAACCAAATTCAAGGAATTATTGCTTACACCTTTATCAGTTCCGATAAATTGATGCGTACTATCGAACTTCCGGGGATTGTGAAAGTCACAAATTAAACGATTATAATGTATGTGCATTTATAAATGAAAAGCCTCACCACCTTACGGGACATTGATTGGATTATTTTAAGCTCTATGATTGGTTGACATTATATTCTTCTATTGATGTAAAGCATTTGAGATGCTAACAGAACTAGTATTTTGACGTATTGCTTTAAGTGCTGAATAGGTAAAGAAACTGATCATTATCAAAATGATTCAAGCAAGTAAAGGAACAAGTTAATTTTCATTAATGAAAATAATCAATCAGATCTCTTTTTTAATTCGGTGACCATGTCACCTGTCACTTTAGTGTAACATGAATTACACATACCTTAGTTTTTTATAAGTACGGGACATGAATTTTCTCATTTTAAGCTTGTTTCATTAATTAAATAGCTATGACAGTTACAAGTTTATAAATCATAAGTTATAAATATAATTTAAAACAGTAATATCATGAAAAACTGAATGAGGTAGACATCTTATTGAACGTAGCAATATTTCGAAGAATTCTTATTCAGTACACAGGAGCAATAAGGAGCAATACCTACTGTTTGAAGTCTGACAAAGCTTAATTAGAAAATATTAATACACAAGAGAAACAAAATAATGTTATCGAAGGAGAAAAGTATAAGTAACAAGTTCTAATAATTTTAATTATATTTCTGTGTGCATAACTTTTAATTGCGAACAATTCGGAGCGTAAGCTTCGTATTGCTTGGACAAGTTTATGAATTAATAATTTATTGTTTGCCTTGTTAAAGCTATTTCTATAGGATATAAACTAAAACTTTTTCGAGTTTCTGTTTATTTCAGACATTGTCTTTAGAGCAAATAATTACGACTTGCAGAATTGTATGTCCAGGATATTCAGTAGTAATACCACATTTTGCTGCATTGCTACGTGTATTATAATTTTCTATTGGTGTGCCGATCATGTTTTTCGTGTACCTACTAAAGATATTTGTAGAGGATATACGCTGAAACGTTCAGTTTTTATTTCACACAATGGCTTTAGAGGAAATATTTAAGAACCACAGTACACAACCTCTTAAGAGTATTTAGTAGGTTTGTATACACCACATATATTATTGTTGCATTACTGCCTGCTATTTTGATTGTCTGTTGGCGCTCTGATCGTATGATCATTCTTGCGTTTGTTGTTACAAACGTTGGGGTCATTACCTAATGGTTGGTTTGACCGATCTGGATAATTTTCAGAAGTCTTAAGTAGTGCAACGTCCAAACTACTACTTTTGCTTATACTGTTGATTGATGGCACTTGGTGGAACTTGCTACACATCTTCAATGAAAACACTTGTACTATTCCACATTATTTATTGAATTCCTGACCGGTTTCGCCTTACGGCATTATCAAAGGTTGATACATGTTTTTGGGTATCAGATGTCAATTCTACTACTTTTGGTCGACTTACGACCAATTACCGTGGAAAAGCACAAAAGCAACAACAAACCGTATTTAACCGTATTTACATATTTTATTAAAATGAATAACAGATCATCGAGTTCATATATTACAGGGGTTATAATAACACACACGATATAATCCATTTCCAATATGGGGGATAATCTAAAATCGATATACAAACTCATTAACGTCAGCATGCAGTTATTGCATCAAAGACCTGCCGTAACAAAATGTACAATGACGGTTATTGTTACTGGATAAACTTCGCACGTGCATATAATATTAGGGGTTAAAGTATGAAATTACCGATTTGTACTGACAAATTGAAATTCGTTTTTTTTTTAATTTAACGTATTTATTTAATCAAAATAATTACCATTATTATCTATACATTGCTGCCATCTAGTAGGAAGGTCATTTATGCCTTTGCGATAGAACTCTGGTGATCTAGATTCGACAAACTGTGTGAAAGCATTTTGTACTGCCTCCTGAGAAGAAAACTTTTTATCACATAGAAAATTGTCCAAATCACGAAAAAAATGGTAGTCTGTTGGAGCAAGGTCTGGCGAATACGGAGGGTGACGGATAGTTTCTAATTGCAGTTCCTGTAGAGTTAAAACGGTTTCTCGTGCTGTATGAGGTCTCGCGTTATCATGGAGCAATAATGGTGAAGATCGATTCATGAGTCGGGGCTGTTTCACTGCTAGTTTTGCTATCATTGTTCGGAGTTCGGCACAGTAGTCATCTGCCGTTATTGCTTGACCAGATCGTAGAAAGCTATAGTGAATAACACCATGCTGAGACCACCAAACAGTTACCATTACCTTTTTATTGGTAAGCTTTGCTTTAGGACACTGTTGTGGCGTTTCACCTGGGGTCAGCCATTGCATTTTTCGCTTACGGTTATTGTAAAGAATCCACTTTTCATCACATGTCACAATTCGATCCAATATTCCTTCATTTCTGTATCGATTCAACAAGGCAACACAAGTTTCAACACGCATTTCTTTCTGCAGATCAGTCAAATCATGAGGTACCCATTTTTCTCATTTTTTTATTTTATTGATTTGACGCAAATGAGTCAATATTGTTGGTAAGGTAACGTTAAACCATGCAGCTAATTCCTGGGTAGTTTGGCTCGGATCGGTTTCCACCATGTCTTTCAATTCATTGTTATTCACCTGTGTGGACGGACGGCCTTCCTCGTGGTTCGTTCTTCAAATCAAAGTTTCCATCACGAAAGCGTTTAAACCAAAATCGCACGGTGCGTTCATTAGCAGTCCCCTCTCCAAACGCAACATTGATATTGCGAGCTGTTTCTGCCGCGTTAGTTCCGCGTCGGAACTCGTATTCAAAAATCACTCGAATTTTCGAAGTATCCATCTTTCTTGTCTAAGCTGAATAAAAAAAACAACTGAAAGTCGATAATCGAATGTTGCACATTTTTAAATGAAGAAGTACATAGGTACCATGTGGAAAAGTTTCACTCAAAAATCTCAAACCATGAAGGTTCTATGTCAATTCGAAGTACCTATTACAATGAAACGGCAATTTCATACTTTAACCCCTATTATATCGGTATACATTGAGTAGATATTTAATATCTAAAACATTAAGCCTTTACAAGCGTTTTTATCGCTTTAAGTGATCTATTTCGAAACTAAAGGTTTCCCCAAACTGAAGTTGCACTTACTTGAGTTTTGAGGTAACTCTTTAGACAGACTAATAAAACTTCTGCAATCAGCGAACGACCACCAGCCATACAAACTACTGTATTACTCGTAAAATTTGCATAGTTACGTAGTACTTATTGCAGACCAAACTGAATCATTATCGGCCGAAATTATCAAGATCGGTCTGCGCGTGTAACATCAAAAGCACGAACGATAGCGAATAGACCGAAAATGATAAGTAGGACATACTGCCGAAAGCATTACGATTCTATTCATCTAGGTTATAATTTATAAGGTACGTCACTATAAATGCATTCAGGTGTTTCGGTCTGATTACCTAACTGAATGAATGCTTGTATTGCATACAGTTGTTTAATTTTTTTAACTACTTAGCTGACTTGTAAACTGTTAAGTGCTACACATTTAAATGTCAGAAAAACTCAGAATAATCAGAAGTTTGAATGAAGGTGCTTTTTGTAAATTTTTAAAAGTAAGTTTAAGGTCCTGTACTCATGATTGCTCCTCTAAGGAAACGCTAAACTTATAAAAATAACTATGTCGTATTACATACGAATGGAGACGGCGCAAGACCGCAGGTTATTGACTGAGCACGTCTCCCAAGACCTACATAGTGGTAGTGTGTATGTATCTATCAAACTAAGTATGCTAGTCCTGCAGAAACAAGTTTATCACAGTATAGATATTAAGAGTAGAACTATGTTCATATTATCTTCGATTTATTATCATGCATGGTACATAATAAATGCTACCTGTTCATCGAACAAAAAATAAATCCATTTAGGATCATAAACGTATATATGGTCTATTAATAGCTGAGCAATGACAACCGGTGGTCGGGAGTAGCGCTGTGAATGAACGACCATTATATGGTTGCAGTACTTAGTGCGAAGACAGCCTTGAACACACTGACAGCTAACAAGATATGAGTAGGCCAGATTTAAAAGAAAAATCTAAGTGAGGTAACAAGAAATTTACATGTCCTTTTGTCGGTAATATATTGTGTGAGAGTATTCATCCGTGATTTACATAGGTTTGTGTCTCCTGCGACAAGGTGACGGTGTACACAAGAGAATATAAAAAAGAAATGAAAAGGGAAAAATACATTTTTTTTTATTTTGGCCACAAAACCAATGGTCTAAAATTCGTCCACCGTAATAAAAGTATTCGTCCAATAATAGGTAGATATTGCAAATGTTATACATGTTTTCTCTTCAATAGTGTAATCACACTAATGAACCAGATCTAAAACCAGATGCATGTCACATTACATCATGCAGTATAATATTAAAGTTAGGTATAAAGTAACTTTCCTGACCTTTATCCAATAACACATACTCGATACAATAAAACAATTATGAGGAAACAGTATATTATGTGGATCGCTTCAACCCAATGCAATAAGCATTAATCACTTTAGCAAATGAACGGAAATTGTTCGCTACATCCATGCAATATTCTTTGTCTGACACTGCAGTTCCAGCATTTAATGGTAATAAGGTCTTGTATCAATTGCCCTCGAGCGTTATCGGAACATCTTTATGTCATGGGTCATACCAATAAGGAAGAATCGTGACGGTACTTATAGTGATTTACTTCGAATGCTTTCACAAACAAATTTCAGATTCATATAGAATAATCTTAATCAAGTATAATGTGTAGATTGTGTTTATAGGTATGACAGATTGTGAACTGAATTACCTGTATTAGAGTAGCACAGTTTCTATTGATTTTTGGCTATAATTTACAAATTAGTCTGGGTCTTTTAACTTTTAAGCCTGAATTAGAATTCAGGACGTCACATTTTTTGAAGTTGATGTGGCTGACGAATTTGAGGTCAACAATCGCTGCAATTTTTAGCGATTCGTATCGTAAACGTTTCGAAAGAACGGAGCATAGCGATTGTCCACCTGCCTACTGTGAACCTGTGTGTATGCAAAGCCGGTCAAACGCAATGATCCGTTTTCTATATATCCGTTATCTAAATAAACCACGTGTTCATATTCCGATACTATGGGCGAGGGCTAAAACTGATAGTTACATGCTATTTGCAGCTTACAGTGGTATGATATCCCAATGTCAGTCTGCAGCCCGTCTGAGTGGAACTAACGGACGAGTCACGCAACAAACGCTATGAAACCTGCTATTGTTTCTGCTAGGCCTAGCCGTTTGTGCAAGGCCTACATGTGGGAAGACCCTTTTTGCTTTGTTTGCGAGACCTGTTAGATGACATGTATAGTGACTATAACTACTAACTAGAACATGAACAAGTAACTATATGGGTAAATTAAGCTAAATTATAGTAATTGTTTCTCTATAAAGTTAAAAGATAATGCAAGCTGTAGAAAAGTCATTTCAGTTTAATACCCATTAAAAGTACAGTACCTAGTATAAAAGTAGATAAAAGACTGTGTGTGGAAGTCAAACAATCTACTGGATGGGTCGTAAAATGTTCGGGTAAAAGCTATTTCAGGATTCACCTACCCGGGAACCCGACTCCGCGGTTGAACCATTTCTACTTGTGACGCTGTCTACCTAAATCTACCTGCCTAAAAAGATTTTGATGAGTGCCAGCTACACAAATGAAAACGGTAGCCTTGATTTCAGTATGTACATCGTAGTATCTAATTGAGTACTTCATAGATCAAATATTAATACCGCCACTTCAAATGTGCTGTAATTAAATCACTGTCTAATAAACTTTACAACCCCCCCACGCTCAAAATACGTTTTAACAATGCACTCACCGGTCATTATATAGATCCAAGTGATAACAAAATTCGATGTATCGCTTTCTTTTTTAAATCGATTCGTCATTCAATTCAAATGCAAACCTGTTATAACTTATAATACACTTCTGCAACAATTAAGTACCAAGTCTAACAATAATACATTTTTGTTCCAATTGAGGCTATATACTATTGTAAGCACGAGCCATTGGCGAGGGTTCACAAGATTTATGCCCGAGCCGTAGGCGTAGGAATGTAACAGATAAATCGGAGATGGGAATAATTAACTTGGGACTCTTGCTGGACAATATTTTTTGTTATGCCGTCTTATTTTTCATAATTCAAAAGCTCGCGTAAGCTTCGTAAAAACAGAAATGATGGTAATGCAATATAAAAGAAAATAAACGAGACGTGAACATGCTAGCTCATATCCACTTTTTTGTATTTCTATATATAAACTCTTTTTATATACAGGACAATATGAAGCTCTAGAAGTATGTAAGGACAGAAGAAAATAGCGGGCTGATGCCTTTGCCAGTCCCGGATGTAGGAGGACGTGCCGATATCTGTATGAAGCGCCTCGAAAACTGTTCATTGAATACTTTTCTAGTTTCTTATTAATTTAATTCAGTTGCCTAGTTTGGACTTCAGTATAAAATTAATCAATACAAGGGACTTTCGTTCCAAATGTTTGATTTTAATTGTGTTGCGACTGTTAAGAATTACTACCCTTTGCCCTAGTTTAACCCAAACTAGAAAGTTTTAACAAAAGAATCGTACTAACCACATTAACATTACTTTCATTTTCCGTTGCGTAAAACCAAAATTACCACATATAATGAGTGTAAAATTTATACAAAATCTGTTAACCACAATTTTATTCTCTGGGTTATGATGAAAGGTACGACGTTTCACTTGGTTTGTAAATTTTCACAGTCGTCATAAACAGTAATGGAGGCGCCACCTAACCCAAGCCTAAAGTTGAAGCACTCAAATTGATGAGGAGAGTAAAAGTCTGCCACTAGGGTTGTCAGAAACGTAGATCTCACTGGGGTACACCTTTTGATGTTTATTGCCAACAGTGGGTGGCGATACCTGATATATCACTTCGGTAGGTGTTTTATAGCTCATACAGGAGATCTGGATTTTTCTCAAAAATCTTTTCTTTTACATGTGGGTGCTTAATGTTACTTATTTGTATTCAATATCTATTTCCCGAATTATAATACATTAGTATTTATATACAGAAATACTCGAGAAATCTGGATACCCTATCCAGGGTCTTCCGGACTGTTTATTAATATATAATTCTGTAACCGCAAACCCTGGACCGGAAACGTGGTGATGAATAGTTTAAACTCAGCTTTATCTGAATTACGTACATTTACTTTTAAATTATGTTAGTCCATTGTCTTCAACTTCTAACTATAGTTGTCGCTTACTATAGTTGGAAGTTACATTCTGATTATTATAGACATAGTCACATAATAGATAATAGTACTAGCGCAACATAGTTGAAGTAGCGGTATTGGGTGCGATGCGGAGGTTTGCTTCAATAAAACGGCTTTCTTGATAATAAACTTATAACATTTTATTCTATACCGAGAATGAGACGTGGGCCTCCTAGGTATGGTATATTGATCTATTGCGGGGCTGTCACTGAATATCCGAAAAAGAAATACCGTGCCGTAATATTGACGTGTCTATTAAGAAAAGTAAGTAGGTACGGAATTTATTTTTGACTTTCATGATATCAAAGCAAAATCACTACTTACTCTTGCACAATACCTACAGCTTTTTCCAAAGTTATTAGCTATAAATAACAGCAACTTACAGCGAAGAAATAATTCGTCAAAATAAATCGTAAAAGATATATTGTTATATTTCAGAGATATCGAAACTAAAATAATGTGCCGCTAAAATCTAACCTGCCAATAGTTATACGAAGCATTCGCCTTGTATTCGAGTAATCTGTAATATCAGTAACGTACTCTTGCTTTACGATTCACGTACTAGACATAAAATCGGAAGTCACTCTCACATGAAACCTCAATAAGTAACTCCCCAATCCATCAAGAAACACGACCGATATACGTTTTAATTTTTTTTTTCCGAAGACTGCCTACACGACATCAATACTCTACTCTATGTAACCTCCTTCCGTACACAATTCGTTCAGTCCCTTTGCTAATACAATTAGGTCTTCTCTAAAATGGATTACGTACGTAGCGACCTAACAATCTAGTTCCAAAATTATTAAAGTGACTGTTATGTAAGCCCACAGCCCGAGTCACATTGTATTTTGAGTATTGCTTTACTTTTGTAGGCGGTCCAGCAGATTTTAGCCAAAGAACAAGGTGGCACTTAACCGCTTAAGTCAACGTCACCCCTGCGATATATGTACTAAGAATTGCACTTAAGACCGCGGTAGAAAGACAAATTCTATAAGGATCTCATTCATTTTTACATAAGAAAGGCCTTGAGTGAATAAGTAAAAACGATTGCGTAGGTATATATATTGTGAAACCTTCAGAAGTTGAGAAATCCTTCCCAAAAAATAGACCCCAAAAAGCAAAACTAACTCGTAAATATTTGGGAACGCATATATCTTTATAAAGACCCTAATTGACATCAGATAAAACCAAGTTATATTTGTTCGCACAAAACTTAGCAGGATTTGTGCCTTCGATTAGGAATCTTCTAAAATCTAACGCGTTACCGCGGAAATGAACAGAGGTACGATATTAATGAGATTACGATGTCGATTTATTGTTCTGTAATCGAGATTTGCAGCCAAAATGTCTACGAAAATAGTCTCAGCGTTTTGCTAGACTAATCGATGGAAATGGGTATTCTGTTTAATGGGTTCGGTAGCTAATATTGACTTTATTGGCTATAATGTACAGAATTTAAGGTCATTCTATCTATTAGTAAGATACTAGATTTTCAATTAAATAAGAGTGGTTAACTTTTAATACAAAAAGTAACCTGGGGAAATATATAATCATCTCTGTCAATCTGACTGACTTTGCAATGGTGAAATGGAAGCAATAAACGGAATAAATTACTGATAACAGAAATTTGAACGCACTATGAGGATCTCGTTTCCAAATCATCATAAATATAAATTTATATATCATAATATATTGAAAAATCGTGGCGCTTTGTCGCCCCCGTTCTGGGCAGCTATGACCCTATGAACATCCCTTTGTAACCCCCAGGGAAATTGCCGGGGGAGATATGAACATGAACTTCTCACCCTACATATTTTAAAATGCTACCTAACTCGTATAATAAACGTCTTTTTACCTGCAAAACAGCTTAGGGCCGCAAATGCGGCATGTCTTTCACTACGAGAGTGATAGCGATACTCTAGATTATTGGCAGTTGACATCACCGCAAATTACCTGTCACAAAAAGAGAAAACATTTTATAGATACGGCAGTAAGTACAGTAGGTATCTACAATAAAATTGCCATCGATCTAAAAGCTTTGGCTTTTCAAAGTCTATGTCGATGGCATGGCCAAGTTAATAGAAGTGGAATGCAAATGTATTGTTAACGGTTACAGCTAGTTGAATGTAAGACTTTGGCAAGATCGAGTTAGTGCGAATATCAGTAGTTTAAGACATTTCATATCGCAAAATTTTAATGGATTGAACGTAAAAGCGTCCAACAGCACATTAGCCTACACACCTAAATCTAGATGGCAGACGTTCCAGAAATTCTTTAGAATACAAAATAGTTATATTGTACACGTACTATTTCTTTATATCTTTAGTCCATCAAATAGTTAATTCGGGCGTTATCGCGACAAAAGCGTTAGAGGCGCGGCTTAATTGCGTTCACGTACTCTTTACTATCTTGAAAGCAATTAATTTCAACTGAAACCTTTTAACAAAGCACCCTAAAGTAAACCCTAAGGGTCTTGTAATATGATTAAGTTTATATTGTGTTGTTGACCTATTTAACTTCCGGCATTTTTTTCGTTAGGTCACCACAGAGGGAAATAACATTTATGAGATGCCCATACCCGATGTCCATTTAGTCTATAGAAAAATACAATTTTTAACGGATATTCGGGCTTAATATATAGGCTACTTTAATCGTTAAAAAGTAAACTACGGTAAACATACGGAGTTCCATTTGTATAAGAATATTCCTGAAATATTTAACTAAATTTCGTCACAAGAATGTTTTAAGCTAAATCCCAAGACGAATCCAAAACCGAATAGAAAATTGGTCCTAAATGGAATACTAATCTCGTTCCATTGTCAAGGCAAGCGTTTCAGTGGGATAAAAATACAGTAAATTGTTAGAACTAGCTACTTGAAGTAATGTAATTACACTCTAAAAGAACTAAAGTAAAAACTAATTCTGTTGTTTAAGTGTCCCGTTACGTAAATGAAAATTTTTGCACTTTAGTTAAAGTATCTTAGCGAATTGAGAAGGAATAATATTATTGGATGTATACCTAGGGTCCGACCAAGATCTTCAGAATAAACAAAGCCAACCTCACTTGCAGGCAATGCACCTGCTGATTGACAGCCCAGGCTAAACCAAATTTGAGAAGGCCAAGAAAAAGAAGTACAGCAGACCCTGGTCCTCAAAATGCAAGGTTTAGGTACAACCGGAATCAAGGTAAATCTCAATATTACTATTATTTTTAATGTATGCCTACACGACTATGATACATTTTTATGTAATGTACCTATTAATATTCAATCTTTGTTACCAGAATACTAGTAAGTACTATAACATTACAAACAATTGACGCTAAAAATACTCTTGGGCAACATCTGCAGATGTTTATCCGACAGCGTCTTGGTGGCTCTATTAAAAGCGGGCATTCAACACAAAATGAGGTCGTGCACAAAGAGATTGTTAGGGGTCCTCGGGAAATCACGAAGAGCAAAGCTTATAAGCCGTGTGCTATGAGAGGAAAAATGTGATGTAGGAGGCATGGGAAATAGCTATTCTTAAACATCCCACGTTAAACGAAACTGAAATACTAAAACTATTTAACTTTAGAGAATTATATATCGGGTACGTAACGTTTTAGTGATCATTACACGAAATTCTAAGGGCGTTGTAAACTTCAACATAAAGTTAGATTAGGACTTTGTTCGTAGACTAGACAGGTCATCAGTAAAATGTAATTTGTTAAATGGAATCTATTGCCAACATTCAGAAAGAAAACTGTGACGTCATTATACATACAGCATACTCGCGCAACTCAGATAAACCATGCACAAGTAGGACAGGAGAATAAGAGACTAAGAGACTACTAAAAATAGTTATTTTCTCGAAAAAGGTCATGGCAGCGCAAATCTTGTTGTTATTTCTTTTGATTCATATTCCTCCATATATATTATGTACTTAACCGCAGTGTAGGTAAGAGGCTTAAAGCAGATTATTTTACATTCTAAATCTCACCCACGAAAGGTAAAATGGATTATGAACTTACGTTTGAAGGTTTAAAATTCATATCATGTTCATTTAAATCACACAATGTTTTCCTTTATTTTCCCGAAACAAGAGTCGGCTTTTTTCATCAACCTCATCAAATACAAACATTTAGTATCACTAACAATTGAGCAGGTAGGAGTTTAAAATTATCCTTCTTAAAATCACTGACGTTTTATCTGTCGTGTGGTTTTAAAATGACAAGTATAATGCCAAAAATCGACAACTAATTTAACAAACGCGTTATGACTATGCATAAAATTAATCAGTCGTATTGCATACTAGTTCATTCCTAACCCAGTCATTTGTAAACCCCTCCAAATCAAAACCCCCATCTCAATGAATATTCATTGCTATTCTTAATTACACAAATTGTAATCAGATTCACTATCATTTCTATTTTATTAATATCTAATTAATGTATACAAACCCAAGGTATGTACATATTCATTAAGGAATAGCTAATTGTTGCACATTCATGGCTACAGCTTGTCGATGGTTTAGATAAGAATTTGTTACAAAAACATCTAAGTAAAACCAAGTTGGTAAAAAAATCGAAGCCTCTCGACTAACATAAGGTAAAAAATAACAAGGCTGTTTTTGTTTAACGTGGATATGATTAGAGTTGTGCGTAAGGACTTTATCAAACAATGATACGTAATTGAATATATAATTTCGAAAAGGGCACATCTCACATTGACAGATACTTTTTTCAAATAATTAAATGTAATCTAAGTGTTCCCATGCACCTATAATGGTCCAAAATGGTCCTATTTTGATATTAATTCTATTGTAAACGTCATGACGTGTAAAGGATTAATTTCGAAAAGGTCACATCTGAATTCTAGATGTGCACTTTTCGGAATTATTGCTTTAAACATAAGACCGTTAATACTGAAGAACTAACGCCGAATTTACAGACTTTTAGGACAAAATATTGCAATACCCAACTGTAAACGAAAGACCGACCCAAGTAAAAGGTTTTTAAAGAAAATCTATAACTTTTGTTAGCTGTTGCTCGCGGCTCTGCCTGCGTGGAATACGGATTCCATTCCCTTTGACCCTCTATCCCCAGTTTCGCTCGTGACATAATTTGAACCCCCGTTGCACCCCTTTTACCCGTATAATATACCCGTAATTTAACAGATTTCAAATAATGTATGGTTATCTACCGGATTTATTGACAGTTATGATTACTGCTCCGCTCTCTTAGACAGTATTATGAAGCTTTCTATTGGTAAAATATTTTTTCAAATCGGTGCAGTAATTTTGGAGCCTATTCAATGCAAAAACAAACACCCAAAGAAATAGACAAACAAGCAATCAAATCTTTCCTCTCTATAACATTAAGTATAGTTTTGAGTGTAAATATAATTTAGATATCTAAAACAAAAGATTCGCAAAATGTATATGGGGACTTTCTTCATCAAGGCACTTTTTCGTGTTTAAATGCCTTTAATTTTTATCTACGTCACAATGAAAATGCACGATCGATGTTAGTGATGAGTTCACGTTGCTGACGTTTACATACCAGTGAGTGAGTGAGGGATTTGACGTATATGACAGTCGTTAACGCATGTCAAATACGTCAAATCCCATACATTCGTCATTCTATTCTATCAAACGCCCGTTAGCGAATTGCCACTTGTCTAGAGGGGCGGGACAGAAGGAGAGAGTTTCTGTGCCGTCAGTATAGAAGACAAAGCGGGAATAGCCTTTGGTCTTCCGACTGACAGCACAAAAACTCTCCAGTGAGCTCTGGCTCTGGTGGTTTTTGTTTAGAAACCAGTTATCACAAGTACCTAACCTATGTAATGTAAATGTTCTGAGAGACTTCCACACACATAAAACCGCGCGCAAAAGCTAGTAAACATAAACATGAATGAAATAAAAAAGCGTAAGGAACGGCGTTATTAAACTCTCAACAGTAGCTACAGCATTTACGACAGGAACTTGCATATCTTGATTTACGATGCACACTTCACCCTCAAAGAAAGACAGGAGGAGCTTCGTATATATCGTCTGCAGTCAGCACAGTTCTTATGGACATGTAAGATGATTTAAGTATGGAAGTTTCCTTTTATAAACGTACAGAGGGTAGGTTGAGATAACTTTTTAATAGTAGCAGAGTCATACTTTTCTCAGCAAGGAGGAAAAACCACCCTCTCGCTTGATAACGATTTTAAGTATAGTTTATGGGACAACCTGTGGGCTTACTTTTGTAGCGACACGAGTGTTGACACAGTAAAATTTAATTTAGTTCTAAGCACACAGTGAAAATTAATTTGGATCGTACACACACAGCAAACGTAGAATCAAGACAGGACAGTATGCAGGATACGCGTTGTATTTGTCATTTTTCCGTTATTAAAAGGTTAATAAAGCGCGTATTGACAATATCCCTAGTTCTCTGAAAGAACCTGGTTTGCAAAGGTAGAGCTAGAATTAGTTTCTCTAAATCATCCAAAATTTCCTTTCATTCAAAATGATATTGCCGATTAGATGGTTTACGACATACCATCAGTTAGTAAGTACATTTAGACCCAACAATAGACACGAACGAATCGGCAAACGTCGAGCCATGTCTGATCACACAACACGCACGTCCGCTTTAACTATGAATTATACAATCGATTACTGCCTACTATCGCAAGGCTGCAGTAGTAGCGCGAAGTGTTGAAAATAAAAGTAAACGTGGAACAGGATTTTGTCTTAGAAAAATACGAAAAGGATGCTCAATTTTGATGGTTG